>JAUTXW010000371.1:5000-196750 GCA_030620095.1 Kuschelorhynchus macadamiae
GTAATCTCTGGTCCGGTACGACTTAAACATTTTAAAAATCCTTCTTCGCTTCCAATGTGTGCAATTATTAGTCCCTTCCATTTTCCCGAAGGCACTTTAATACTCGTTGCGGGCACTGGTTATATTTTTGTCTTGCAACATTTTTTGTACTATATAACCTTCATTCATCCACGTCTCTTCAAGATAAAAAGTTTTCTTTTGCTCCCTGCGGTACTGCTTTATACTTTACTTCTCAGGTATTTTTGTAGACAGCAAACAATTTTTTCGCTTTCCAGTAAAAATTTCTTTCTGTTATGCTTTTCCCAGGCAAAATCCATATTTTCTAAAGTTGTCCAAAGAGCTTTCTAGTTACCAAAGGATTACTTACTGTCATCTTGGCCAAGCTCCATCAAAATTTTAGCTAGAGTGGGTATTTCTTTTTTAAAATAAAAATAGGGAAATGTTCTTCGAATTGCACATTCAGTGTCTTCATCAAGGACTACAAAACTAGGGTAATCGTGTTCTATGCAATATGGTATATTTAAAATAATAACTTTTTCACTCACTGATAGTGGAGAATTATTAGAACATCTTTTCATTAGAGTGAATGTGGCCATTTTTATTAATATTTTTATAATACTGTTAACAGTATGGGGTAACAGCAAATATTAACATGTTTAAAACCCAATTAAGAAGTATTTATAATATGTTTTATTACCTGCCTCCATTTAGTACTAGCATGTATGCATTGAGTAATAAATGTAACCTATAGAGTAATAAAACCTCATTAGGTATGCAAAAGGACAGGGATTTAAAAGATCTTTATTATTATTTCTATAAACAAAGTTTACCTACGCCTATGGGATCCCGAAATTCAGCCAAACTAAATAGAATTCCCCATTTTATTACTCTATACATTTCTGAAACAGACTATATTTCATTTTGATTGACCCTGTGTAATACTATAAACCTTTCGATGATTTCTGTTAAAAATACAACAAAATTAACCTTTAAAAATCTAATGTCTTTTTTCTTTTCAGGTTTTTAATGTGGAAACTTACATCCAGAAATTAGAGTTAATTTTTTCTTGGTGTTCTTTTGCATTCAGCCTGTGGATTTCAGGATTTAGAATAGATTAATATATGTGTTAATTGCACTTATAATATGTAATATTTAAAGTACGATTTTATTCATGTCTATTGCATATTCGCATAATGTGTTTATGACTGGTAGAAGTAGATTTCTTCAGATTTAAATATTCAACTGGTTTAATAAATGTCGTAATTAAAATAAAAAGAGAATAAAGATGTTTTTCTCTGGATAAATGTTTTTAATTATATGATAAGGACGAATATGTCATTAAATTGTTTTGAGAAAATTGTCGTAAACTGTTTTGATAAGATCTTTAAGATAAAATTGAATTTCCCGTGTTTAAATATTAATTTCAATCAGTATTTTTTCATTAAAAAAATTTAAAATTTTAAAATTTGTAGTACAAATCGAAATAAAATAAATAACTATAAAAAAATATTTTGTAAAGAAAAATTTAATGTAAATTTAGACAGTTTTCTATAAAAAAATCGTAACATATTGATCTTCATGTGTCTCTAATCACTAATCTAAAAACTAACACGCTAAAATATTGGAATGAAAGATACCTGTACAGATGTCCAAAGTGAGCGAATTAACACGCGAGCAAAAGCGATGGCGAGATGAGGCGAAGCGACGCGATCGAATGGTTTAGTATTTTCGCGTTTATTTCAGGCGGATGCGGTGCGTTTCTCAGTTGTTTTGATTATTTCGAATAGCAAACATGTTGCCTGACGAAATAATTAATGTTAGTGCGAGAACACCCAATAATTTGGGACCAGAGAATACGAGACTACCATAATCACCTATTAACCCAAGTGGCTCTAGTATATTTTTGTTTTTAAGTATAATTACCTTACAACATGACATGACTTTAAACTTTGCCACAGCGTCCTAGCATAACATGCTTTCTTCTATCATTATATAGATTCTATGTCTTGTTTTAACGATCCAATATGATAATTCTTCGCTGTGTTTTTTAATTTGGGGTAGGGATCCAAAAAGAAAAGTCAAATATTCAGAAAGGTCTACGTTTCGCAATTTATTATTGCATATTCAAGACACTAAAAGACATATATAAAACGATATATCTCTACAAGATATCAACTTAATAAATAGTAATGTAGAAAAAATGCTATAGTGACTATGAAAAATACTATAGAGACTGTGAAAATGTGACATAAAATAGTGGATTTTTTTTACATAACTAAATATTTTGATCTTTTTTAAACTGAAAAACCATGCATAATAAAATTAAAAACTATGTACTTACATTTTAAGGATTTGACTTTTATAGTCATATAAAAAAATACACAAACAACATATAGGTAAACAAAGTGAAAATCACATACGTGGATTACAACAATAAAAGGAAACACCAAAACTAATTAAAACAATTCAACCTAGTTCGTTCAACGGTTGTTTGAGAATAGCAATATACCAAATATTCTTCCGTGTTATTGGAAAAAAAATAGTAATACAGTTTTTTACTTTTTTATGTATTGGAAATAGCCTGCAAATAATTTTAGCATACGGATATGGTTATTTGATTTTATCAATTATGTTGAAATATGCAGTACTGAGATCTCTAAATCGGTTTTTTTAACTGAATTTTTATTCTGTTTTATACGTATCATTTCTGAGATTAATCTCTTTTTATAGTTAGTTTGGGTATCCAGTACAGATGTATTGTCAAAATCGAAACTATGCCCTGTATCTCTTTTATGTTCTACTAAAGCTGTTAGATTAGTTTTTTAAAGAAAATTCTTTTGGTTATTTTTATGTTCTCTTATCCTGACCTTGAGGTACCTACCCGTTTGTCCAATATAACATTTCTGACATTGTAAATGAGGAATGTGATACACAACATTAGATTTTTGTTTTTGTTTTAAGTTTGGAATAAAAGTGGGTTTTGAGTGTATTGTCACATTTTAGTGCTATCTTAATGTTCTCATTATCTCTGGTAGTTTGGTTTACAATAAATATCGGTGGTGTTATTTATTTCACCTTTCCGATATTTTTACCCCAAAGAATCTTTTTGATTATTGAAAGAGGATAATTATTTTTAAGCAGCATACCTTTCATACATTGTAAGTTTTTAGAGTGGTATTTTTCCTAGGATAATGTTAGTGTTCGGTGTTTAAGATTCTTAATGATATTAATTTTCTGCCTAAAAGGATGAATAATTTAGACAACGTTATGAAAACGTCGGTTTATGATACCAGTCTGTTTCTATACACCCTCTCTCATTTTTAGTTACCAGGACGTCAAGAAATGCTATAATATTATTTTGTTCCCTTTCAATAATGAATTGCAGTTTGTTATGATAAGCATTAAAAAGTATTTAGCAGTGTGTAAAAAATTAGAAGATTTATATAGAATCTCATATCAAACACAAGCTTGCAGGTACAATTTATTTAAGTGTAAATAGGATGTTCTTGAGAGGAAGCATTATATTTCTTTTTTGGTAATCTTTTAGAATATATTTAATGAATTATGTATGCTTCTCGACTAGCTTCTGTATCTAGCTGTGATTCGAGGTCACGTATGATATTATGAAACGTAATAGCTTTATCAATGTTTACTGCATTTTCAATATTGGTTTCTATGGCTTTAATTTTGGCACTATTGAACCAAAAGAACACCACAACCATCGTAACTCCACTTAAACGGTAATTAAAGGTATTCCTTTAGAGGGAAGGCTTCATCTCCCACGAGAATAAATGGCACTATAGTGTTGGTTCCAGGAAGAGGTTTTGGTTCGGGCAACTGTGTTTTTCCTGATTCTATTGCTCGTTTTAGTGGACAATCATCAAACACGCCAGCTTCATTTTCTTTTGCATAAGATCCCACATTTACCATTAGAAATTTGTAATTTGCGTCAGTAACGGCTAACAAACCTATGGAAAAGAAGCACTTATAATTGTAATACATGCTCCCGGATTGCTTAGGTTTCTTTATACGGATGTGTTTTCCGTCTATACTGCCGATACAGTTAGGAAACTGCCATCTTTCCAAAAAATCTTCAGCTATTTTTTTAAAATCATTTTCTGTAGGTGGGGGCATATTTTTTTTAACTAGCATCTTCCATATTACTTGGCAAACTGCCCTCACAAGATATGATACGGTACTTTTTGAAATACGGAAGTTGCCGAAATTGTATACCAGTTGCCAAATACAAACAAACAAACAAAAGTATGCTTTATTGCCGCAGAAAAATTCTACAATTTTATGGACAAAGCAAAATATACCTAAAAATAAGACATCAAAACATTAATCGAAAATAATTTCGACAGGTCAGTGCTTTTTTAAAAATGTAAATTATCAATTTACCAAATCGTAAAACACACGTTAGAATATAACATAACATTGCCGCAAAACAGTTAATGAATCCTAATAACCTTATAAAAGTAAACAAACACACATGTACGAGGTGAATAATTTCGATGACATTGAAATCAAAATTGCAACTATGCGACCTTAAACTCTATGTTATTATAGTTATACAAATAATTGTGATGTTAAACAGAAGGTATATTGAACTAGTGTAGAATGTAGTATACAAAAAGAATTAAATTGTTTTTAATCCAATACCTAACAAAAATAATTAAGTTTTAAGTGAATGTTCGACAGTTCTTTTCCCTATATAATGATTTACAAAATTCTATGCTATGAGTTAGGACATGACTCACAAAAGATTTAAGTAAACAAGCGTTTAGTGACAATTTAAAGAGACTTACTGAAAAAAAAAATCATTAACGCTGTAAAATGGTCTCTCAATGAGGTATGCTTTGGTGTTTTTTCGAAATTGTGCAAGCATAGGGATAGATTTTAAATGTACTGGCAGATTGTTGTAAAGTTTTATGGCGTTGTAAATAATTGATTTTTTTATTAATTCTGTGGAAGGAATGGGAAGATAAATATCATGCCTAGAGTTTCTGGTAGGGTATACATGTTGTGGCCTTTCTGGGAGGGTGTTTATATGTTTTCTCAGCAAACATACTGTTTCCAAAATAAATAATGCAGGAAGTGTTAATATTTCATGTTTTTTGAAATAGTATTGGCAGTGAGCTCTATTATTTAGACCAAACAAATAACGAATGGCTCTCTTTTGAAGCATAAAAATACTACGAAATTGCTCGGTGGTACAGCAGCCCCAAAAGGGAAGGCCATAGCGGAGGTGGGATTCAAATAAAGAGAAATAAGTAAGTCTGGCAGAAGGAACGTCTAGTTCTTTTGAAACTGATCGAATGGCGAAGCAGGCGGTAGAAAGTTTTTTAGTTAAGGTGTCAATATGATTAGACCATTTTAGGTTGCTATTTATATTTAAACCCAGGAATTTAACCGACTCTACGTATTCAATATTGCTGTTATGTACCTGAAGTGGTTGTAAAGTTCCCTTATAAGATAACGCCACCGTTTTATCGACGTTAAAACAAAGTCTTTGGAGATACTAGAGTGTAAAGACGTATCAAAATCACTCCATGTTATGCTTGTGTAATCAGCAAAAAGGGAGATTCTTCCATTAATTTTAAGGTTCGTGATATCATTAATGTATAACAAAAAAAGAATAGGTCCCAAGACTGAACCTTGAGGGACTCCACTTGTAATCAACTTACAATCAGAATCGGAACCATTAGCCCTTACAAGTTGTTGCCTTTTTCCAAGATAAGATTTGAACCAATTTAAAGAAGTACCACGAATTCCATAAAAATGTAGTTTGTTTATCAGAATTTCATGACTAACACAATCAAAGGCTTTCGCATAGTCACAAAAAACTGAGGCAGTTGGGTGGTTGTTATTGAGAGATAAGTAGACGCCTCTAAGCAACGTGAACATGGCGTCACTGGTGCACTTGTTGGGTAGAAATCCGAACTGCTCCGGGGATATTATCTGATGTTTCAGGAGAAATGCCATAAGACAGTTCTTCAGTAGCCTTTCGATGATTTTTGATAGCACTGGTAGTAGTGCAATACCTGGAACAAAAAAAATTGCTTGTTCAAAAGATGACTTTAATTAAAGTATTTAGATTTTACAACTATGTACCTTATTTAGACTTTTTTAAATTATTTTTTTTTTGTATGTGGAAATCGGTTTTTTTTTTAATTATACTGTTTTTTTTATGTTATACAGTCTAAATTCCCTTTGTAGGTTCTTAATGAGTTAGGTTTCAAAAAAATAATTAATACAAAATTTAATTTTAAAGCGCAACAATTAAACATTATTTTTTAAAATCGAATTTCCTAGTCTATCGCAAATTTATTTGTTATAAAACGATACAAGTCACTACCATACTTCCATAGTGTTAAGTATAAGGCAAAATGGAAAAATTTACAGGGACGTACTCTAAAGATGTGCTCATTTTAATAATTAATTTCTTATTTTATTGTTCCTAACTTTTGCGGGGTATCTCCGTTATAGGAACTTGAGGTTTTCGCTACAGTGTGCTATTTTTTCGTAAAACTAAAACTGCCGTTAGCAAAATTTTCATAGGCCTTTTAATTTTTAAGATACAGGGCTATATTGAAAATGTTACATTTTCAGACCCCCCTCGTATCTCAACTATCATATCAGAAAACTTATCGAAAATGTGAAAACTGTTTCCGCCTTCGGAATTAGTATACAGGGTCAGGTCAAAAAGTTATCGGACACTACTTTATTTTTTTTAATACATACACCCTGTATATTTATAGACTATAAAATTTGTCTGTTTTTTTACCTTTTCAAAAATATGTTAAAGTATCCACTTTTTCTCAGAAACACGCAAATAAAGGACAATTTTCTGAAATTAGTTGAAAAATATGATATGCTGGTATGTTTTATACAAAGTAACGAAAATTCTGAAGAAGCCTCGGAATTATGTTTCCAAAGGTAAGTAAGCTATTATAGCTATGAAAATCTGTATTACCCTAAGTTTTTGCTTGTTAGATATCCAGAAAGGAGGCAACCGTTTTTTGAGATATTTGCTCTTTTAAAGACAAATTTAGTTGGATTTGTTCACCCACGTCCTAAAACATACAACAAAGAAAAGAGAACAGGGAAAAAAAGGTAGATGTTTTGGGATATATAGAAGCAACAATTTTGTCCTCATGTCAAAAAATTGAAAAGGAAATTGATGTGCCAAAAACTGAAAGTCAGAGGATCTTGAAGAAATACTGGGTGATTCACGACCCACTGTACATACTTATGTGGTGTATAGGGTATATCGAAATGGATATTTAAATTGATTAATTCGGCTTTATTACTAAGATACAGGGTGATATTCATATTTTGGTAAAAATTTGTTCACCCTGTATCTCCTAAACGGCTTAATCCATTTTTTTTTTAAATTTTGTACACAAACACTCTTGGTATATCATAACTTTTTGACGTTTGAAAAGTATCAAAATTCCAGGGCCGTATCCAGCCAATTCACACAGGGGAGGGGGGTTAGTTTTGAGACACCCTGTACATCGGAATTCGGTATTTTTGAATTTTTTTATTAAACTACATTCATTTGTGGATAATAATATGCCACCATCTTGAATGGCACACTAAAGGTTATGTACGAAATTTAAATCTTTAGATAGTACATACCCCTTTTTTTAGCGGTATCTGTATTAAAGCTTTTCTAAGTATAAAATTATTTCAATGATTGACTTTTAAAAAAAATTAAAATCCCTACTAATAAAACACAGCCTTGTCGAATTATTTTTTATTTTTAGTGGCCCAAAAATACCAAAATCTACCCTAACACAATAACGCCTATCTAACGGTATCTCTACATTTTTGTGCACGCTTTTGTAAATTGCGATTGAGCGTTGAATCATTTACATTTGAGTTTTTTGTCTAAATGCTTGAATTTTAAAAAAATTAAACCATCTCTACTAATAAACCAGTTAATTTCTGTTCGAGTCTTTTTCGCCTCATCTCTTATCTAATGCTCGAGATCGTGATCATTTATCGGCTACCGTAAAAATTTATCTTTTTTTATTTTTGTTATTGTATACAAATTACGTGTAAGAGCTTGTTTTTTTTTTTTAATTTTTTTATTTACCTTTATTTTTTTCGTAACCTTAAAACCTACAAAAAAATACAAATTCAATGAATTTTAATACCTAAAAATAATAAAGTAAGCCTTGGAATTTAGACAGATATTTTAAAAATGACATTACGTACATACAATTCAATCATTTGTGTTTGACATTGTTAATTAAAGATTTTTTATTTGAATTTTCTCTTTGCAAAAAGTTTGTACGTTTCAATAATTGTAAAAATGCCGTTATTTACAAATGCTGAGTACGCAGACATCGTATTTGTGTACGGATTTTGTAATGGTAACGGAAGGGCTGCTACAGAAGACGATTTCCGGATCGGAGAATTCCAAATCACCTAACGTTTGCCGCAACCTTTAATACATTGCGTGAAAAGGGTAAGTTTCCCTCAACCGATCTTCATGTTGAAAGAGTGGGTGCTAATAACGTGGTCCAAGAAGAGAATATTCTCAACCTTGTGAGGGAAGATCCAACCACAAGCACTAGGCGAATTTCCGCCCAATTAGCGATACCGCAAACAAGAGTATGGAGAACTATAAAAAATTAAAACTTATACCCTTTCCATGTACAGGGTGTTCCAGCGAGGACTGAACAGGGACCTATTTTCGACCTTCCTTGTATTTTGGAAAAATTCAAAATAGCCAATCGATGCATTTTTTCTTGTAGAATCCAAAAATATCATCGAAAAAATATTTGAACCAGAAACAAAAGAGTTACGCTATGCATCAGGTGTTTTTTAAATGGAATGTATCGTTTTTTATACGATATTTGGAAAGAGTGATTTTTTTTATGTCCGTTTTGATTAAAAGATTTGATTTTGCGATAGCTGTTTATATTACATTTTAATGTTTTACAAACTAAAATTTTAGTTTAACCTGTTTAAAATATACGATAGGTTGGTATAGGTGATCAAGTGCTTTGTCAATAAAAATTGACATTATTTTAATTATTGTCGAAGTCTTCACCTAAAAAATATATATTTGACTCTGATCGAAATGAAATACTCTTTGGACGAGAGACTACAGATTGTTATGCTATTTTACAAGTGCCAAGAAAATGCAAGAGAAGCAAGAAAAAGATTTATTGCAAATTTTCATAGAAATATATCCATCAATACAATTCTAAGGATAAAAAACCTATTTGAGGAAAATAAAACTTTACATGATAGAAAAAGAAATATACAAAGAAGAAGAAATCGAGACCAGGCCATTATCAATTATTTTCAAGTTAATCCAACCAAATCTATTTCGGATGCAGTTCGGGAAGTTCAGTACGGTGGCGGTGTAAGGCGCAGAAGAGTTACCCGAGGGACTGTTCACAGGACTCTGAAAATTCATACATTTAGGCCTTTTCGTATCCTTCCACTTCAGCACCTAACACCGGCACAAAAAGAACTTCGCTTCCAATTTGTTTCTCAAATGGTAATTCGGCAAGAAAACGAAGACCCTGATTTATTCAAAAATATTGTGTGGACCGACGAAGCTACTTTCACAATATCGGGAGTATTCAACAGACATAATAGTCACCACTGGGCCGTTGAAAATCCAAAAAAGTTCCAGACTATTAAATTTCAAGGGAGGAATTCTATTCATGTTTGGTGTGGGATAAAAAACAATAAAATTTTGGGACCAATATTTTTTAACGGGACTTTAAATGAGCACAGATATTATGAGTTTTTATAAAACGAAATTGAAAATTGAAAAAATATCAGAATTTAATTTGGCAACATGATGGGGCGCCTCCTCATGCCGTGCATGATGTGGTTCAATTTTTAAATCGGCGCCATAACGAATGGATAGGGCGAAAGGGAACATATGCTTAGCCGCCCAATAGCCCCGACCTCTCAGTTTTGGATACATTTCTTTGGGGCCATTTGAAGAACGTCGTATACAGACAACGAAACGAAAATATTCAAGAGATCATGGGAAAAATTGTCGATGAAATAAACCGCCTTAACCAGGAAAATCATATTGTAACAGCAAGTTTAGAAAGGCTACAAAGGGGTTATCTATGTTGTTTCGAGAAAAACGGCGGTCACATTGAAAACTTATGTTATTAGTAGTTTTATTTTATTATTTAATAATTATTTTTTATTGAATTTCTTTTTCTATCATGTAAAGTTTTATTTTCCTCAAATAGGTTTTTTATCCTTAGAATTGTATTGATGGATATATTTCTATGAAAATTTGCAATAAATCTTCTTCTTGCTTCTCTTGCATTTTCTTGGCACTTGTAAAATAGCATAACAATCTGTAGTCTCTCGTCCAAAGAGTATTTCATTTCGATCAGAGTCAAATATAAATTTTTTAGGTGAAGACTTTGACAATAATTAAAATAATGTCAATTTTTATTGACAAAGCATTGAAACGTCATTTTACCTTGATCACCTATACCAACCTATCGTATATTTTAAACAGGTGAAGCTAAAATTTTAGTTTGTAAAACATTAAAATGTAATATAAACAGCTATCGCAAAATCAAATCTTTTAATCAGAACGGACATAAAAAAAATCACTCTTTCCAAAAATCGTATAAAAAACGATACATTCCATTTAAAAAACATCTGATGCATAGCGTAAATCTTTTGTTTCTGGCTCAAATATTTTTTCGATGACATTTTTGGATTCTACAAGAAAAAATACATCGATTGGCATTTTGAATTTTTCCAAAATACAAGGAAGGTCGAAAATAGGTCCCTGTTCAGTCCTCGCTGGAACAACCTGTACAAGAGGTACAAAGATTAGAAGAAGGCGACTACTTGCCTAGATTAGCATTTGCTAGGTGGGTAATAAATCATCGAAGAACTATTTTTAGAGCACTATTCACTGATGAAGCCCAATTTACAAGGGACGGAGTCTTTAATTCTAGAAACTCTCATGTATGGGCAGATGAAAACCCTCATTCGTTGCGATTGGCCAATTCTCAACGAAAGTTTTCAGTGAATGTTTGGTGCGGCTTAATAAATAATCATTTAATTGGACCACATATTTTCCCTTAACGACTAACGGCTGTTGTTTATTTGGACTTTCTACAAAACATTTTACCGGGCTTATTAGAAAATGTAAATTTAAGAGGCATATGGTTTCAACACGATGGGGCACCTGCACATTTTGGAATTGATGTTCGAAATTATTTCAATCAACAATTTGCTGATCGGTGGATTGGACGCGTAGGACCACATCCTTGGCCAGCTAGGTCGCCAGACTTTAATCCAGCCGACTACTTTTTGTGGGGGCATCTAAAACAAAAAGTTTACAGTGTTCCAATCGAAACTAGGGATCAATTAATAAATAGGATACATTTTTATTGCGACGAGGTTAGACAAAACCCTCAAATGATTCACCGCTCAATTGCAAACCTACAAAAGCGTGCACAAAAATGTAGAGACACCGGTGGTATGCATTTTGAAAACACTTTGTAGCTTTTAAAACGTTATTGTGTTAGGGTAGATTTTAGTTTTTTTTTGGGCTACTGAAAATAAAAATTAATTCGACAAGGCTGTGTTTTATTAGTAGAGATAGTTTAATTTTTTTTTAAAGTCAATCATTGAAATAATTTTATACTTAGTTAAAAGCTTTAATACAGATACCGCTAAAAAAATGGGTATGTACTATCTAAAGATTTAAATTTCGTACATAAACTTTAGTGTGCCATTCAAGATGGTGGCATATTTTTGTTCACAAATGAATGTAGTTTAAGAAAAAAATTAAAAAATACCGAATTCCGATGTACAGGGTGTCTCAAAACTAACCCCCCTCCCCTGTGTGAATTGGCTGGATACGGCCCTGGAACTTTGCTACTTTTCAAACGTCAAAAAGTTATGATATACCAAGAGTGTTTGTGTACAAAATTTTAAAAAAATCTATTAAGCAGTTTAGGAGATACAGGGTGAACAAATTTTTACCAAAATACGAAAATCACCCTGTATCTTGGTAATAAAGCCGAATTAATCAATTTAAATATCCATTTCGATATACCCTAGGGATACCCTATACACCACATAAGTATGTACAGGCTATATACAAAATGAAGTATATAAAACACGATATGACGGCATAGCAGAACTTCGAGGGGCAATTCATTTAGCCTTTCGAAATCTGCGAATGAGACCAATGGTTCTTTTTAATGCTATTCAAAGAATTACAAAAATGTGTCCATTTTGCATTAGAGAAAATGGTCGCTAATTTAAACATCACCTTTAAAAATTTGTTTTTTGCAGTGGCGGCTATTCAGGTGAAGTTGGTACAGTGCTACACACACACACACACACACACACACACACACACACACACACACACACACACGCACGCACGCACACACACACACACAAACACAAAAACACACACACACACCACTATATTTATTATATATCTCTCAGGAGCGTGCGGTGAAATTTTAAGAAAGGGAAGCAGTTTTTAGAAACTTACCTATTTGTAATGTAATTCGATTATTCGATCATTTTTTGCAAATTCATCAATGACGTCAACATAAAAAAAAGTTTATTTTCAATGGACAACAGCGATGTATGCGAAAGTCGCTCCTGCCCCGTTGAATTTCTCACGAAATTTTTTATACGTTTAAGTATTGACAAATTGCGTTCTACTGATGAACCTGTGGCAGGTATTGTCAATACTAATTCACACAACTTCGACACTTCGGTGTAGGCATCTTCCAACTCCTTGTCTTTTAACAATTGCGTTAGTTCCTTAGTGTTATTTTTTGCGCTAATGTCATCAGTTTCGTAAATCACTTTTAGTTCAGATCGCCGCGCCGTAACACTCGGTCGAAGAACTGGCCATAATGAAGAAGAGATTTAAACACATCTTCTGGAAAAGTTTTTACTTTAAATGCGTCAAAATTGCAGAGCTCGAGGAATTTAAAATCATTTAAACCGTTAAATCTATAGTTTATTTGTTGCTGAATTTGATCGATTATTTCATAAAAGAGGCGTCTGTATAATGTTTGAACATCTCCTTGTCTGTTCGAAGACGCTTGGCTTGTGGCTCTACATTTAACGTCATCGTTTTCTCTCAAAATAGGTCAAAGTAATCTCTTTTTTGGCTTAACATGCACTTAAAATCATCCACTTTTTTTAGGCAAAGAGCAATATCATTTGTTCTAGTTTGTAATATATTAAAAACATTGTCCGAGAATGAAAATATTTCTGAAAATATGTTCAACAAATCATTAAAATTAAAATCTCGTTTCAAACAGTCCAAAAACCCTCTCGAACTATTTATTGCTTCTGAGTCCCACGTTTCATTATTTTCTATTATATTCTCAAATAGTTCAATCAGTGATTTACGATTTTCAGATACTGTTAACAAATCTTCCATTATAGTTCCACCTAGTAGGTGCCACTTTGGGCAATCGTTTGGAACGACTGAGATAAAATTAAATTTAATTTATGAGCAAAACAATGGACAAACACAGCATTTGGGAAAGTTGTCCTGCCATCACTGCAGCTCCATCATAGCTTTGAGTAACTAATTTTTTCTCTCCATTAATTTCTTTAGAAACGTTTTAAACTACAGTATATAATGCATCTGCTGTACGATTTTCGGACACATTCTTAAAACCTAAAAATCGCTCTTGAATACTTCCGTCTGTTTTAACGTAGCTCATTACTATAGATAATGGGCTAAAATTAATGATATCAGTTGTCATGTTATCAACATAATAACATAAAAAAAAAAAAAAACAAAATATAATCCCATAATAAATATTTTAGAAAATAAATTCTGACCACATCAAAAAACCGACCGTGCAATCCGTGCAAACCCATTCCTAAAGAAAGTGCTCTCGAATGAGGCGAAATAATTTTAGCTTGGAAAGTTTCGACTTCTGACCTATTTATCAACGGCCGGTGCCGATGCCGGCGAGTCACCTGATTACGACAGAGCGGGATGGCGATTGCCGATGCACGCGTTTTCTATTGCATTCTTGAGGCGATAAATCTGTAGCTTAGATATGCTTTTATATGCGTTATTTAAATCACATGACTAGCGAAATATTCCAACGGCTTCTTTTTACGTGGTGCGTGCGGCTGAGAAAGAAATAGGAAATAGATTGCGATAATCGCTGATTGAGGGCGTTCTGTCTTTTAAGGTGAATAAATACGCGTGAGTAAGTTTTTGTTTTGTTTTGATTTGGTAAGTTGGACCGTTCCATTTTTTGTATTTGCTTTTTGCTTTTGAAATGAATCCTATTCACGACATTATTGCTTCATTAATTGAAACGCCTTTTTTAAGAAGAAGCGAAACTGAAAAGAAACAGATATTAGGCAGCCGTCCGACGCCGAAAATTTTAGCAATATTTAACGATAAGAGGCAAGGTAAAAAATATTCAAGAACTTTTCAAATATCTTGGTACGAAACTTATAGGTGGCTATGCGGAAGTATTTATAAAGAAAGCTTATATTGTTGGCCTTGTATTTTATTAGGTTGCGTCAAAAATAATAGGAGTTCAGGGGGCGGATATTCGGATTTAAAAAATTTTTCACGAGCAGTAAAATCGCATGAAAGTTCAAGAGAGCATATTAAAAATTCGGTAGCACTTACAAGACTGGAGCAAAATAGGGCGACTATTGCGGATGCACTACAAGAAAATGCAAGTCTTAATAAAATTGTTTATAATGAAAATGTTCGAAAAAACCGTTTATTATTAAATTATTTAATTGATGTTACTATTACTTTGGGTAAACAGGACTTGGCATTTCGAGGTCATAATGAAACAACAGATTCTTTTAACCGTGGCAATTTTAAGGAAATATTTGCATGCTTAATAAAAAGAAATGCCGAACTTACTGAACATTGTGCTAAATTTAGTAATATTTTTACGGGACAATCTAAGACTATACAAAATGAACTAATTGGTTGCATACATGACTATATTCAAGAATATATAAAAAAAGAAATGAATGACACCGATTGTTGTTTTTTTGGCGTAATTGCGGATGATAGTACTGATATAACAGAAAAATCACAGTGTTCGATAACAGTTAGGTATGTGACCAACGTATCTTTAAAAAAAGATTTTTAGGATTTTTTTACGTTAGCGATAATAGAACAGCAGAGAGCCTTTTTCATTTAATACAAAACAGCTTAGAGCCTTATGACTTTAAAAATAAATTGGTCGCGCAGTGTTACGATGGGGCTAGTGTTATGGCAGGTGAAATAAATGGGCTTCAAACAAAAGTTAGATCTATTGCTCCTTTAGCTATGTTTACTCATTGTTGCGCCCACAGATTAAATCTAGTTTTACAACAGGGAACAAAACTGATTACCCAAAGTCGTATATTTTTTGCCACTTTATTAGGAATACCAAATTATTTCCACCAATCACCAAAACGGTCTTTTGTGCTTAATCAGATAGTAGGTAAAAGAATTCCGCGAGCTGTAGAAACGCGATGGTATACACGGTCTAAAATTTTAAACTTAGTGGCTAATGAATGGGACAATTTAATTATAGTATTTGAAACTATTATTAATGACTTAAGTTCTGGAACAGAATCTATTAATGGTGCAAAAGGATTTCTGAAGCATTTTAATGATTTCGAATTTTGCCTTTTAACGCATATTTATAAACAAATTTTTAGTTGCACTGATGTACTTTTTCAAATATTACAGTTAAAGCATTTAGATATAAATTACTGCATTTCGCAAATAAACCTTGCCAAGCAACGAATTATTGAATTTAGAAACGAGGACCATTTCAAAGAACTTTTCAATATTGCTAAAAAAGCCACTATTCTGCCAACTAACACACGTCGAGGGCAATGTTCTAGCGACTTTGATATTTTTACTAAATATAAAATATTATATTTCGAAATAATAGATTGTATAATTCTTCAATTAGGGACGCGGTTTGAAAATTTAAATAATTTAAATTTCTTTGCTTTAGTCGATTGCACAAAATATTCGGAATATGTTAAATGCTTTCCAGACGACTTATTAAATAATTTATTAAAAAATTATCCAAACATTTTTGACAGAGATATATTAAAGAATGAGCTTTCTGTATTGTCGAAAAAAGTCTGGCTTTGTTATTTAAAGATTTTAAAGCAATTTTTGCTGAAGCATATAAGCTTTTTAATTTAGTTTTAACTATTCCCGCAACAAGTGTATCGGCCGAACGAAATTTTTCATGTCTTAAACGGATCAAAACCTACCTAAGAAACACAATGACACAAGAACGGCTTTCGGGTTTAGCAATGATGTCAATAGAGCAGGAATTACTGTCAGAACTTAGTGAAGACCAAAACTTTTACGACCAAATTATAGATAAATTTGCAACCTTAAAAGACAGACGTATAGATTTAATATACAAAAAGTAGTTTTTTTATCTTATTTCATACAACTATTTATTTTAAGTTTTAATAAACTAAATTATGTTTTTATTATCGCAATCACCGCTATATTTTAGTGATAGGTGTACATATTTTACTTGTTTTGTTTACTTTTTATTTACTTTTTTTAGAGTTTATTTTTTTAGTTTTTAATGGTTTAGTTGGGCTATTGGCGATGACCTCCATTAAAAAAAAAGGTCAACGCGTCTCAGAATAATACCTCATGGGTGACGTGGAAATTTATTCACATTTAAACAAAATTAACCTCATGTAGCCTCACCCTTCAATATTCTCACGAGCCGCCACTGATAGGTGGTTTGGCTCTTCCTTTGGAAATTATTTGAAAATAATCAGCGAACTTTAATGTTGAAAATCTCTTTATTATTAAGACACACACCACACATTCACACACACACACACTCTTCTTACTAGATTCTCCAACTTTTTCAACGTTATTACCGACAGCCGAAGTTGACGGTATTTGCATATCCACGTCCGTATTATTGTCTTCCATATCGCACCATGCACGACGCGACGTACGTATCACACAACATACGGATAGCCGTTCAAAAAAAGAACCTACTCCGACGATAGCTTCCGCCCCCACTTAAAGCACGCGACTGAAATGCAAAACTTGCAAACAGCCGGTTGAAAGTTTAATAACCTCTGGCTCGATTCACAGGAAATCAAGCATACAGGACTTGGCTGCAGAGAAGCTAGCGGCCCGCATAGGTTCTATTCGATTTCTATTGTGGCTCGGTCGGATTCACGGCCGCATTTATTATGGGCTTGATAATTAAGATAATATTTTAGCATTTTTAATATAAACTAAATTAATGGTTTCCTATTTCAAAAATTACATTTTAGATGTTTTGTAATTTTTTTTTGGGGAAGCACTGCTTCCCTTGCCCCTGATATCTATTAAAATTTTAGTTTTTACATTCATTTATTCACCTAATAGGTAAAAAATAAACTGTACATCTCGAATACATATTTTACTTGACCGTTGGCGGCATGTCTTTAAAACTGTCAATCGAAATTTATTATAACAACTATAACAGTAGCGCAAACTGCTTTGACTTTGCTGGGAGTGCTATGTTTAGTTTACGATTTTCCTACTATGTTGATAAGACAACGCGTTTCCGATGACGACGGACCCAGCGCCATACAACGCTCTCGGTGAATTGCAGGCGCAGTACGTTGCAGTGGTTGTTTACTTTTATTTTCGCGGATTTCGCTGCAACCGGTGAGTTCCTTTGCAGTTAACTTGACTGTTTTGTGTTATATTTATTATGGTGTTTTTACAACTTCAAATTCGTTCAAAAAGACTGGAATAAATTAAAAGACGTCTTTGAATTTATTACAAACTGTGACAAATCTGATTAAAAATCAATCCGCCTTGCAAAAGGCTTTTTAGGTGAGATGCACGATTTTGAATCCACGTTTCTGGCATTAGTGTTTAATGACATTTTCTCAATCACGGACATACTACACGTTCTTCAAAAAAAATGGCTAGACATTCATTTTTGCATATCCAATATAAAACGCTGTCGTGACACGCTCTGTAAAAAAAGAAATGAACATTTTTTTAATACCATCTTTGATAAAGCAAATTCTATTACTAACGTGAGCTTGCTAACCTTTCACCTGAAGAAATTAGGGCCAAATATAGAATTCTTTTTTATAAAATATTGGACCATATTGAATTTGTTTGTAATTAATTGACTGTATAACTGGCCTGGTTCGGCTAATTCTAACGTTAATAAAACACCAAAGAAGTAAACTAAATACTCAAAACATTTTAATTTTCAAGAAGGAATACAACTTCGAACATATTACAAATATTATGGTGTTGAAAACGAATGCGAGAGAACAAAAACGTAAGTTGACGTAAAGAAAATGAAAACAGCTGACGCATATCTACACTTCCGCAAACGTTCTCTCACACTGCTCCTTCTGCTTCGTCGACCGTCGGTCCACGGCGGCGGTAGCGATCCCCCCTTCGGCTCTTTCGCGACATTAAACTGTTGCCGCGAGTTGTAAAATATATCGAGAACTGAACATCGCGCCCACCTTGAAAGGACGCACTTTCAACCACAAATTGCTATAAGTTTAGTTTATAGGAAGCGGACAAATCTTCGCGAACGAACGCTTAATGTTTCCCTTCTTCGTCCTTATGGTGGCTACTCGAGATATCCCATCTTTTCCTGGATGTAGACATTCGATCCTACCTAATGACCATTTACATGGCGGGAGACCATCTTCTTTAATCACTACCAAGTCGTCGACCTTTATGGTTGCTTGATTGCTGCGCCACTTCATCCGCTGCTGCAGTTCAGAAATGTACTCAAGGGACCACCTTGACCAAAAGTGCTGTTGAAGCTTCTGGATCTGTTGAAAATGTGACAGCTTGTTGTCGGAAATCTTGGTGACGTCTGAATCAGCCACTGACGCTATTGGACGACCAATAAGGAAGTGGGAGGGTGTCAAAGGTGTATAGTCTGAAGGATCACTTGAAAGAGGAGACAAGGGACGTGAATTTAACACAGCCTCGATTTGTACCAATAAAGTATAAAATTTTTCAAACGTTAATGAAGCGTTACTTGCCACGCGTTTGAAATGAAATTTTGTGGCCTTAACGCCGGCCTCCCACAAACCGCCGAAATGTGGGGAGTGGGGAGGAATAAAAGACCAGGCAATACCATCATTTTCAAGGGATTCAGTCAAACTGTCAGCATTTATTTGCAAAAACCTCCCTAATTCCTTCAACTCATAATTAGCTCCCACGAAATTACTTCCGTTGTCGGAATAGATCTGCGAAGGCCTTCCACGGCGAGAAACGAATCGCCTTAACGCTGCCAAAAAAACCAGTTGTCAAAAAACTAATTCGAGATGAATGGTCGTAGTAAAGCAGTCAAATAGGCAAATATAGGCTTTGGTTACCTTATAGCCACGACCTTGTCTATCTCGTATTAGAAATGGCCCCGCGTAATCGACTCCAGTTGTAAAAAATGGCGGAGCTGGTGTTACCCGTTTATCAGGTAAATTTCCCATTATTGGGTTAATTAATTGTGGATTAGTTTTAAAACAATGAACACAATCGTGATAAATTTTACGAGATAAGTTGCGACCTCCAACAGGCCAAAAACGATTGCGAATACTAGCTAGGAGTAACTGAGGTCCAGCGTGCAGTAACAAGATGTGCTCTCTTTGAAATAAAAGTTTTGTTAATTGATGAAAAGCCGATAGAATTATCGGGTGTTTTTGTCAAATTTAAAATTTGAATTGTCAAGCCTACCTCCCACTCTAAGAATTCCATCTTTATCCAAAAACGGGTGGAGCTTTGAAAGCTTGCTACATTTATCAATAATTTTATTTTTGTTTAACGAAATGATTTCATTTTTAAAAGTATCGTATTGAGAAATTTTAACAAGAAAACGAGTGCTTAATTTCATGATAAGTTAATGGACCTAAAACTCTAAAATGCAGTGGTTTTAGACAATTGTCTTTAAATCGAAAGCAGTATGCTACTACACGCTGCAGCCTGTTAAGACTTGAGTAATTGCTTATGTCTATAATTGGCGGTGTAGTTTTCGTAGCATGCGCTTGAACAACGGTCTTTCGTAATTCCGGTAAGTTATTTTCCGGTTACTGACCTTTGGGCCACGCGACTTCGTCAAGTCTTAACCATTCCGGCCCCGACCAGTAAGTTTTTAATGAATTAAGCTCATTCGGTTTAACACCTCGCGATATGTGATCCGCTGGATTATCGAAGGTTGGTACATACCTCCACTCAGAAACCTCGGTAAGCTCTTGTATGTTCATGACTCGATTGCCAACAAAAACCTGCAGTGAGCTTGGAGACATGTTTAACCATCCCAAGACAATAGTGGAGTCACACCAATAAACAGTTCTATCAATAGGCATTTTTAACGAAAGTTTTACCTTATCCACTAAACGCGCAAGTAATAATGCGGCAGTAAGCTCTAGACGAGGAATGGTTTGTGTCTTTAAAGGCGCAACCTTGGATTTCGCGGAAACAAGTTCTATGTATACCTTGCCGTTATTGTCTTGTGACTTTATGAAAACACATGCACCAAATGCCTGGACAGACGCTTCCGAGAATCCGTGAATTTCAGTTCGAACTAAGTTTTTACAAGTTACCTGTCTTTTGATATTAAGTTTGTTTAAGCAAGTTAACTGATCGCGAAATTGTAACCATCTAGTGTGTAAAGCTTGTGGTAAAGAGCTGTCCCAGCCTAAACTTTCAAGCCATATATCGCGTAGAATAATTTTGGCTAATATTACAGTGCCACTAAGCAAACCCAAAGGATCAAAGATTTGTGATATTTCGGATAAGACCGTGCGTTTTGTAATTTGTGTATTAAAATTTACACCGATTTTGTACGAAAGACAGTCAGTTCGTCCATTCCAAAGCAATCCCAAAGTTTTCGTGTTTTCATTTGCGCCCAAATCTATAAAATCGTTTTTATCAGAAGTTTTGATATAGAGTAAAATTTCATTGTTATTGGATATCCACTTACGCAAATGAAAACCCGCTGTTTTAAGAATGCTTGAAACATCGTTTGCTAAAGATACCGCAGATTCAAAATCATTCGTTCCTGTCAATAAATCATCGACATAAAAGTCTTCTAGGATGACACGAGAAGCAGCAGGGTAAAATGATTTTGATTCAATGCCTAATTGGTGAAGACAGCGTATGGCTAAATAAGACGCCGATTTCGTCCCGTATGTTACGGTTTGTAATTCATAAATATCAATTGGTTTAGTGCTGTCTTCACGCCACAAAATTCTTTGCAAACTAGTCTGTTCAGGTTGTACCTTGCACATTCTGTACATTTTTTCGACGTCCGCAGCCATTACAAAGTTGTGCTTTCGAAAACGTATGAGTATTGAAACCAGATCGGACTGAATGGTCGGTCCAGCCATCTGTATATCGTTAAATGAAAGACCGGTTGAACTAGCGCACGAAGCATCGAAAACTGTCCGAAGCTTTGTAGTGAGACTTTCCTCCTTTATAACGCCGTGATGCGGCATGTAATAAGTGGGCTTTGTATCATGGTTTACTTCAACCTTACACATATGTCCTAAAGACTGATATTCGTCGATAAATTTAAAATATTTAAGTTTAAAATCGTGATTGCGCTCGAACTTACGCTCTAAAGAGAAAAAACGCTTTTGCGCATTGTTGTAAGAATCGCCCAGACCTTCAGGACTAGCCAGCAACGGTATGGTTACCAAAAAATGACCATCTGAATCACGAGTAAAAGTTTGTAAAAAATGTTTTTCGCAAGCTTTTTCTTCCAATGACATTGGTTTTACACCAGAAAAATCTTCAATCTCCCAAAATCGACAAAGTTGTTTGTCGATGTCTATGTTTTTAACGAGATTGCATTGCACGGCGTTACCCGAATCGGCCTGTATTGTGCCTGAAATGACCCAACCGAATTTTGTTTTCTGTAAATAAGGCCCCTTTGTTCCTAACTTTACTTGACCTATGCAAATAATATCCCAAAAACAGTCTGCACCAATAAGCAGGTCGATTTCGCCCGGTATATCAAAGTGAGGATCTGCCAATTGTAAGTTGTTTGGTATATTAAGTTCTTGTTTATTGACCCTAAAGTTAGGTAACGTATCGGTTATTTGAGGGACTATTAAACACGAAACTTTGAGGCTGAACTGGTTAATTTTAGATTTTACTAAAGCAAAGCACTTACCTTTACATTCTGAATATGTTTCATTAATACCACTTATTTTTATATCGGCAGAAAATGAGTTAAGCTTTAATTTAGAGGCAAAATGTTCAGTAATAAAGCTGCTTTGTGATCCAGCATCCAATAAGGCCCGGGCTGTACGCGGTTTGTTACTGACATCTAATACATTTATTAAAACAGTCGATAAAAGTACTTGGTTATTTATAACTTTATTACAAGACGTTAAATTAACGCTTTCTTGTTTGTTGTCACCACCATCAGAATGTAAGAGCGTGTGATGCTTACTCTTGCACTTTTTACAAGTACCAGAGAAGCACTGTCGGTATAAATGGCCAGCCTTTAAACAATTTAAGCAAATGCGTTTGGTTTTTAACTGCTCGATCTTGTCATTTAAATTTAATTTAAGAAAATCAGGGCAAGCTGAAATATAATGCTTATTATTATCGCAAAATGAACATTTTGAAGTTTTTTGTAAATTATTGTCATCTTTAGCGACAAAGGATTTTACCCTTTTATCGCGTTTGTTGTGTTGCTCAGTGCTGCCAACATGTTCTTTTGTCTGCTCCATGGACTCCAAAAGGTCCGCTCTTTCCTTTAAAAATTTAGATAAGTTATCCAAAGTAGGCGTTTTAAAGGTAGATTTCAATTGTTCCCATTTTCTGAGAGTAATATTGTCTAATTTTGCCGTTACTAAGTAAATAATTAAGGTATCCCAAAAATCAATGGGTTCATTTAAAGTTTTCAGAGCTCTTAGATGTTTGGCAACACTGTCAACTAGCTCTCGCAAGGCGCTTGACGATTCGGTGGAAATTTTATCGATATTGAAAGGTGATTTAACATGATTTTGTATTAAAATCCTACTATTGTTAAAACGGTCGCAAATTAATGCCCAAGCATTGTCGTAGTTAGAACCTGAAATTTCTAAGCTCGCAATAATTTCAATAACACTGGGGCCTAAATAGGATCGGAGGTAATGAAATTTTTGAATATCTGATAAAATGGAATTTTTATGAATTAATGATTCGTACGTATCTCTGAATTCTAACCATTTATCATACTCGCCATTGTAAGTTATGTTTTCAATCACTGGAAGTTTAACTCCACCAGTACCCGCGCTATTGTTTTGTGGAAGTAAAATTTGTGAAATGTTAGCGCTCGACTGGTTAGAGGCTACGCTAGAGGCCGCCAAACTGCCAGCAACCGAACCTCCTGATGCACGGCCACCACCAGCGCCGCCATCTGAAAGTGTAAATAACGTGTTTGAAATCAAGAACCGTTTAGACCTGGCAACAACGCTAAAGAAAGATTTCTCGAAAACTTCGCGCTCTTTATAAATTGTTTCAGCAACGGGCTCTTCGCTTAACGCCTCAATTTGACCTTGCAGATCTTCAAAGTCATCAATAATACGATGAAATCGCTCATAACGTTGTTCTACCTCAAGAAATAAATTGTGATCTTCGATATTGTAATTAGGATATTTTTGTTCGAGATTTGTAATGAATTTATCGAAATTTGTAAGTTTGGCCTTGACTGAACCCCTTTTTTTGATTAGTACGTCCATGTTAAAATGCTTTTATGTAAAAAAAAATGTAACAGAAAGAAATGTAAATGTAAATAGATGACGAACAAACGCTTTATTGGTGGTTCAATCAAGCCTGCGCTAAATTGCATGCACTAGGAAGCGATACAAGGAAATCTTATTGGAAAGGACCCACCTGAATGATGTCTTCAACTTGTAAGGAACGGCAGCACTTTCCAATCACATAAAAATCCGGATGAAGGACCATGATTTTGTTTGTAATTAATTGACTGTATAACTAGCCTGGTTCGGCTAATTCTAACGTTAATAAAACACCAAAGAAGTAAACTAAATACTCAAAACATTTTAATTTTCAAGAAGGAATACAACTTCGAACATATTACAAATAATATGGTGTTGAAAACGAATGCGAGAGAACAAAAACGTAAGTTGACGTAAAGAAAATGAAAATAGCTGACGCACATCTATACTTCTGCAAACGTTCTCTCACACTGCTCCTTCTGCTTCGTCGACCGTCGGTCCACTGCGGCGGTAGCGATCCCCCCTTCGGCAGCTCGCGCACAGTCACGGCCGTCTTTCGCGACATTACACTGTTGCCGCGAGTTGTAAAATATATCGAGAACTGAACACATATTTTAATGAAAATGACACTAAGATTTCAAGACTGTGAAAAACTTACATTTTCATGTTTGGCAGGTTCTGCTAAATTTTCCGAATGTAGTTTAAATTTTCCGACTGGCCCGTTTGAAAATTTGTTACAGTTATATGTGGAAATATTTTCAAAAAGTCAACGACTTAAAAATGAGCTTGGTCTTATTTTTGCCAATGAGAGTAATTGGAATATATCGCTGCAAGAGCAAGTGAAAAAAATTAATAAAAATAAATATATTTTTACCGAAGCGTATAAATTGTTTTCCCTTATTTTAACAATACTGTTGACAAGTGCTTCAGTGGAAAGAAGTTTTTCTTGCTTCAAATGTGTAAAAACTTATTTAAGAAATACAGTATCTCAAGAAAGACTTACTTCTCTTGGCAACATTTCAATTGAAAAGGAATTTCTGGAGGAGATTAGGGCAACTCATGCATTTTATGAGGATGTTATAAATAAATTTGCTTCTATGAAGGATAGGAGAATTGATTTAGTATACAAAATTTAGGTAAGTCGTAAAAAATATTCTACCCCTTCCACATATAAAAAAATTGTGGGATAAAAAATTATTGCGATATTTTCTTGCTTCATTTGCACTTCACTTACTTTTTCACCCGCGAGCCGCCACTGCTCCGTTTGGTACGCATTTAAAAACTAATAAACATATTTTCAAAGAAGATAATAAATTATTACATTCAGTAAATAAAGGCAAAAGACTAGACATTCTTGAAGATATCGAGATAACACTTTCACAAGACCACTCTCCCCTTAATTTAAATCATCAATTAGGTAACTCATATCGTCAATACATCAGTGCTATAAAACTATTTAAATAATTAATTTCATTTTTACTCCGCATATACTAAACACTCCAACTATTCTTTTTTTTAGATTGGTAGCAAATTTCGTTTCCTCACATGACAGACGAAACATGTGTTTGTGTAAATGAATATCTAATATCTGAGTTTAGATGTTTTTAATGTCTTGATTCCAAAAATGCCACCAGATTTTTTCCATCAGCTCTAATTTTTGAGATACAGGTTAATTGATATTTTTTATGATAAAGGACAACAAATAAAGAAATAAATATGTACTTAATCGTCAAAATAGGAATTTCCCAGAATCTAATTAACCAAATGGATACCTGGAATTGTCCCTGACCCAATGTTCCTATACTAGGAACTACTCAATACACTGCTCTTAATTACTTTTATACCTGTAATTGCCTATGACCCGATCCTTCTATACCTGCTTGGTTGTACTCGATTTAGTATATTACTGAGTTTTCACAAGTAAAGTTGTGCTATCATTTTGTGTAAATTTTGGTCGTTTTCTAGTATCAAGACACTAAACTGAAACAATGACATCCACAAGCAGACGTACCTGTGTAAATCATCCCGATGTTTTTTGTTATGTGTGTGGTGAATACACTTTGAAAGAGAGCAGAAAAACGATTTCTGACTTTGTGAAAAGAGCTTATCTTGCCTATTTTGGCGTTCATTTAGGAGATCAAGATAAATCTTGGGCCCCACATTTCATATGCAAAACATGTGTTGAACATTTGCGACATTGGACAACTGGAAAGAGGAAGTGCCTAAAGTTTGATGTACTAATTGTTTGGAGAGAACGGCGAAACCATCATGACGACTGCTATTTTTGTCTCGTTAATATTAAAGGCATAAATAGAAACAATAGATACAAATGGACATATCCTGATCTAGATTCTGCAAGAAGGCCTGTGGTGCATTCGGAAGAAATACCCGTTCCATCATTCAGCAGTCTACCCGAACTGACAGAAGATGATACAGAAACATCAACGTCTGACGAAGTTTGAAGAATTCAATCAGAAAACGACAGCGAATTTGAAGAAGATTTAGCAAAGCCGCAGTGTTTCAATCAAGAAGAAGTAAACGATCTTATAAGAGACCTGAATCTCTCAAAGGAATCTGCTGAATTACTTGCATCCAGATTAAAAGAAAAAAAATCTACTTTGTCCAGGTACTAATATTACATTTTATCGTAAAAGAGATAAGGATCTGCTGCCTTTTTTCGCTCAGGACAGGAAAATGACTTGGTATTCTGTATCAATATAAAAGAGCTCTTAGAAAAAATGGTTGCCTGAATACACTCTAGATGATTGGTGCCTTTTTATTGACAGTTGAAAACGTAGTTTAAAATGTGTTCTTTTACATAACGGTAATAAATATGGCTCAATTCCTATTGGTCATTCTACTACCATGAAGGAAGAATATAAAACAATTGCATTAGTTTTGAGAAAAATTAAATACGAAGAACATCAGTGGGCAATTTGTGTTGATTTAAAAATGGTTAACTTCCTCCTTGGACAGCAGAGTGGTTATACAAAATATCCTTGTTTTTTGAGCCTTTGGAACAGCAGAGCTAAAAATGAGCACTGGGTTAACAAAAATTGGCCTTCAAGAGATGTCATGATTCAAGGAAAACAAACCGTGATCAAGGAACCTTTGGTTTCAAGAGAAAAAATCTTACTTCCGCCCTTGCATATCAAGCTAGGCCTAATGAAGCAATTTGTGAAGGCTTAAATCGAGATGGCAATTGTTTTGGGTATTTGTCACGTACATTTCCTGGCATTAGCACGGAAAAACTAAAAGCTGGTATATTTGATGGTCCTCAAATAAGGCAACTTGTTAAAGATTCACAATTCACCACATCAATGAACGAGACTGAATCTAACGCTTGGTGTTCATTTGTTCAAGTAGTACAAAATTTTCTTGGCAATCATAAAGCAGAGAATTACGTAGAATTAGTGGAAACTATGCTTTCAAATTTTAATATTCTCGGCTGTAACATGAGTATAAAAGTTCACTACTTCCCCAGCCACCTAGATCGTTTTCCACAAAACAACTTAGGTGATTGTAATGAAGAACAGGGGGAAAGATTCCATCAGGATATTAAAACTATGGAAGATCGTTATCAAGGACTACTGCTGGAGGCTTCAGCGAGACTGCCCTAGTAAACTCCATTCTAGAAAGTCGTATAAAAGAAAATTTTTATGTGATTAGTGACTAACGTAATTATGTAAATTAAGTTTTTGCAATAAATGCTTAAATCCATGTGTCTTTGTTTTTTTTTTAACTGGCAATAGTAATATATATTATGCCAGTTATAACGTAAAATATATGCAAATTTTTTTTTTAACTAGATCTAATAGACCAAATCTGAGAACTTTTTTACATTCTGCATCCAAAAATTACCCAGAAACAGTTAAAAAATCGCAGGCACCAAAATGTGTATTGGCCTGTGTAATTAGTGTATGTATTTCCACATAATTGTTTTACGTTCCTTTGTTATAGTTAAACTTATTTGTGTATATAACTGTTTTGTGCGAAACTTTATCTAATGAGAAAAGTTTTTTGCCCTATGTCCTGTAATTTTAACTTATTTATTTTTTTTTCTATCCAACTCTTCGGAATTTTCCACACTATTTCGAATTTTTTTTATACTTGCAGACAATCAGTTGTACCCTGATGATGATCCCCTAGGATCGAAACGAGTAGGAATTTAATAAATTTTGATACAGAAGGCTGACTGGACTTTTGTTCCTCTTTTTCCTTTTACTAATCTAATGAGTAGTTTTTTTAGGCCGATTTTTTAAATATTTTATTAGGTCGCCATTTTGTTTTGCTATCTTATAATCATACCAATATGTTATCAGTTTATTCCTACGTAAAACTTGTTTTTTGTGCAAAGTTTGAGGAAATTGAATAATAAGTTTTTTTAATAATAATTTTTTTAACGATTCTCTAGACTGCTATCTTGTTCCGGCATATTCGACAAACAGACAGACGGACCGACGGAATTAATAAAAATATTTTTTGACATCTAGGGACGCTAAAACCTGATAATAAGTAAAATCTTAGAGGGTTTTTTTCACGATTAGGTATATTTTATTTGGCCGCCATTTTGTTCCGACATCTTGAATTATTACCACAGTTTTACTAGTTCTATACCACAATTAGTTACAGCACACAATTTGAAATGAGTCAATTAAGTAGTTTTTCAGGCTAAATTTTTAAATTTTTTATTATATAATTAATTTATGCATACCAAAATTTTACCAGTTGATTTTTACAAACTACTTGATTTTTCTGCAGAATTTGAGATAAATTGGATAAGCAGTTTTTTGGTACCTAATAATTTTTTTTAAATTTTATTAGGCTAACATTTTGTTTTGACATTTTAGATTTTATCCAGAATGTTACCAGATCACTCCCCTAAAAATAAAGATTCAGTCTTAAGCAAGCGGAAAAGTAAAATTTGTGTACGCAAATAAATTGTATGTTATTTTATTTGTAGTAATAGTTTGCCGCTTCACCTATAAAGTGCGCCCGCTAAGCGGTATGGAAAATTAATCGAGGATTTAATAAATTTCACACTGGTCCACTTGCAATTGGGATGTGCGTAGAGCCTCCATGCACTTGCCGCTAGAAGGTTCGAGCTATTTCCAGTGGCGCCTATATATTTCGAGCATTTGTTTTCATTTCTATATAAATGCGTTGCGTTGAATTTCATTTATTATTTCGAAGTAACGATGGCGAGCAAAAGAGGAAAAACAATTCGAAGCGGTGCACGTGAAGTTATTGCAAGCGTTATAGAGGCCTGTACTAGAGAAGCTGAAAATAATAGTTTGACTATTCCAATTCAAAATCAATCAGAACGCGCTGCATTTTACACAGGTGTTTCGGAAAGTAGTGTAAGAAAAATTCAAAGAGAATATAATGATCGCTCATGGTCTACTTCACCTTTAAAATCTCCTGGTAAAAAAACCCCGATTATCATACAAAGATAAAATTGAGGATGGTGATTTTCAAGTAATTCGACGAACAATAGAGGAATTTTATATAAACCTGAAGAAGGTTCCGACCTGCAAACCCCTACTTCGCGCTGTAAAGAACAAAATAGATTTTCCGTACGGGTATAAAACCTTAAATCGGCTTTTACGATCAAAAGGTTTTGTTTGGCGCAAGTGCCAAAATAAACGAAAATTGCTCATTGGGAGACCAAATATTGTTCACAGGCGGGTGAAATATCTATCAACTGTAAGGCAAGAAGGGCGCCATATTGTGTCATCATTTTCAGAGGAAGACAACGATTTAGAAGGAATCGAACCATTAGAATCACAGCCGTCAACCTTAAAAATGGCTTAGTTTTTTTTCATATATTTTGTAAAATTGTTCATAAAGTAGCTGTCAATAAACTGCTTAAAAATAATTAATTTTCTGTTCAATAACGGGTTTCAAAAACTATCTAATATTGCAATTAATATTTGAAAAACTACAGAACTCATGTTTTTCCCAAATTAACACATCAATGTAGTTATAGTAGGGGAGCCAGCACTGATTCCAGTGAACAAGATTTATCAAAATTTTAAGTTATGCAGTTCGACTTTGGGCTATTCGGGTTTGTCAAAAGTGACCGTTTGTCTCCGTCTGTCATATTACTTTGTACGGGGGGCTTCATTGTGAAATACTATACAGGGCGTTTCCTAATTGCGTGCTAATGTTAAAGGGGGGTGATTCTTGGACCTTTTTAAGAAAAAAGTTTAATATGAACCTAAAAAACTTTACTTTTTAAAAAAACATTTTTTTTTAAATCCTAACTCGGATGCTATTATAGATAAATAACTGTGTGAAATTTGATACACGTTTTTTATGCATAAAAGGGCATTTTTTATTAAAAATCAATTTTTGAAATTTCTACCAGTGGCGTGCATATGTAATTAACCTGGGTAAATCCATATGCTCCTTAATGCATAGAAGACGTGTTCAAATTTCATGCAGTTATCTACAATAGCATCAGAATTGGGATGAATAAAAATGTTTTTAAACTTCTTTAAAATTCTTTTTAAACTTTACCATCCTGTATCTCAAAAGTTAAGACTTTTAGGACATAAAAAGACCCCCTTTAACATTAGCACGCAATTAGGAAACGCCCTGTATAGTACTTCACAATGACGGCCCCTGTATAAAATAATATGACAAATGGCGACAGACGGCCACTTTTGGCATACCCGAGTAGCCAAAAGTCGAACTGCATAAAAATTTTCATAAATCTCGTTCACTGGATCTAATGCTGGCTGCCCTTGTAAAATCTGGACTTGTACCGGGTGGTCGAAATTGGTCTGTTTTAACAGAGAAAACCTATTTCCTGACTAGATAGAGCAAAACTGACTTAGGTGTCATGGGCTCGATTTCTGAGAAATGTTTAATGGCAAAAACCGCCTGCCGATATTTTCACTGCCAACTGAGATATAGGGCGTTTTTCAATTTTCGGCCATTTTGAAAATTGTCCATAACTTTTTTATTTTGCGGAATATTAACATTCTGCAAAGACATTCTAAAGGCACTTTTTTATGTGCAATCCAGTGGCGTACTCAGATTTTTTCTATAGTTGTCCGTTTTATCATAAATAGGCAAAACTTTTTTTTTTCAAATGGAAATCATAGTTGGCTATAAATATATAGCCCTTTTATAGGATATAAAGTTGTAGGTACTTATTTTCAAAAATAACGAAAATATTATAAAAAGGCCTTGGAATAAATCAATATTTTGAATATATTGCTGTCAGATTACTGTAGTCTGGTGTAATTATTGCGTTTTGGTGTTATCTTTATAAAGTTGTGTTAAGTTGCTGACAAAATATGTTTGAGAATTATGAAAAGTATGATATGTTAAAATGTTACAACACAAAGTGAATTATATTTTAATACAGAGCGACGTCAACCGGATAACCGAATTTATCAAACATTAAAAAGTAATTTAGTAAATAACGGAAGTTTTAAAAAGTTAAGAACAAGACATTATGAACTAAAGGAAGAAAAGGAAATCCAGCAGCTAAATATAATTGGTGAGTTATTAGATCATCCTGGCACCTCCTCTCGAACATTGGCTAATATAACGAATGTTCCAAAGACCACCTTTTAAAAATACTCAAAAAACATAAATTCAAACCGTACAGAACGAGAAGAGTTCATCAACTCCGTGAAGGGGACGCCGCTAGAAGATTGAGATTTTGTCAGTGGTATGAGCAAAAATTCATGGAGAATGAGAATTTTCCATTAAATATTATTTGGAGTGATGAATCCAGAGTAGATACTTCTGGTATATTTAATAGATATAATTCATATCACTGGTCCACTGAAAATCCACACGTAGTTGTGCAACAAGACCGGCAAGGTCGGTGTGGATTCAATATATGGGTGGGGATATTCCGAGGAAGAACCTTATTTTTACGATGGAAATTTAACTGCAGATGATTATGTAAATATTTTGCGCACATATATTGTCCCTTTGTTGGAAGACATACCTTTAGCTGATGCCAGAAATATCTACTATCAACAAACTGTCCCCCGACAATGCAAGGATCACAACTGATCTTTTAAACTTCGAATTTCGAGAAAATTGGATTGGTACGTGGGGCCCTATACCTTGGCCTGCTAGGTCCTGTGACTTAACTCCCTTAGATTTTTTTTTGTGGGGAAGATTGAAGGACTTGATATTTAAAGGAAGAACCTTTCACACAAAAGAAGAATTGCAAGAGGCCACTAGGCAAGCTTTTGCATCTATTAGCCCAGTTGAACTAATAAATAGTTGCAACTCGGTACGCAAAAGATGCTTAGTTTGTATTCAACAGGGAGGGGCTCAATTTGAACAACTTCTCTAAATATATTTATCAGAAACCTATCTAACTAAATACCTAGATTTTCATAATTATTTTTTATTTTCACTTGTAGCTGTAAATAGTAGTTTAGTTTGTTAATTTTGTTCAACTTTGCTATGTAAACAAAAAAAAATAAAAAAAATTAATAATAAATAATTAAAATAACGTTAGCTAGTGTTATTTAAAGTTGTGTTTAAGTTGCTAACAAACTATAAATCTTAACAATACATAATTGAGATATTGTCATCACAAATCAAAGCCTACTTCGATGTAAACCAAAAACACCTAATATTTTCGTTATTTTTGAAAATAAGTACCTACAACTTTATATCACTGAAAAGGGCTAAACGCGAGCATTTTTTATAATTTATAGCCAACTATGATTTCCATTTGAAAAAAAAAAGTTTTGCCTATTTATGATAAAACGGACAACTATAGAAAAAATCTGAGTATGCCACTGGATTGCACATAAAAAAGTGCCTTTAGAATGTCTTTGCAGAATGTTAATATTCCGCAAAATAAAAAAGTTATGGACAATTTTCAAAATGGCCGAAAATTGAAAAACGCCCTATATCTCAGTTGGCAGTGAAAATATCGGCAGGCGGTTTTTGCCATTAAACATTTCTCAGAAATCGAGCCCATGACACCTAAGTCAGTTTTGCTCTATCTAGTCAGGAAATAGGTTTTCTCTGTTAAAACAGACCAATTTCGACCACCCTGTACATCGTGTATCACTATACTGGATGGTCCAATAATAGTGGACGTAGGCAGTAGTCCGGGAACCGTTAATGACAGAACTCAATAAAAAGTATATTTATACGTAAATCGATCAAGAAAAATAAAAATTAAATCATTTTAAAATTCGAAAGTTCGCCGTTTTTTGCAACACAAAAGAAATATAGAAGTGCCGTACACGAAAGAAAACAGACAAATATAGATAAAGGTTCATCACTTGTGAGAGAACCGTTAATGATAAATTCATCAAATCTTTCGTTAAATTCGGCTCAGCGGGCCATATCGGAATATGTGAAAATATGTAGGTTATCCCATTTAAAAACCAGAAGTTTGGTTTGTTATGACTTTCTAAAGCACCGTAACGTGTATAACTGAACTTATGTTAAAGTTGTGCATCTTGAGAACCCAAGTTGAGAAATAGCGGGTTCTAATATGCTGAGTTATCTAAACAAACCTAGCTCAATTTTAGAAAATTTTCCACAGTAAGTTTTTTGGGAAGGAATATGTTTGGAGTAGAAAAAAAATTACGGGTGGACTGAAATAAACAAAAGGAATTAAGAACTCTAATCCTCTCTAAATAACCTTTTTTATAGAATATTTCAAAAACTATAGAAATATAAAGACACTTTTACATTTACTCCTTTATTCGTTTCAGATGGTTATCATTTTTGTACAACCTGTATAACTAAGAGTCAGATTCCCACATTAGTTTCCGAAGTTTCAAGGCAAGCAAACTATTATGAAGAATACATTTTTACAGGTATCGTTACGTCCATCTGGGGACACACTGTATATCAGATCGACAAAGTGACAATAGGACAAGTTATTGATTAAACATTTTTAATATCACCCATAGACCATTTCATTATTATATTTGTTGACTAACCAACGGTTGCCACAGAAACTGAACGGTAATATTTTAATGACATATATTTTTGTTCACTTATTTTAATTTTTTTGTTCAGCACGCAAAAACTATCGAAAGCTATCATTATAATGAGTACTTCAGGGTCTGAAAAACTGAACAACTGCGAAACATGCGAACAAATAAAAAACAACGAGTTTGATGCTAACTATACCAGTGACTACGAAGATCTGACTTCTTGCGACGAATCTTTGGCGAAAGAAGCCAGTTTGGACTCTCTGAGATTGAATTTAAGCCCAGACAAGCTGGAAAAAGGCAAGGGTAGTTCCAGGAAAGCAGCCGTTCATCAGAACAAGACCTTCACCTCGGATAAAATCCGGGAAATCGAACGGAGAAACGCGTTGCTGGTTGATAGGATTTTGTACCATAACCGCAGGCCAAACCAATACAAAGCTACCGCCCAGAGTTTTCCCAAAGTTACTAGTGCGGAAATAAATAGAAGGAGGCACCAGGAAAAGATAAGTAGGGAAAACGAAGTAAGCTACATGCATTTTTAGGTTTCGGTAAACTATGTTGACACTCTTAAATCTCGTTTATTTTTGTTTTTATCTACCATTCTAGCAGTCCAAATTGAGAAAATGTGTGGAAAACTCTCATTAGCACTCAAAATTTACTTTAAGATGTAATTATTACACAAATCAAAGGTTATTTTGATTTCAAACATCTTTCCGACTGTTCCCATCGCCATGCTTGCTTTTAATTTGATGTGCGACGTTGCCATATTCATAATTAATAAAAATGCTGATTAGGTTTAGGTTAGGAATAGTTAGGTTTTCTATAAAGAAAGCGCGCCAACCGAAATCCTAGTCTATATTGAAAGCGGGATGTTTCTGTAAAAAGAATTTTATTGTTAGGTGGATCTGTCCCGCTATCGTTAGGTTAGCCCAGGTTCGTCAATAAACCCTTCATTAAAACTATAATAATAACAATAAATAATTACAATTCTGTTGTCCAAATAATTTTCAATTGGTCATTTCATTTCCTCTAACGAATTGGTAAATCTAAAATCTGGCAACATTGCTAAATTTTTCGATTTAAGGCTGTCAAATTGTGACCGAGTGTGACTTTTAATTAATTTTTTTTTAGGAAAACTCTTGCATATTCCGCAATTTTTATTTATGAAATGTAATATTACAAATGGGTACTTTCAGGAAAAAAAGAAAATATGCAAAAATCGTCTGTCAGGATAGTTTACCGGACCCCATTTTTGTCTTAAGCCAATATGGCATTTTATGATATTCTGTTATCAACAAAAGTAAAAATATTTCAGTTATGTTTTATTTTTTTGCATTTCAAAAATTATAGAACATTTAATAAATCTAATCTGATAAGCGGTACAGGGTAGGGTTTTCATTTATATATTGACTTTTTGACACCTGTTTGGTGTCAACCTTCTATAGTCGAATGTGGTCTTATCGTGCGTGTCCAAAGGTCACCAACAGTATGAATCAAATCGGAAAATACAGTGAATACCAAAATGTTGTGTAATTCTTTTATCGAGCTATTAAATCTCGATGGGCTATTTACGTATATACAGGGAGAAAGAAAACAGTTTCTCTTTATTATATTACGCAATATCATTAAGCCACTTAATATTATTTTATATATTAAATGCCGAGGGACTAAATAAGAAAATTCGCTAAATATGTATTTGGTTAAACTTATATATTATATACAAAAATATACAAAAGGCTATATATATATATATATATATATATATATATATAATATATATATATATATATATATATATATATATATATATATATATATATATATATATATATATATATATATATATATATATATATATATATATATATATATATATATATATATATATATATATATATATAAATATATATATATATATATATATATATATATATATATATATATATATATATATATATATATATATATATATATATATATATATATATATATATATATATATATATATATATATATATATATATATATATATATATATATATATATATATATATATATATATATATATATATATATATATATATATATTATATATATATATATATATATATATATATATATATATATATATATATACATTATAATATATATATATATATATATATATATATATATATATATATATAATATATATATATATATATATATATATATATATATATATATATATATATATATATATATATATATATATATATATATATATATATATATATATATATATATATATATATATATATATATATATATATATATATATATATATATATATATATATATATATATATATATATATATATATATATATATACTGTGTTTTCATAGAGGATCCGGGTGTACATCCGTTCACTACTGTCGTTCTGAAAAGAACAGTTTTGCTGACGTTTCGCCAAAATGACATTTGGCATTTTCGTCGTTAGTTCTTTAAGAGATCTCACTGTGTGCTAAAAAATGAGCAAATGACTGAAGTGTTGGTGACTGCGACGCTTCCTTTTATACTTCCCGTCATCGGCTCGGGGCCGAAGGTTATATCGGCGCAGGCGTTGTTCGTTATTTATGTTTTCCTGATGGTGCTGTTGTTGTTGCGCTAATTGCGCTTGAGTTTTTGCGATTTTGGATTTGTCGATTATTGTGTTCCATACTGTTGGTAGTTTTAATGATTCGTCCCTTTTATTTAAATCACCTTGCTTTTCAATTTCTATGGCTTCTCGGATTATTCTGGTCTTATAATGTTCTATATTGACAATCTCCCTACACCCATCGAAATTTATTTTATGGCCGGTTTCCTGATGATGTAGGAATAAAGCTGAAATTGTTTGTTTATTTCTGATGCTGAGTTTATGCTCTTCCACTCTTGCTGATATTCGCCTGTTAGTTTGCCCTACATACAACTTTTCACAGTCCTGGCACGGAATACGTGGTTTTCCAGTTTGATTTTTTTTTTTGGGTTTCCGAGTAGTTTACCTATAGTTGTTTGTGGCTTGTGTATTGTTTGTATGTTGTGTTTCCTCAGAATTCTTTCGATTCTGTTTGTTGTTGTATATATATATATATATATATATATATATATATATATATATATATATATATATATATATATACTGTATTTTTCGTTAGCCGTTCACGAGTTTCTGGTAAAGCGATTTTACCGATTTTTATATATCAAACTTTGTCTTATAATTAATATATATATATATATATATATATATATATATATAAAAATATATATGTATAAGTATATTTATATATATATATATATTTATTGTAACAATATATATATATATATATATATATATATATATATATATATAGTAAGCAAAAATATATGGTGTCATATATATATATATATATATATATATATATATATATATATATATATATATATATATATATATATATATATATATATTTATATGGCTATAAAGCTCTGATTTTATAATATATATATATATATATATATATATATATATATATATATATATGTATATGAACCTATATATTTATATATAATTTATATATATATATATATATATATATATATATATATATATATATATATATATATATCCAAAGGCAAATAGATTAAGTTACAATGCAAAAATGGATATTCACGCTTTAAAATTAGAACAAGTAATAATTCAATTTATGATTTATACACGTCAAAGACTAAAATAATCCTTCAGAAACTTTTTAATATTATAGACTAAAAAATATCATCATCACTTAGAAAAGTCCTCATCTTCAGAAACTAGTCCTCAAATAGCGCAATGATCATTGGTGCTATTTCGACATCTGGAGACTTAAGTTACAATGCAAAAATGGATTCCCCCAATCCCATATTAATTTCTCCGTATGTTCCACAGATTTTTAATACTCCGGTGCAATATAATTTAATAAATCTTGCCAAACTATTTGCACTTCATCTGATGATGTAAGACCATCGTTCACGTGTTTTTCGTAATATGATTTTGCCCCATCCCATATTAATTCTATTGCGTTAAACTGGGAATGGTATGGTGGCAGTCGTGAAACCTCATGTCCATTTTCCCGTAATATTTCATCTACGGTATATATTGTTGGTTTTTTAATAGATTTTGCCATTAAAAGAAGTTCTAGTTACAGCATATTGGGTAAAGGATTTTGTTTTTGTTTTATTAGCCAGTCATAAATATCACTTTTCTTCCAGGATGAAGTAGGTTGTTTAGTTAAGATTCTTGAATGATAAGATGCATTGTCCAGAATGATTGAGGATGGAGCATCTAAATTTGGAATCAGTTGTTCTTTTAATAGCTTTTCAAACAGTTCATATTATCATGGTAGTCCATACTTTTGGATGTTGAAGAAAACAGTAAACTTGCACCTGGGAGAAATCCTGTTGAAGAACCCGCATGCAAAATGATGAACCGTTTTCCCGTCCCACATCCCTTTTTTCACTTGACACTTTTTACAGACTCGTCCTGCCAATATTTCGAACCACTTTCGTTAGAAACTATCCAAGTCTACAGTCCTTTTTATATCGAAAACCCAACATTTTTATTAATTTTGACAACGATTTTAGTCCAATTTCCAATATGCCTCGATTTTTTAAAGCTTCTTTTAAAACTTGAAGGGTTATATTAGTTTTTGATGTGTATGAATCGTAAATTGCATTACGAACATCCATTTTTACATTGTCACTTAAGTCTTCTGTCTTTGGCTTTTTTCGCGTACATTTCTTAATCTTCTTCGGTTAAAAAGTTTGTCGTTGATAAATCGTGTGACACTGCTTTTGATTATAGCTTCACTTTAAAGATATAAATATCAATCTGGCATATCTGTAATGAAATAATGACATACCGGGTGGGTGTCCCTTTACAAAAACCGGTAAATTTCCTTTACCCGGACGAAAAACTGCTCTTAATAAAAATAATCATTACGAACCTTTACTATTCCTGCTTTTACGACCCCTTACGCCTATTGGCTTGTAAAAAAAGGAAACTTAAGGGTTCGTAAAATAAGAATAACAAGGGCACTTAAAATAGAAACAGTAAGAGCCTATAGAACAAATAATAAGAGCTAGTAAAATAGGAATAGTGAGGGCTCGTAAAATAGGAATAGTAAAGGATCGTAAAATAAAAATAGTATGGGTTTGTAAAAAAAAAAGGAAACGTAAGGGGTCGTAAAAGCAGGAATAGTAAAGGTTACACTGTACACAAAAACATTACTTTTACCTTAAAACAAAAAATAGGAACAGTAAGGGCTCGTAAGAGTAATTTTCATAACGTAGTAAGGGCCAGTACTGATTATTTTTATCAAGAGCAGTTTTCCGTTCAATTTTCATTTAATTTTACCAGACCTTATTTCTATTTTACGACCCTGATTATACTTTATTATACTGATTATTTTTATCAAGAGCAGTTTTTGATCCAATTTCATTTACCTTAGAAAAAATAGGAATAGTAACAGCCTGTAGAGTAAAAATAATAAGGACTCGTAAAATAGAAATAGTAAGGGCTCATAAAATAGGAATAGTAAAGGCTCATAAAAAAAGGAAATGTAAGGAGTCGTAAAAATAGGAATAGTAAGGGCTCGTACTGATTATTCTTATCAAGAGCAGTTTTCCGTCCAATTTTTGTTTTATTTTCCAGTGTTTGGTGTAAAACAAAAAAAAATAATTTACAAAAATGGGAACAGTAAGGGCTAACGTAGTAACCCACTTTTCCTAAAAAAATAAGTGTCAAGTTTCACTGAAAAACCCTTTATATATTCTCAAAATTTGCACAAAAGCTAAAGAATCAACCTGTAATATTTTGGTATGAATCCAAAACTGCAAAACAAAATGTCGACCTAATAATTTATCTAAAAAAAATCAAAAAACTTCTAATCAGATAAATTTTAAATTCCTAATAAAAGGAAAAACTCATTCCGCGGAAAGGGAAATTACGTATTTTTTTAATTTGTGTTTGATGTTTGACATTATCTAATATTAGCATATCTTGGATATGGTTGTATCTAAGAACCCTAATTTTTCATTCAAGTGGAAATACCGCTTTTTTAACTGCTCTCAAATAAATAGCAACAAAATGAAGTGTTGGTATACAAAAGAAATATCAATTTATTTAATTTTGTTTTATTTTTAGATATTACTAAAAAAGATACAGTCTGTTAAGCCAGCAGTCAGATATGCTTAGTGAAGATAGAGCTAGAAGATCATATATGATTATTTATACAATTTATTATATGTATACTGAACATAACTTATATAGAATTTTGTTGATATGAAAAGACGTATAATAAAATATTTTATTGTTTTCGTGTAAATATGTTATACCCATTTTATACTTAGTTTTATTTAGCATGCGCAATATTAAAATATTTTCATTACCTAATTTTATCAACGATAACCACTCCCTTGGTTACATACACAAGTAAGATAAAACAGCTTTTATGCTTGGTTATATTTATTTAAACCTCGCATTCAATTACCATTTTGGTAAGATTTATACTAAAATTTATAAGCAATTTTCTTAACTTATGAATTTCTTTGTTTTTAATTTAAAATGGTCCAGAAGATAAAAAGGATTCTCGAAATACAAGAAAGAGTTTCGTACACTAGGCCTTTTTTTTTACTGCATCTGAACAAAATCCAGCACCAAGAAGACTACATTTTTTACTTTTTTCTTTTTATTTACACACATTATATATATATATATATATATATATATATATATATATATATATATATATATATACATACAGGGTGAGACACCCTGTATATTTTTGCATATTTAGATTCTGCTCGTGATTCTACACATTTTTTGTATAACATGTCCTATGTCTAAATCTGATAGTTTTTCTAATATCCGCCATTTCGTAAAAAATTATGAATTGCAGTGTCTTTTTTCAAACGACGTGGGCCGTTGGCTTTTTAATATAGGATTATGATTTTTGGCAGGAACATTAATAAAAGTAAGGGTTGACTTTCAACGTGAACAAAATTTGTCGGCGTTGTACAGGGGGTCCTAGATAAGTAGGAGAAATTAAAAACATCATATCTTCATTTTTTTAAATGGAATGTATAGTATTTTAATATTTTAGACTATTCATGACCCAAAACCCTATCTTTCGTTATAAATATGTCCTATACCTATTTGTCAGTTTCCGAGATTTTGAAATTTTTGTATTTATTATTTGGTTTTCAATGGCAATCGCCTTAGAATTTGCTTTATTAACGAATTTTCTAATTATAATACACTACAAGTGACTCAAAATTAAAAATTCAGCTCATAATATTGTGCTAAGAATCGCGACCTAAAGACTTAGAACAGATATTTTACCAACTATATTTACTATTTTGGCTATTATCAAAGCGTAGGTAGTGTCAACATTTAGTTAGAACTTAATGTACGAAGATGCCTTAGACATTCCTAAATTAAAAACAAATGAAACCGGGACAAATGTTGTCATGGCGAAATGTCAAACTCTTGTATTTGTTTAGTAACGGTGTTCAAATTGATTCAAAATGAATTTTTCTAGAGAAGAATTGATTAACATGATTTATGTTTTGGGCGCAAGTCATCAAAATTGTTTTTTAGCAAGTAGAGTTTATGCGCAACGGTTTAGCAATGCCGAACGCCATCCTCATGATGTATCATTTGTCAGACTCAAAGAACGATTTGAAAGAACTGGATGTGTCGATTACGAACAAAAATTGGAAAGGCAGAAAAGAGCCGCAAATGAAGAAACTGAATATCTTGTTATGCAAACTTTAATTGAAAATCCTTATATTTCATGTAGGCAGTTAGAAAAGGAGAGTGGTTTGCTAAATCTACGGCAAATATAATAATTAGAAAACATAAATTTCACCCATACCATATTCAATTGGTACAAGAGCTGGATCAAGACGATTTCAATCGAAGACTTGAATTTTGTACTTGTGCATTAGCAAAAAATACAGAAGAACATGATTTTTTCAATAACATTTTATTTACTGACGCAGCGACATTTCATAAAAATGGATACGTCAACCGACATAATTTCCACTATTATAGCATAGATGGTCTCTTAATGTATAGGCTGGTATAATCGGTAACCGTATCATTGGACCTTATTTTTTCGAAAATAGAGTTAATGAAGAAACTTTCCTAAATTTACCGCAAAACAGTTTGCGGGAGTGGATTGACGAATTACCTTTGAATCTAGTGAGGCGGATGTGGTTCCAACTAGATGGCGCTCCGGCACATTTTAGCAGGCAGGTGAGGCAATTTTTAGACGCGAGTTATGAAAATAAATGGATTGGTAGGGGAGGTCCAGTATCATGGCCGGCAAGCTCTCCGGACCCCACAAAACTAGATTTTTTCTTGTGGGGTTTTGTTAAAGAGCAAGTTTACCATACGCCACCCACTACCATAGAGAATATGAAAATGAGAATTAGAAATGCATGTACAAATATCAATTCCGCGATGCTGAATAGAGTTAACAATTCCTTTGTGAATCGGCTACAAGTGTGTGTTGAAAGAAATGATGGCCATATTGAACATTTAATCAAGTGATTGTAGGACTTCTTTTTCTGTTGTTTCTTTAATTAAAATATTTATTTGCCTATTTACATAAAGAAAAATAGTAGACTAAATTTTTAATTTTGCATTTTTTACTGTGTATTAATGTACAGGGTAATTCACCGAGATTTTCTACCCCCCTTAATTCCTTTATTTTTAACAACAGAGAAAAAGTTGAAATACAAAAGTGTCCCTCGGATATCAACTTTGTTATTTTAAATGGAACACCCTGTATATTATTAGATTTTCGGATTCCTCGAAAAATTCTATAGATTCGATAATAAAGCAAATTCTAAGGCGATTGCCATTGAAAACCAAATAATAAATACAAAAATGTCAGAATCTCGGAAACTATGACAAATAGGTATAGGACATATTTATAACGAAAGATAGGGTTTTGGGTCACGAATAGTCTAAAATATTAAAATACTATACATTCCATTTAAAAAAATGAAGATATGATGTTTTTAATTTCATTAATTTCTCCTACTTATCTAGGACCACCTGTACAACGCCGACAAATTTTGTTCACGTTAAAAGTCAACCCATACTTTTGTTAATGTTCCTGCCAAAACTCATAAGCCTATATCAAAAAGCCAACGGCCCACGTCGTTTGAAAAAAGGCACTGCAATTCATAATTTTTTACAAAATGACGGATATTAGACAAACTATCAGATTTAGTTAGTAGTTAACACATAGGACATGTTATACAAAAAATGTGTAGAATCACGAGCAGAATCTAAATATGCAAAAATATACAGGGTGTCCCATAAGAAAAAACACAACTTTGCTTCGCTACAGATTTTCGAGACAACCTGTATAAATGAAAATAATTTTAGGTTATGTAGCCCGTATTGTTCTACAACTTTTGCATTTGAACTTTTTTTATATCGCTATCCGTTATCAAGATATCAACCGAGAACGCACTACTGGGACACCCTGTGTATATGTCTCATTTAATTTAGCTACACTTCAAGCGTTGCTTATTGTAGATGCACAGAAATAAAACTACGTGTTTTGTATCTTGCTTCTTCATACATTTATTCAAAAACACAGATTATCATGAGAAAAAATTTGCACATTCTGACGACAGACCACAAATTACCTATTTCAATATTTTGGAATGTGCGTAATGACTTACATAATTCAATTACAAGTATTAAAAGAAGAATGAATTATTAGAACTATGCCAAATCAAATTTCTAGAACTTTGCGAATATACATTAATATAATGTTTCTGTCTCAGCATAATTGTGCATAATCTAGAGATAAAATGATTCATCATACTTTGACCAGCCAGGAATTAATTTTACAAAAAAGTTTATTAATATAGCGTGATTAATTGGAAATTTTCGTAAAATATTCACTTTTTTTTCAGAGCAGTGTTGTACTGATATACTAATAAATTAAGTTTGCAACGTTTTAACTTTAACTTAGCCATTAGACTTTTACTTTTCGGGTTACGTCAAAGAAAAGGTACATAAAAAGAGATAGTTGACATTAGACGAACTTCAATTTAATATTAGGCGCATTGTGACACCTATCGATAGCAGAACAGTTTTGAGGGCAACAAAAACTCTGTTAAAAGATGCCGAAAAAATGTATTTAAGAAAATTGAGGTATATTTGCCCACTTGTTATAAATTTAAATTGTTCTGTTAAAACATAACGTTTAACTCAGTGTATTTTTGTGGTATATTTAGGTTATTATTTCTCGGAAAGAATGAAGTGAACTCAAACTCTCTTATCGCAAAGACGCTGCTAAGATTCCACGAACAAAACAAACAAACTAGTTTTATGCCGCCTGAACGTGTGCAGAACGACGTTCCTTTCCTCTTCCCACGTATAATTAAGTCAGTCAGCCCTAGCCGGAGGTACCGTAATGGTCTATCACGGCGCTCAAATTGTTTCCCGTCTCGCGTATTCTCATTTTCCCGCATCTGCATCCCGGCAGTGTAAAAAATAGATTGCTTCTCAGTTGGAAGTATTCCCTGTGTACATCCCGGCACATTAACCCTTGTTTACCCTGTGTAGTACTCAAGAATCGGTATCGAAACTTATAGTTTACGTCTCTTCGCTTTATGATCAGTTCAAATCTTCATGTCACTTTTATCGAAGTATTAAAGTACTATAATCAACTGTTTGTCTTTAGTCTATAAGTGCAAATCTTTATAATATATTTAGTTGAGGAAAACCACAGTGTTTCTCTTCTAAACCAGTGAACCAGACCTATGGAAAATATTAGCAGGGAAAGTGAAGATTCCTTGCCCCCTAATATGTGGTGAGAAAAAGAAACATCTCAGGCACATGTTCTTATTTCTAACTCAAATAAAATACTAAGTAAGAAAAACGTAAAATAAAATTTTATTTAAAAAATACATAGCCTACTTTATCTAAAAAGCGAAATATATGAATAACTAGGTTATCTTTAACTTTAGGCCAGTAATTCATATAAACTTTTTTGTTCAGCAGAAGACTTGCAATCGAAACAGTAAAAAATATACAGGGTGTCCAATCAAAGAAAAAACTATTTTTTAAATTTAATCAAAAACGCGATGTTCGATTGTTTTTCTTTTTTTACTATTTTAATCATAATAAAAAATACCACTAGTCTGCTAATTTAACCGAATTGGTAGCTAACGTAATAAACAAGTTAGCAATAGTGCGCACTTAATTTGGTACACCCTGTATAACGGTCGGAAAAAATTAATTAGTACACCCCTGAAGCAAAATTAACATTCGAAAAGGCAAAATTTTATTTACTACGTCTTTGGAAAAGCCAAAACGATCAAAAGAATAGTCTTTTATTAAGAGTTTGTAATTTAGAGAAATATGTTGAAAAAATGCGTATTATAAGATAAACATTAATACAAAAGAAACAAATAAGATATCTAAATTTTGAAAAATGAGTATTCCTAAGAACCCATTTACTGAGTACATATATATAAAATCAAAATAATTCTCGCTCTTGACAAAGTTCGTGTAAAAAAACTACTTTTGTCTTATCCCTCGTATATATACCAGACCAAAGCAACCCTTAAAACAGACATACCATAAAAATATTAACGAACCATAAGCCTACAAAATATAAAAAACCGTTTGTAAACAATAGTTATTTATACTATAAAGGATGTAAGTAACATTTACCAGTCGAAAGTTCGAAACTGGTTAATGTACTTACATCCCAACAAGTTGACAATTCATAGCGACAAGTTTGAAGAAGTCGAATTGTTTGATTCTGTGTGGACAGTTTCAGACATAGAAGAATCAGCGTATATTGCTAGTTTATCTCTACTACCAGAAAAGTCGAAAAAAAGGTATGAAGCAGCATATAAATCCTTTAATAATTGGTGCCAAAGCAAGACTGCTGCTGCAGTCTCAGAAACCTTGTTTTTGGCGTATTTCCATGAAAAAAGTGCTATATTGAAGTCCCCATTAAGCTCATGGTGTGAGTATTCGATGTTGAAGTCCACCTTTTTTATAGAGGAAAATATAGATAATTCTAAGTATCCAAAACTTCGAGCATTTTCGAAAAGAAAAAATGATGGTTATAGACCCAAGAAATCGAATGTGTTTAATAGGGAAGATGTGAATAAAGTTGATGCTTGAAGCCCCCGATAATATACAGGGTGCCCCAAACTCGTTGGTACGTTAGCTGTAAATCCAGATGTAGCCGTGGAATTTTATTCAAATTCGGAACGGAGATAAGAGGTCAACTGAACTCTCAAAACAAAATATTTTGACATTTCTGTTATTTCCGGTTTGAGCGGAAGTGACGTCACCTTTGTTATCTTAAATGGGACACCCTGTATTTATTAATTAATTTTGTTTCGTTGTTTAATTCTGAACATTTTTTTATAACATACTTGTACCTTTATCTTTAACCGTTTTTGAGATAATTGAGATTAAATAAAAAATTGGAAGAAAAGATGGCACTAATTAAATGGCAATTTTTTAGAAACTACTAAACATAAAGAGACAAAAATTTGGTGGGATGAAATATTAATATGACCCAACGAGATAAAGGTCATATTATACATTTATTTTATACAGGGTGGCTCAAAAATCGTATCATGTTAACACATTTTCTTTTTGCAATAACTATGATTTTTTAAATGGAACACCCCGTATATTTTCTAAGTATTTTTTCTCTGTAGAATGCTTATTTCAAAAAGTTATAATGTTCCTATACCCATCTTCAACGGTTTTTTAGATATTCAGGTTTTTATACTGGAACATACTAAATATCCTAAAATTTGTGAAATTTAGTAGCTGGCTATGATATGACAGGTTTTAGCAAAACAAACTATCGTTGACTATCAGAAGAGCAACTTAGTCAACTACAAAATTTTACAAAACGTTTCGAGTTTTGCTTTCGTTATGATCAGTTTATGAAAGTAGACATTACTTTATTACCATGTTATCATAAGGTGAATAAAGGGTATTGAAAATTCAGAAGATTTGCGTTAATTAAAAAGGACCTATAATTACTCACGTTCTGATATTCTAAATCTGTTTTTTATTCATAAAAAATACAATCGAATAGAAGCAAGAACATGTACATTTAACTAACAATATCCCTATCTACCATCACTAAACGAAAGAAAATTTTGAAAAGTTGAAGTTAATTTAAAATGCTGACGGTTTTAAACAAACAAATTTAGGTTAGTTTAAAAAGAGAATGAAAAGGTTAGATACAATATTAACATAAAAACGGGTTTGGCGGCAATAAGTATTATGGACAAAAGCCTTAAAACTAATACGTCCATTAAAACAATAACAAAAATAAATATTATTCCAAACACTTTCTTAAACATCAATGTGAATAATGATGAAAATAATGTTACTTATCGAAAATGTCCTCCATTTGCCGCTAAACATTTCAAAATAGATGTTTCAACATGCTGAGTGGTAGCTCTTCTAACTTCTTCACCGTCTAGGTTTCGAAAAGCTACGCGTACCCTATTTATTAAATCATCCTTGGAAGTAACTGGCGTTTGATAAATCCTTTCCTTGATGGTGCCCCACAGATAAAAATCTAATGGTGTAAGATCAGGTGACCGAGGTGGCCATAACCAAGGACCCATTCGTCTAAACCACCTGTCATCAAATAAGTTATACAACAAAGTTGAAATTTGTTGAGTGCAATGTGCCGGTGCACCATCTAATTGATACCAGCAGGATGACCTTACGTCAGGGGTTAAAGTATTTAAAAATGGCCCTAACGTATTGTTAAGAATATCTGAATACTTTTCTGAATTAAGATTTTCATCGTAGATGCAATACTGAAACTTATTGTCCATTAGTATACAAACAACATTGAAGCCAAATTGTCTTGAAATCCTTTTTCCTTTATAAAATGTGGGTTTTCTTTTGCCCAAAAATGAGAGTTCCTTCTGTTAAAAATTCCTTCTCGTGTAAATTTTGACTCGTCCGACCAAATAACTTTTTGTACAAAACTGGGATCTTCCTGCATTTTTATTAAAAACATCTCGCAAAGCTCAACGCGCTGAATAGCATCTCCCTCTCTTAAAAATTGCGCTGTTTCAAACGTATAATTGTGTATTCCGTTTTTGTTTAAAATTCTTTCAATAGACGAATAGGAAATTCCCAAATCACTTTCTGCACTGTAAATCGAAGCGTGAGGGTAAGCTTCAAAATATCCTAAAACTGTAATGGTATTGTCTTCATCTCCAGTAATCGGACTAACCTGAATCCGTTCGGTTTTAATATCGCCATGGTTTTTAAAATTAGCCTCAAATTTTCTAAATTTTCTTTCGTTTATTGGTGGTAGTTGGGGATATCGTTCGTTAAATGTTCTACATGTTCTTGTCACTATTCGATTACATTCTCCGTGGATAATAAACAGATTAAGAATATCAGAATGTGAATAATTATTTGCCATTTTTGAAATTAGGAGAAGAAAAGGTCAAAGCTTGTTACTGTTTTGTCAAATGTACTTTTCTTTTTCCAGAACCTGTCATATCATGCATAGCCAACCACTAAATTTTACAAATTTTAGGATATTAGTATGTTCCAGTATAAAAACCTGAATATCTAAAAAACCGTTGAAGATGGGTATAGGAACATTATAACTTTTTGAAATAAGCATTCTACAGAGAAAACATTACTTAGAAAATATACAGGGTGTTCCATTTGAAAAAATCATAGTTATTGCAAAAAGAAAATGTGTTAACATGATACGATTTTTGAGCCACCCTGTATAAAATAAATGTATAATATGACATTTATCTTGTTGGGTCATACTAATATTTCAACCCACCAAATTTTTGTCTATGTTTAGTAGTTTTTAAAAAATTGCCATTTAATTAGTGCCATCTTTTATTCCAATTTTTTATTTAATCTCAATTATCTTAAAAACGGTTAAAGATAAAGGTACAAGTATGTCATAAAAAAATGTTCAGAATTGAACAACGAAACAAAATTAATTAATAAATACAGGGTGTCCCATTTAAGATAACAAAGGTGACGTCACTTCCGCTCAAACCGGAAGTAACAGAAATGTCAAAATATTTTGCTTTGAGAGCTCAGTTGACCTCTTATCTCCGTTCCAAATTTGAATTAAATTCAAAGGCTACATCTGGATTTACGGCTAACGTACCAACGAGTTTGGGGCACCCTGTATACTTACTGATGAAGGTCGTAATGGTAATGGGAGTTGCTGGAGTGTGCCGTTCTAATGAACTCTGTGAAATGAAAATGAAAGAAATCATAATTGTGACCATTCGTGACTCCAAAAATGAATTGTTACGTACATTTACAGTGACAAAAAGTGACGACACTCAGGTTTGTCATTTCAAAATAATTCAAAAGTACATTTGATACAAAATGGAAAGTTCTTAAACCAGCCTGTCGGGAAAAATACGTTTTCGTCAATTCCAAGTTAAGTTGCGAAATTTCTAAAGTTTGAGATCTTCAAAATGTATACTGGACACTCTTATAAAAGAACGTCGGCAACTTTATTAGCGAATACTGGAGTTGATGTATTAGCTATCAAGCGACATGCGGAAAGTTACCGAGTGTTACAGGTTACAGTGTTCGATTATTTTATTATTCAAAGTAAAATAAAAATATGTCTGTTGTGCAAAATATTTTGTCTCTGAAAACAGCTGGGGTTTTTAATCATGCACGCCGCATTGAATTTAAAGAAAGTGAAAGGCCCGTTCCAAACTCAAATATCAAGCAAACGATCAAGGACCGGGGAAAGAATATTAACAGGTACTTTAAACAATCCATTGTGTGACTGGAATTGCGGGTGTGAAGTTAAGAATGCGTTATTTTGTTACCCTTGTCTCTTTTTTTGTGACGATGTGTTGTGGACAAAAACCGGTGTCACTGACATTAAACATTTGAAGGAAAAAGTTAAAAAACATTCTTTTTCAGTTCTTCATATGAATAACTCCATGAGTTACGCTTCTCTCGGCCGTGTGGACATTAGGGATTCGATCGATTATGAAATGAATCGATCCTTTTAAACCGATGCATGGGAGGAATCGAATCAATTCTAGAATTATAAATCGATTCTTTTACCCAAAAAATCGAATGGATAAACAATACGTCTACTTAACCATAATACGATAAAACTTTTAACACAGTAATAGGTTATTAAATTTTTTATACCGCAACATAAAAAAAAATAGTTCCGATTTATTGCCTTCGGTGTAAAAGCACCACAAATATTTACGTTATGTCGTGGTTTACCTTACGCAGATGGCAGTGTCCGCGCCACGCGCCGATCCGCTGACCCGGGGAATCACTCGTTCTAGTAAAAATTGGAAACATTTAATTATTCTTTTTTGCGGTTCACAACTTCTCAATATTCGCATTTATTCATTTCTTGGGTGGTTTTAAAGAGTTTGTGACAAATATACCATATACCTTGTGAGCTTGAGATATTGTTTATTGTATCTGATCAGTATAATATGCCTCCAAAAACAAGTAGTGTTTGGAAACATTTTTTGTGTGATGATGGTGACAATTAATAAATCTGCTCGTTGCAGACATTGTAATACCACAGTAAAGTATTCAGGCAATATAACAAATCTTATGAATCATCTAAAGCGAAAACATGGAATAAAAATAGCTACAGCTTCGGAGACAACATCAGTTCTGTAAGTTAATGTATATTTATTATAAATTTACAAATTTACACACTGATTTTTTGTTATATTTTTGTTTAAATTTGACCGAGGCTCTGCCTGTGGTTCAGGCAGTTTAAACGAAACAGTCATAGACACAGATGCAATGCCATCGACATCCAAAGAGCAAACAATTAAAACTTTTTTTCCTAACCCGGAATCTAGTGGTAAAAATAGCAGCAGTACATTAGAGACTATTCCAAGAGAACAATCAGTGGAAGAGGAGGTAACTTCAGTTCAAGGTTCGTCATCGTCTTCTTTAGACCTAGATATAGGTGCGCCAAAAAGAAATTAAAACTTTTACCAATTAATGAAGCTTTTTGTAGAATTAAGTCTTTTAAACAAGGCGGACAAAAGCACAATAATACAGTCTGGCAACTGAATGAACCTGGATAGAAAGAATGCGGGCAAAAAACTTCCTTCCGTTTTTCCATATAAGTGGTCCGTTCAAGATATATATTTTTACTGCATCACGAATTCAAATGAAATAGTAAAAATATATTGATCGGTATCGATAGTATATCAGCCAAAATTTCCCAAACTCCGGCCCGTTTAACAAGCAGTTATTCGAGGCTTGGTTTGAATTATGAACGGGCCGGGGTCTGATGTCCGATTTTCTGATCAGTGGTGTCACCGAAATAAGAAAAATTAATTACTAATTAATATTTATAATACCGACTTAAGTTTTATTTATGTATGTGGGTATTGCCTGTTTTTTTTTATTTTCTTGTGTGTATAATTAGTAATAATCATGGCCATTTGGAGAACTTGGGAAAATACTTGCAATAATGTGGAACTTGTGGTTGAAGACTTTTTTCACAAAGATATGGAAGAGCACACACAAAAGGTGATAAAAAAAATTAAATATTTACGCCCATTTCCAGAAATTGTTTGAAATATTTTATTCCAATTGGCGTTAAATAAAAAAAACTTCTTGCTAAACTCTGTTTTATTAATAAGGATTAATTAGTTGTTTTGTTAATTTTACTTGTTAGTTAAGTATTTCCGATTGTTTAGTTATTTTATACTGAATGATAGACTCGACTTGCTTCTTGGTGCATTTCTTTAGTTTTAATTAATGAATATAGTGAGTGAGTATATACATGCAAATTTCATACCTTTATTTTTAATTTAAATCTTAATACGTATCTTCATTTGGTGACATATTTCTAGGTTTTAATTATTTCTTGAAGCTTATATATTTCTTATAATAATTAAATTTATGTTTGAATTATGGAAAGAAATATCTTTTCAAAGAGAACACCTCTTGCTGTCCAGTCCAGAGAAATTATCGGCAATGTTTATAGAGTTTGCGATTAGGAAGCGAGAAGTAATAATTTTAAATTACCTTTAAAAAGGAACTTCGATCGTGTCGCTCTATATACTGGGGTTTCTCAAGACACCGTGACAAAATTCACAAAGAAGATGAGGAGAGGCAAAGGGAACGTCCAGGTGAGATGCACTCATCACCACCAAACAAGAAAACCCGTTTGTCTCTCAAAAAGGATTTTGATGATTTTCATTAGGCAAACAATAAACAAGTTCTATTTAAAACTAAAAACTGCGCCTACACTCAGAAAGCTTCTCCTTAAATTGCAAGAAACAATGGATTTCCCTTATAGTTGCGAAACATTAAGGATGTTGTTGAAGGCCAATGGCTTTTTTTTCGTAAGTGACAAAATAAACAAAAGATTCTGTTGGAGAGACCCGAAGTTTTACAGCGGCAATTCTTTGAATTTGAAAATATTTTCCAATGATTTGTCGTGGCCGCTTTCACCAAGAAAGTACAAAAAATTCCCGCTTATGAACGTAACAGCAAAGGAAATAATTTCCTTTCTGTGATATCGCCGATGGCCATTATTGTTGGAACACCCTGTACAAAGTGGTAAAAGTTTTCTAACAAAATTTATATATATTTTCAATCAAATTTTTACTTTCCTTTGTCAAAAAATATATATACGTGAGAACTCGAAAATATAACAAAAATAATTTACTTGAAATGGAATACCATGTATACTTTTCAATTTCAAAGACATCGCTTTCTCTTTTCTCTAAATATACCCGATGATATATTTATCTTTGAAGATGACTGAGTGAATCGACAAAAACCTTGTCATAAATATCAATGTGCTAGAGGGAGATTTTTTTTTACACCAATCAATAGAGCCTTTGCCAAAAATGCTAACCAGAATCCGAGTGCGCCATCATACACAAGATAATTCATAGTAATATTCATTCACTCGCGACTAGGTATCAACTTAGGTTATAAACAATTTATTACATTTTAATGCAAAAAAATCCAATTTTTTTCGTTTTTGGCTTTTAAAATCGAAACTAATAAAGTAATCTTCATGATATAACGACATGAATAGTAGAGAATGAACTTACAAATAATATAATGTCATCGCCGACTTGCTCGGATCATTAGAACAGGAGAAAAATCTGAAAAATTAGGTTTTTTCCAAAAATGCATGTTTTTATTTTTTGAAGATGTGGTGGAAGCCTTTGGTGAAATAATAGTCATTGTTAAGTACTTTATGCACACCAAAACCAGGCTTTGTGGAACTAATAGTTTTTGAACAATTGCGCCTTGAACCAAAATGTTATGGGCTCATTCCTGTGTTAACACTCGAATTTTGTGCCGAATTTTAGATACATTAGTTAATTACATTTTTAGCAATATACTTTTTAGCATTTCACTAGGCCACCATTTTGTTCCGCCGTATTGGAATTTTACCAAAATATTATCAGGTTACTGTCATGCAATCCTTAATTTTTGACAAAAATTTAAACTTAATATGGCAAGTAGATTTTTAGCTATGCCGCAAATTAACAAAGAGACAAACGGACAGACAGATCAAAAGAAACTCTATTTTTTTGGGACCTAGGGACGCTAGAATAGAAAGATACGTAAAATATTGCTTTTTTTCCATGTTTATAAATGTTGTAGTTGACCGGCATTTTGTTTTGCTCTCTTGAAATCGTACCAAAATTTTACAAGTTCATCTCTATACAACAATTATTTCAATAGCAAAATTTGAAATCAATCTATAAAATGGTCTTTTCGGGCCGGATTGTGAAATTATTTATTAGGCCGCCATTTTGTTTCGCCATCTTAAATTCAAACCAATATTTACCAGCCAATTTCCACATAATCTTAGTATTTCTTAGTAATAATATTTTACTAGACCGCCATTTTGTTAATGGATTTTCACCAAAATGTTATCATTTTATCCTCTTATGATCTATGGTTTTTGACCAAATTTTAAAGATAGTGGATAAATAGTTTTCGAGCTATGCCGCATACAGATAGACAGACCGACAGACAGAGCGATGGAAATGGGAGAACATGTTTTCCGAGGTCTAGAGACCCAAAAATGTAAGAATCTGCACAAAACTCGGTGGGTAATTTTTTTCATGATTACAATCGTCCCTTTTACGAGGGAAGTCCAAAAGTAATATTTATTGATATTATCATTATTATTATTATCATTATTATTATTATTATTATTATTATTATTGTCATCAATATTAATAAATAATAATCTGATTAAAATAACTTCGCACCCCTATGACACGTGAAGATTTTTGACGAGATTCTCCCCTGCCCCTTCAGGCGTTGATCATTCGCTTGTCACACTGTATAACCGATGGATTATTGTACATGATCGCAAAAGATGCATTACCTTTTCCTACTGTTGAAAGGAGGCTTTAGATATTTTTTAAAAACAACACAGCCCCTATACAAAATACCTTCTAGACAAACTATAACCAGATTAATAGACAAAACATATGAAGACTTAAGCAACATTACTAAAAATATGTTTAAAAATGTACCTGGTTTTGTATTGACTACCGACATTTGGACTGAAACCCAAACCACTATAAGTTATTTAGGTCTAACAGCACATTTTTTAAATTTGTCTGAATATGAACTTAAGTCGATAGTTATTGGTGTTTTTCAACTGTTTGAAAGTCACACTGCCTCTTATATTCAAGAAAATATTTTGAAAATTTGTAGAGATTGGAATATCGAACTAAACAAAGTAAATGTAGTGGTAACTGACAACGGTAGTAATATCGATTCCAACTAAAGCTATAGATCTCTCAGGTGACATAATCAAACAAGTCATTAAAAAAATAAAAAGCATTGTTACATTTACAAAGCAGTCAATATCAGCCTCAGACAAACTTAGACGGATACAGGATACTCAAGGAAGATTAGAAGTATGAGCTAGAAATTGCCAAACAAATGACAAAATTATTAAAACCATTAGAGGCCGTAACTGTTGAGTTACTTGAAAGTAATTATATTACATGCAGTAATGTTATCCCGATAATAAACTGTATGACCAAAGCTATAAATAATTATAACCCAACCAGGGAACCTGTAATCGAATTAACAAAGTTTATTGTAGAACTAACAGAAAAAAGATTCAGAAACGTAGAACTTTTAAAGTTGTGGGCAGTCTCAACTATTCGGGGCCCCAGATATAAAAACATTCATTTTAACGACCCACTGACTTTTAGTTCAAGTTTGAAATTTATTTCTTCAACAGTAAAAGCAGTTACTATTGAGGAAGACAAATCAGATGACACTAACTTAGAAACCATCAGTACTGAAAATAAAACCTCAGCAGATACTGAAAGTTTATGGTCATACCATGACTCGTAGGTATCAACTCAAAGTTCTAAATCCTCAATTGCAACTGATGATGAGTTGCCTGTGGAACTTAAACACTATTTGCAGCATCCTGTTGTAAAAAGAACAGAAAATCCACTTCATTTTTGGAAAAATGTGCAATGTGTATATCTTAATTTATCAAAGTTAGCATTTAAATATTTACTATGTGTTGCTACATCGGTACCATCCGAACGAATATTTTCCCAGGCAGGCCATTATTTAACACAGGATAGAAATAGGTTAAAGCCTAACCGACTTTCTAGCCAACTATTCTTGGGATCACTTAGCATTGAAGAGTGGCTAGGTCAAGGGTCAAGAATGAATTAATTATTGGTTGAGTTTGGTTTATTATTATTATCTGTTTTGTTAGTTAGCACTATTTTTATTTATAACTATTTATGTTAATTATGTACATTTATTATAATAAAACCTTTTAAGAGTAATAAACCTATTTTTTTTATTGCCACACCACAATTGATCAAGCCTAGAGGACATAGGTTCAATATTTTTCGAATCGATTCGATTTTTTCCACGAATCGATTCAAATTACCCAATTGTTGCAGCGAATCGATTTGTTTTTAGCTAATCGAATCGATTCATTATAGAACTTTGGCCATCCCCTAATGGACGTAAGACAACAACTGGACTATCGAGATTTCAATGAGAATGTTTCTAGAAACCGATATATTTTAAATAAAATAATTGACTGTGTAAAATTGTGTGCATTATTTGAAGTTGCATTACGCGGTCATGATGAAAGTGATTCATCGGAAAACCCAGGCATTTTTCGCGGGCTTATAGATTTCGTATCCGAATTAGATGCGAAATTTAAAGAACATATGGAAAAAACAATGGTTTTAAAGGCATTTCCAAGTCCATCCAAAACGAAATTTTAGATTCTATGCTCGCCGTAACACATTTTCAAACAAGAGGTTGAACAATCACATTTTTTTGCCGTTCAAGCTGATGAGACAACTCAAGGAGAATCAACTTAAAATATAAAAGAGATTAGGGTAAGTCTTACTTTAATAATTATTATTATGAGCTTTTTTATTATTTCCGTTGCATTTTTTCAAAAATATAATTCACCGAGATTTTTGACCCCCCGCGTCTGAGACCCAGCAGCCGCCACTGTAATTGTAACTGTAATTGTAATGTAAATTAATATTCATTTCAATTAATCAACGGATTTTTGTAATATGTTGATGAAATCAAAAATTAAAGCTACCTATAATAATTTTAGATTATTATTTCCCTAGGGATGTAAGTTGACTTACATCCTGTCGTTAAGTGCGACCAATATCTTGTTGAGTAACTTTCACTTACGTCTGTCAAAGCAGTGTCAAAATTGGTTGCTTACAATACAGGGAGGGGGAAAACCATTTTGTTTACAAGTTATTGCCATTAAATTTTAAAAAATAGCACTTCAAAAACATAATTTTTTCTCTAAAATGTAAAGCTAACAAGTTAAATGAGGGTATTTAGTAAACCGCATTCCCTCGACCTTAGCTAAACCAAATCAATCGCAATGTCCAAACGTATTTCAACAAAATAAATAAATCCACGGTAGGTAATTAGTGGTCCATCGCCAGTCCGTCAACAGTCATCAACTTAAAAACATTTATGTATTACTGTAGTATCGAAACAAAAACAGGAGTATTGAAAGAGTTGCAGTCTTGAAACCAGGTTGCTCGTAGACCAATCGAGAGGGGAAACATCTACTGACACGACAAATGTATTAATTTGCTCTTTTAGTCCCCCCAGGTGTGACTCCAAGGGGATCCGGAAACGCCGTTTCCAAACGAACTGTACGGGTCGGTCTGTTGGCGGCGTTTTTGTTCTTCCTGAAATATTAATACAAAATATTACCAATAGTTCGTATAACCTAAATTCAATCTAAAAAGAAATAAACAACACCAAAGATCTATTAAAGAATGGATATCTCGAAACCTTAGACTATAAAACAAAGGATATAGACTCAACATTTCATTCAAAAATAGTTTCGAAAGTTGGATCTATTATTGTTTTTCGCGTGCTATGGGTGCGAGGGAAAACATATATCTTCCTCTGCGTCGCCGGTCCCAAAAATGGCAACCCTGTTGGCTCTCACTATAGACTGAACCAGCGACGGCTCGTTTGTCTCTAATTTAATAAATATTTATAGAAAGCAATTTAATGTGTTTTTGTCAATTTTAAGTATCTGTCAGACGCGTAGTCAGAAATTCGGACTTGGGTGGTTCAAAATCAGGTGATATTTTATTTATTTATTTTCAACATTCCCAACCAACTGTATACGTTTATTACAGGGAATTCAAACAATACTAATATTATAACAAACTAACAATTAAGAATAATATTAAATGACAAAATAAATAATAATTAAAGAACAAAATAAATAATATTAACACAGTCAAAATTATTTTTTCTATAAATCACGTTTCGATAAAAAATGTTTTTTAACTTCCTTTTTAAATTTTATTAAAGTTTTTATTCTGCGTAAATGTGTTGGTAATCGATTATATATTAATATACCACCATTTAATAAAGATTTTTTTGCAAAATTGCTTCGAATATCAGTTGTATTTAATAAATCTGTTTGTCGTGTATCATGATTATGTATAGCATGGGTGCTCAAACGGTCGATCGCGATCGACCAGTCGATCGCGAGGGCTTTTTGAGTAGATCTCGAGAAGAAATTTTTTTTTAATAAGTAGGTACTTAACTAAACTAAAAAAAATTATTACTTAATAAACTAACACTCTGCTAGCGGCAAAAAGCGGCTTTATCAAAGGAACGCGCGATACTTGTCAAAGAAAAGCCGCGTTTTTTATTCTTGCCGCTTTTCTAGAAATTTCGGGCGGCGCGTTTGACGGGAACATTCGAGACTTTCGTTCACGCCGATATAAATGTTGCGCCTGCAGGAATTGGAGTCATTCTGAATTGTGCGAATTCTTCTTAGAGCATTCATCATTATTATAGGTCTATCTTCCAATGATCTAAATGCCTGAATGGTTGCATTTTGCAGCTGCTCCATCGTATTGACTGGATTCAGGTAAATTTTGTTTTTTAAGTAAGACCAAACGAAAAAATCTAATATTGAGCAGGCCACCTTACTGGTCCATTTGTACCAATCCGGCGATCGTGAAAATTTTCAAATAGAAATGGCCTTAAAATTTGCGCATTGTGGGCAGGAGCACCGTCCTGCTGAAAGTAAATATTGTGCAGATTTGCTAGCGGCAAGTTATCCAACAAATCCGGTAGTATTTGATTTAAAATTGCTAGATATCTATCTGCTGTTAAATTATTATTGTAGATATGGAATGTAATCTTTGTTCCCAATATAAAGCAAGCGACGCTAAACCCAAACCTTCGTCGGACCATATAACCTTGCTACCGAAGTCAGGGTCATTTTGGGTTTTTTCAAGTTCCCTGTTACAAAAATTTAGACGCCTTTCTGCATCTCCAGGATGCAATTGTTGTACTACATTTACTTTATAAGGCTTATATTTATGTTTTCTTAATATCCTTTGCGTTTGTGATTTTGACACCCCCACTGTTTTCTGAATATGCCTACATGAATTCGCGTGATTGGCCTGAATACTTGCTAATACAACAATCTCATTGTTCTCGTGATTTCGTTTATTATATGTTTTAGCCCTGTGCTTTGAAAATGATCCATCATTCATTAAATTTAATTTAATTCGGCGAAAAATTGTCTTGTGTGGCTGAGGCCTTTCTGGATATCTACGATATAAAAAAAGCTTTTGAAAATAGTCCATAACTCAAAGTGGAATTGAAAAAAAATTTTGAAAGGAGGTTCATAATAATTTAAGCGCTTGGTGTTTACCTGTTAAAATATAAATCAGATGCTTGATCACTGTTTTCATGACATTCAATAAAACAAACCATCATATCATACTTATGACTATTTTCAAAATTATTCATTTCTTCTTAATATCCATTAATTTACCTGTTAGAATTATTGGTAACTCGTACGATAAGAGGATAAACACGGCAATATTTGATATATTTAAGAAACAAATAGTTTTGATTTTTGTTTCCATGCCGTATTTCCATGGCCAACTTACGTTTTTCTTTTAATATTGCGTTTATAAGGCTTAGTTTACGTCAAAAGTGCATAGTGTGATACATCATTTTAAAGAGAAAAAAAAGGCAAATTTTTTGGAACCAAAAAATACAGGGTGTCCCATTTAAAAAATACTAAGTTTGGGCTATATCTCAAAAACGGTTTGTCTAAAAAAAATTTCAACTACAGCACTGGACTCTACGTAAAAATATCTATCCATAGCAGTTTTTACCTTTTCTTTATCTGACAGGGTGTCCGAAATATGATACCACCCCCAAAAGCGCAAAATTTCTATTTCACTCTGTATCTCGGGAACGAAACAATCTGGCACAATTCTGTTTGCGGCATTCAAAGTTTCTCGAAAAATTGACACAGAGTCGCGAAAACCGCAAAGTTCTATCTCTGCTGGTTACCGAGAAACCCTGTGATTACAAGCAATCTGGGACACAGTGTACATACTTTTCTTTACAATTCGACGAATCCACCGATATGACAGACACTGCCCAGCTGTGTATTTTTATTCGGATGGTATTCAATGACATGTTGGCTAAGGAAAGAATTTTTGACAATCATTCCTCTGAAGGGGAAGACCCGTGGCGAAGATATATATGACGATTTCTTCAATTTTGTAAAAAACTACAAGCTACCAATATATAAATTAGTGTGCTTTAAGTTGCAGTTGGAAGATAGGGAGTCAGCTGAACACACCGATTTAGTTCTTCACACGGACGTCAGGTGATTGAGTCGCGGAAAATTCTTAGAAAGGTTTCAAGAATTATTGCCCGAAATAACAGCTTTTCTAGACATCACAATGCACTTAAACACCATTAACTTGGAGCCTCAAGGTAAAGGAAAAACTGTTATTGAGATGATTAGCGCAGTAAACGCATTCAAAAGTAAATTGCAAATTATGATAGATCAACTGAAAAGAAAGGATCTGAAACATTTTCCGTCTTTGAAAGCAAGGATTCCTCAGTTGAATTATGATACATATGAGGCTGAATTATCAAATATTTTGGGACGATTCGAAATGCGTTTTTATGATTGTAGTAAATCGGCAAATGTAGCATCATAAATGATGTTCTCCTTTTTCATGTAAAAACATTGAAGAATTAGCTACTGAAATAGCAAGTCAGTTGGTTTTTTCATTGATATTGTAGAGAAGAACCTAACTAAACCTAACCCAAACCTTGACTAAAATAATGTATATTGTGCGGAAAGCTAATATCTATATATGCTACGGTACACCCTACCTAGGTAGGTAGGTAGGTAGGTAGGGTGTATGTATCGTGTATGTACGACAACCCTGCATCACACATACTTGCAGCCTCTCAGAGTCGATCGGAAGTAGTCTAAAAACATTGAGGTAGATCGCCAGCAGTTCACGTTTGAGCACCCCTGATGTATAGTATGTCTTTTTTCTAAATCTATATTGGATAATTTATCTTTTGTAAATATTGAATGGATGAAAATGCATGTTTTTAACTTATAAATATGATTAGTATCTAAATAGCCAAATTTTGTATATAAATTTATTGTTGGTTCTAGGAAAGCAAGTTTATATATAAATTTAATAATTTTATTTTGTAAACAACATAAAGATTTTAATGTTTTTAAATTAGCAGATCCCCAAACTGACATTAAATATTGAAATTTTAAATATATTAATGCAAAATAAAAATTTTTCATAAATTTTAGTGGTATATTACAACGAATTTTATATAGAATTCCTACTAGAGGAGATATACTTTTTCTAAGGTATTCTATATGATTCCGCCAACTTAAATGTCCATATATAGTCCCAAAAATTGAATGCATTACTATAATTAATATTTTTTTAGTTGAATTTAATTGGTTCCATTTGATTACTTACATGATTTTTGCTTATAATTTTTTTAAAAGAAGATTTTTCAAAATTTAAAGTTAGTTGTACAATATTTTTTATTGTAGCCAATTTTTGGATATAACTGTTTAATCTTCTGCAATCTAGTATCTAATTTCTGAAAAAAATTATTTCCAAAATAAAAAATTTTTAATTTCGCAAATAGTTTTATAGTTTATTAAGTTTTAATTTTGAAATAGTATATATGTATATTAAAAATAAAATAGGTCCTAATTATGGATTAATACTTTGAGGCACACCACATATATATTTCTTTCCTAGAATAATATTATTTTTTTGGACATATTGCTGCCTAACTTAAGTAATTTTGAAACCTCTAGATGTTTTAAAGATTGAGTTATTGATATTATTTGATATTTAGTTAAAAATTGATCAAAACAAAAAGATTTTTGGATTCAGGTTATCCTTAATTTCTTTATGCAAAGCTTTTGACACAATTAATCATAATATTTTATTAAAAAAATTATACAATATTTAATTCGAAGAATTTTCTATTATTATAGAAATTTTGATTTGTTTCCGAATCAAATCCCATTTTCTTCTGTTATTTTTTTTTCAGGCAATTAAAAGATATTCAATATTATTTTGTTTTGCTTGTTTCCTGTGAGTGTGTGTTAATAGATAGTTAATATATTTCCATATACTTTTCTGGTCAAAGGAATTAAATTGTTTTTTAAAAAATTTTCTTTCATTGTCCTAATCATTTTCTTTACATATTTATTGTATTCGGTATAAATTTGTGCATGGTGTAAGTTTTCCTAAAATTTTTTTTTGTTTAAATAATATTTGTTACGAGTCTTTATGTTTTTTTTTCTAATTCTGGAATAAACCAAGGTTTTGTATTTTTTCTTCTTCTTAAGATTATTTTATGAGAACAGGATTTAAAAACATTTTCCAAATTATAATCGTGTCTAAATTTCTTAACTTGGTCTTCAAGGCTCAATTATAGGACCAACACTGTTTCTAATTTATATAAATTCAATATTCAGTTTAAAATTACATGGTAAAATTAAATTGTATGCAGACGACACAACACTCATGTATAACGGCAACAATAAAAATGACATTAAAATACTTATAAAACGTGATTTAGAGATAATAGGAACCTGGTTGTCTTCCCACAAACTAACTTTAAATATAGACAAATCATCGTACATGTTTGTTGGAAGAGGTGTCTCCTATAATGACCAATCAATTAAGTTTGGAGATTATGATCTTCAATATAAAAATGTTATAAAGTACCTTGGGTTGTTAATTGATGAGGGGCTCTCTTGGGAGAGGCATGTGCGACGGATCAGATCAAAGGTAGCATCAGTTGTTGGGTTATGTCGCTTTGGTTACCTGTTAAGTCTAAGAATTCGCAAACAACTGTACTTTTCCCATATATATAGTCATTTGCACTACTTGGTATCAGTGTGGGCTACAGCTAGTTGTATCGTGTTGAACCCATTAAGGGTCTTACAGAACAAGGCAGTCAAAAATGTTTTTAAACTTCCCTTACGCTTTTCCACCCATTTGCTGTATAAGCCTAATAGACTAATGGATATTTCAGGGATACATAAATTTAAAATAATACTTTATATATATATTATATAATTCATGGAAATAAGCGATCTGTTATTGAGTTTCAACAAAATTAGCAGAGACACACGCACTATACCAGGCAGTGTGAACATTTGCATCTTCCAAGATTCTTCACAAGTACAGGATTAAAATCAATATATCACAATGATCTGAAATTATTTAATACACTTCCAAGTACACTTAGAAATACAAATAGTACATCCCTATTCAAAACTAAATTAAAAAAATATATCTTACTTTAGACTTAGGTTAATATGTACTTTGGATAAAAAATATATGTGAAAAAATTAATTAGGTTTGTAGAAAAGGGTTTGAGTTTTTTAAAAAAAATTAAATATGTTGAACAAAAAATTTTTATAAATCATTTTAAATATAGAATTATCAACATTCAACAAAAAGGATAAGCATATATTATATGAAATAACAAGAAAAACAAAAGGAAGAAACTTAAAATGTAAGTTTTTAAGGACACTAATCACCCTGGAATAAAACACAAGTTCTACTTATTAAATGTTTATATTATGTCTACTCTTGAAATCTGACAACAATGCTTGTATGAAAACGTATTATGTATTTTTTTACAATCACTTTTATATTTTTTCCCAATTCAGGAAAAGAATATAGTGTTTTTTTCCTCAAGCAAAATATGGTGTAATCACAAGATAAATTAGTTTCTAAGGTGTTATTTGCTGATAATATATAGTGTATTTTTTTTCTGTAGCTTTAATTCCCAGCATAAGATTTTTTTTTGTATCTTCTTGGAATTAATAAAGCCTTTCAAAAGTAATTGTTCTACCTCAAGTTTATATATATTTATGTTCGAATTTACTAGAAATTTCTTTTTGTTCTAGAGCAATGTCAATAACTTGAATAACACGATCACTTAGTGGACTGAGAATTAACTTTAAATTTATATTATCTTCTAGATTAGTTAAAATGTGATCTATTAAACTGTTAGTTTTACCCACTTCACGTATTGGATTATTCAGGTTACATAATTTGAAATTATTTGTTGAAAATATCTCAAAAAGTTTAGTTGTAATGTTATTTTTTTGAAGAATGTTAATGTTCATATCTCCACATAAACAAGCACTGCACGCAATTTCAATAAAATGTTGAAGTTTTTCTTCCAAGTATTCTAAGAATATATCATTTTTTACAACTGGTGGCTTGTAAAAACCACAAATAATAATATTCAATACACTTAGTTTCAAAGAAATATATGAATATAATTGTTATGTCTTCTCTATTACATCAAATTTTAACTTTTCGCTAATAAACATGGCTACTCCACATCCCTATGTTCTCTTGATGCAAAAACTGAATTGTAATTTCTAAAATTGTAATACTTTTCTTTATATTTCTTTATCCAAGTTTCTGATATAACAACTACATCTGCCTTTTCTGCATTGATTAATATTTCAATATCATCCATTTTATTTTTCATTGATCGTGCATTTATATATAACACTTTCATACTTTTATTGAACAAGATAATTTATTTTGTCTTTTTCTTTTGATTCCCTGAATAAGTGGATTTTGCATTGGTTACTGTTTGCATCATGTTCGTAATTAAAATTCGTTCCATATCAACTATTTGATGTTTTGCAGTTATTACATTTTGGATTTTTTTCTTTACAAATCCAATAAGAACGGCTTTCAGAGCAGAACGTGCATATTTGTTTTTTTGTACATTCTTTTAGCTTGTGTCCAGCATTGAAAACAAAAAATAACGTCCAAATATTTTTTAATTTTGCAGTAGTCCCATCCCAGAGAAATTTTTTCTCAAATGTTCTGCCACTTGTTTCTAAATATATTATAAATTTTTTTGAGTAGTTAGATTTTCTTCTTCCTAAAATGTAATTTATCATCATTATCCAAATGCTGTGTAGCTATAAGTTCGTTTTTTAATTCTTGGTCAGTATAGTCTTTTCGGCTTCCAATTATGACTAATTTTGGTGGCTTTAATTTCATTATATTAAATATAATAATATATTAATAAATATAATTATTTTGCGGTTCCTTTTTACTTTTCTTGAAAGAGAAAAGTATTGTAATAGTATAAAAATCACCCTCCGATATTTTTACAGATAAGTGTGGCCTACGAATAAAGTGAAAATTTTGGTGAGGAGCCTTTATGGCTAACCAAAATAGTGGCCTAATTAATTGTTTAAAATATCGGTATCAAAAAATTATTTATCCAATTAAGTTGAAATCTTACATAAAAATCAAGTGTGAAAAAAGGATGAACCTGTAAAATTTGGTATATCCTATACTAAAAATGACGTTTGCAGGTCTAGACATCTGCTTATCGAAGTCTCTATTATTTATTTGCTGTTGGCTTCCTCGTCCAAAAGGGTACACTTTAGTGGCATGTGCTGATATTTTTATAATAAATAAATATAGGGTGATCAAAAACTGACATAAATATACTTTAAAAAATCGTTACAGTTACTTTTTTCAAACGGAAACCCCCAATTTTTATAATTTTATCTTATTTAACACTTAAAATAAGGGTGACTTCGTATAAAGTTGTCTATTCCAAAAATTAGTAGTTTTTGACGATTTAACATTTTTTATTCTAATAATGCCAGACGGCTTCTAAGCTTTCTTGTTAGTTGGCCATGATAGGAAGGCCTGGCGAGAACAAAACCAATTGGTTACTATAGAAACGTAATATTTATTGTCGTTTAACAATTACCTACTAAAATATTTATTTATTTATTATAGTAATTATATATAATAGCAGAAATATATAATTTCTGCAGATGCAAAACGGCCTACAAGAAGAATTGCTTTCGATTATGTCACAGGGTACCCTCCCTGCGATCATGATTTCTGAGCCTCTACCCTCATCAGGCAGGTCTTGTACCCAGGGAGATCTGAAATAACAGATTGCTCGATATGACAAAATCGAAAACGAAACGTTTATCATACTGAAACAGGAGTACAAGTTAAATGTAACATTTAGCACCACCTATTGGGGCTCCGGTGATTTCCGGCTGCAAACCCATAGGCAATTTAAAAAGTATGCACTAGCACCATCATGCGGAGAGTAGATACTAAAAATCGATAAAAATGCGCTCTCACACATCTTTATCAAAAGTTCAGATCACACATCTTTATCAAAAGTTTCAGATCTCCCTGGGTACAAGCCTGCCTGATGAGGGTAGAGGCCCAGAAATCATGATCGCAGGAGGGTACCCTGTGACATAATCGAAAGCAATTCTTCTTGTAGGCCGTTTTGCACCTGCAGAAATTATATATTTCTGCTATTATACATATATCTTTTCCGGCCAAGAACTTTTGATAAAGATGTGTGACAGCGCATTTTTATCGATTTTTAGTATAGTAATTATAATAATTGTTAAACTAATAATCATGCCGGGGCGATTAAATTACACACACGAGGATTATTTGAATTTGTTTATTATCTGTGGGAAATCTAACAGAGTTTTAACAAGAACATGCCAGATATTTGCTGATAGATATCCAGATAAACAGAATCCGTCACCGAACAGCGTTAAACAAATGTTGGAAAACTATAAAAATTTTGGAAACGTCAATGCAAAAATTAATAAAAGGAAGCCCATTGTTGATAATGAAAATGTCGAGATTGCAATTCTGGGATATTTTGCAGCATATCCAATGACATCCCTAAGAAACGTGGCAAGATAATCAGGAATCTCGAGGAACTCAGTGCAAAGGATTCTGTTAAAACATAACTTCCAACCTTATTTAATATATTTATATTAATATTTAATATCATTGGTTCAACATCTAAAAGACACTGATTTACCAAAAAGAGTACAGTTTTAACAATGGTACAAGATAACCGTAGATTTTTGGACAATATAATTTGGACCGATGAAGCAAAATTTACTAAAAATGGCCTTTTCAATAGACACAATTCCCATTTTTGGAGTGATTCGAATCCTTATGCAGTAAGATCGCGGAACTTTCAAGAATCCTGGCAATTTAATGTATTTTGTGCAGTAAGGAACGATGGAATAATAAAACTGAATTTTTACGAAGAAAATTTGAATGGTAAGTTATACATTGCCTAAACACAAGGACTTTTTTAATGAAAAATAATCCATTTAGGTAATATTACAATAATTTTTTTTATCATTTTAGCGTCAATCCAAAATTAGATAAATCATTTAGTAAATATTATTACATAAAAAAAGGCTTATCTGAGGACTAAGTTCAATAATAACCTATCTAGTAAGGAAACATGGACTAGGTTAAGAAAATTGAATGTTATAAAAAACAAACAAAAGTGTATTCCGCCATATTTATCTAACGTTGACGAAATTAACAATTATTTTACATCATCATGTACTAATCCTCAACAGTCAAGTCAAAATTTACTGAATTACTATAATAATAACTTAAAAAACAACTTTCCCAATCTTTTCAGTCTAAAAGAAGTAACTGAAGACGAATTGATGAGAACTATTCTTTCCATTAAAAGCAAGGCATACGGATGTGACGGGCTTAATATTACATTAATACAATTTTGCTGCCCATTTATAAATCCTTTTTTACTACATATAATAAATTAATGTTTAAAAAAATCATTTTTTCCGAAAATGTGGAAGCACGCTTTTACCTAAAATACCCCAACCTAAAGAATTTAAAGACTTGCGTTATGCATTTCCGACCCTTTCCAAGGTTCTTGAAAAAATTGTAGATAAACAAGTCCGCCTGTTTTTAGATGAAAATAAATTATTGCCATTAAAACAGTCAGGTTTTCGTAAAATGCATAGCTGTGCCACAGCTATGCATTTTACGAGCTTGGGATGCTGGTCAATTTAGTGCACTTATTCTACTAGATTACACGAAGGCATTTGACTTAATTAATCATCAAATTCTTTTGGCAATTTTACATTATATAGGCTTTTCCGGTAATTCTTTAGAATTTTTTAAATCGTATTTGGATACTCGCCTGCAGCAAATTGTTTTGGATAACTTAAAATCCAACACTGCATTCTTATCAGTAGGTGTTCCTCAAGGAAGTATATTAGGGCCATTATTGTATACTATATACACAAGTCGATTCAAGGATTTTTTAAAATTTTGTCACTATCATTTATATGCCGACGACACGCAACTTTATTATCATTTTCACCTAAACAATATAGAAGCTGCTAACAGAAATATAAATTCAGATCTACAAGATATAATTCAAATCTCCATGGATCATCACTTGAAAATTAATCCGATAAAATCGTCAATTACTATTTTCGGAGGGGACAAAAACCTTAGATTGAGAGTAAGCAGAGAACTTAATATACAAGTGAATAACATTACTATTCCCGTCACTAATACTTCAAAATCATTAGGCCTTGTTATCGACTCCGATCTTCGGTTTCATGAGCATGTAACCGGCAAACTAAAAAAAAGCTTATAGCGCTCTTAAACTTATTTATAATCAACGACAATTTCTAAGTCAAGAATTAAAAAAAGTTCTATGCGATTCCCTGGTCCTGTCCAATTTTAACCACTGTGACACCGTATATGGCCCTTGCTTGGATCAAGTTGATTCTCGCAGAGTTCAAAAAGTCCAAAATGCTTGTCTTCGCCTTATCTTGGGAATTCGCCGTAGAAATCACATATCACATAAGCTCAATATGTTTAATCGCAGGAAGCTACACACCATTACTCTTAGTTATAAAATAATAAAATTTAAATCTCCACAGTATTTATACGACATACGTTTCAGGATGAATGATCATCGTCGTAATCTCAGAGACCTACATCAGCTGACTATTCCACGGCATATAAAAGAACTTTTCAAAAGAAGTTTTTCATATAACCTCTCTTCCAATTTAAATTCTTTGGGCATTGCGTATTTGATAAATCCTGTTCTGCCTTTCAAAAACAAATAAAACAATTTCTGTTCTCTCGCCAGTAAGCAATTACCTCTGAATAACTCTCAACATTTTTTTTATATTTTTTTTTTCATGCACTTAATTTACATTGGTATATACCCTTTCCCCAATCCTTTTCCTTTCCTTTCTTCTATCTAGCTTGTATTTTTAGCATTTATTAAAGATACTACAGACCTGACAATACATTATGTTTATTTTTTTTTGCTGACACTGAGGTGCTTTTAACTATTTTTTCTCCCAACAATGCAAGGCCTAAACAGTGCCTGGTTGTCTACCAGGAAACTGCAATGACATGGCCTTTTATTTTTCATTCGCTATTATGTATTTTTTATACATGTATTTAACATAGTTAATTTCTTGTACAGGGTGGCCCACATAAGATGACCCACTACCTTATCTCATAATCTGTACGAGATAGGGAAAAAAGTTTTATACAAAAGTTTCTTGGGTTTATCTAAATTTTTTAAATATTGTATTTTTATATATACAGGGTGTGTAATTTTGCGTTGACAGATGCCAACTTTGTTATTTTAAATGGAACACCCTGTATATTATTATGGATTTGAATAGCTCTCTTAGAGACGATTTCAACGATGTATTATAAGATGGGTCTACGAGGCACCGTTTCGGAGATATTTACGATCATCTTCAATTTTTGACATACTTTCAACTTGTTGTATATCTGGTATTTATCAACTTTTTTGTTTCATTTTTGTGCAGGAAAAAACATAATTTTATGCTTTATTGGACGTGTAGGTAAAAATATTGAAATTGAAAAAAAATGTTACAGTGTTGTCACGTTTTGCGAACCATCAGTTTTCTCAAGATTTTTAAATGCAACTATATTTTATAACGGATTTAAATAGAGCATCGAAAGACGATTTCAACGATATATTATAACATAGGTTTACAAGTCACGGTTCCCGAGTTTTGGGGATTTTCTTCAGGAATCAATTTTAATATTAAACAATTTTTACTAAACATAACATAAACTATTAAACATGACATAACAAGAACAAAGACAAAAAAATAAACATTACTTAAATTAAATTTTCTATATAACCACCTTCCTGTGCTATACATGTTGTATAAATAATGTCTAATTTTTTTATTGCCCTACGAACTGCTCCACTCTCATTGATCAAATGGATCTCTTCCATTATTCTCCCCCTTAAATAGTCTACGTTATTAACTTTATTCTTATACACTTTGTCTTTAATATTTCCCCATAAAAAAAAATCTAGTGGAGTTAAATCGGGACTCCGAGCTGGCCAGGGTATTGACCCAAATCTGCCAATCCACATTGGAAATCTTTCATTTAACCATTCAATTACAGGTCTTACGGTATGGTACGGCGCACTGTCTTGTTGAAATACAAGACCATCTTTAATTTCATCCGGTAATTCATTAATAAGAGGTTGTATTTCATTTTGCAACAAACTGTGGTATCTCTGTCCGTTAAGAGTCCTATCATAAAAAACCGGCCCAATCACTCGGTCCTTTATTATTCCGCACCAAACATATACACTTTGATGTCCCTGCTTTCTGATGGCTTTGATTTTATGTTGATTTTGCCTTGACCAGTAGTGGCAGTTCTTTCGGTTAAATATTCCCGCGGTGTTGAAAATTGCTTCGTCAGTGAAAAGAATTTTGTCAAAAACCGGTTGATCAAAGTGGCGGTCCATCATATCCATGCAAAAAGTAGCTCTGTTGTCAAAATCAGCTATGGATAGCTCTTGTACCGGAGTGAATTTGAAAGGATGGTAATCGTTGATATTAAGTGTTCTCTGAATACTTGCTCGGCTAATATGCGGTATGTCCCGTGCGGCATCCCTTTGGGAATTTTCATTGCTTTCCTCAAAATATAAAAGAACATCAAGTTGATTTTCTTCTGTAAGAACTGTCCTAGGCCGGTTTCTTTTATTGTTTATCACAACGCCATTTTCCAGATCTCGTGTAATTCTTACGAAGATTTTCTTACTTGGAATTCTGCTATTTGGATACAGTCTTCTATACTCCCTTAACGCTAGTGCGGGACTCTTATTGTTTCTAATGAAGCACTCATATAAATTTAAACGTTGTTGAATAGTGTAGTTCGACATAATTATTTCTTAAATTTACTAATTTAATCAAGAAATGCAACCAAGCTGTCAAATTTCATGCAAATAATATTTCGTTTGTTTCCATGGTTTTGAAGCACAGCCTACTTAAAATTGTTGATAGGGTTGTGGAAAGGTTGGTAAATAATTGTGAGAGAAAAAACACGAAGCCAATACTTAGCTTGATGACGTTTATTACTCGACTGACTTTCAGACGCTCTATATAAAAACGAAACAACAAAAATGATTAGTAAGCAAAGACATTTTGCGGCACCATTATCGACACAGTCGCCTTGGCCGTCTGTTTCGGTAATCGCTAATCATAACATTGATAAGGCTTATTTAGTATATGGGAAGGAAACATAAAGAACTATTTTTAAATAGATTCACACTATTTTAACAAAAATACACATTATGTATTTAACTGATTTTTAGAGAGTTTTACGTTTGATCTGGAAAACGGCGTGGTAATAATTATTCAAAGCAATTAGAAAATCTAATTTAGATATTCTTTAGCATATAATATTAATTTTGTTGTCTTCGTTCATGTCATGTCACGTTTAATAGTTTATATTATGTTTTAGTAAAAATTGTTTAATATTAAAATTGATTCCTGAAGAAAATCCCCAAAACTCGGGAACCGTGACTTGTAAACCTATGTTATAATATATCGTTGAAATCGTCTTTCGATGCTCTATTTAAATCCGTTATAAAATATAGGGGGTTGCATTTAAAAATCTTGAGAAAACTGATGGTACGCAAAACGTGACAACACTGTAACATTTTTTTTTCAATTTCAATATTTTTACCTACACGTCCAATAAAGCATAAAATTATGTTTTTTCCTGCACAAAAATGAAACAAAAAAGTTGATAAATACCAGAGATACAACAAGTTGAAAGTATGTCAAAAATTGAAGATGATCGTAAATATCTCCGAAACGGTGCCTCGTAGACCCATCTTATAATACATCGTTGAAATCGTCTCTAAGAGAGCTATTCAAATCCATAATAATATACAGGGTGTTCCATTTAAAATAACAAAGTTGACATCTTTCAACGCAAAATGACACACCCTATATATATAAAAACATAATATTTAAAAAATCTAGATAAACCTAAGAAACTTTTGTATAAAACTTTTTTCCCTATCTCGTACAGATTCTGAGATAAGGTAGTGGGTCATCTTATGTGGGCCACCCTGTACAGGTATGTTGTTTGTAAATGAAAAGTAATAAATTTTGTTTATTATTATTATTATTATTATTAAATAAATTTAATTAAATTATTTATACAGGTCACACTACACTACTTCATACAAGTACTGGTCCACATACCGTAACACATCATGGCATATCTAAAAAAATATATCGTCCCAAGTTTTATAGGAAAGTTATCTTTAGTTAGATATTTACAAGCTATTTATACAGGGTACTTTAGAAAGTCATAAAATACTAAACCTTCTTTTTTTTATCGAGCACTCTTCAGATTAAATTAATTGAATTTTGATGTAATTTGTTTCTGTAAACCTGTAACCCACGTAGGCGAAAAGTAAACAAGACGATTTTCGCAGCAATATGGCCGAACCAATCAAAAATTTGACTCTATTGTTGCCACTGTCCTTATAAAATCACCGACCGAATCTCGCACCAGCGCCCCCTATCTCCGGAACCTCAAGTACAAGAGGTAATAGTTTACTTGTAGTAAATATTTACTGTAATTCTTACTTCTAAGTTGCAACAGAAGAATAACGACTGTTAATAGCCAGTTTAAAGTAGCAGTAGTTCTACTCTGCAACGGCTAGTTTTACTTTATAGTAATACGTTATAGTAGTACATTTGAAGTTGTAATTTAGTAAACAGATTAGAAACAGTAACTTTAATTAATTACTATTATGTCAGGGAAAAGAAATGACGACCTTGGAGTCAATTCCTTAAGTAGTTGCTTGGTAGTAGTTATTATATAATTACTGTTCATGAAAAATTACTATAAAGTATTATTCGCAGTACTAGTAAATACATATAATACTTAAAGACGTGTAACCCAAAGTGTTTGTTGATATATAGTAGGATTTTTAGTAATAAATACGTAAAAACTCTTAAACAATAGTAGTGGAAACAGTTGTAGCTACTTTAGTGCCAGCTGGGTATTGTAGTAATTCGATAAAACTTGGCTTAGAATATTTGACAATTTTTAAAACAACATACACATATCGATGTAGTGGAGAGAGAAAATATGCAATCTATGATCCCGTGTTAAATGTAAATAGTTGGGTCTCTCTTGTTTTTATAGTCTAAGCTCGAGACGAATTTAAATTGACTGGAATATACATGTAAAGATAAAAAAAGGTCTCTCCTCCTTTCAGGTGTCATTTACAGACTGATAACTGATTTTTATTAGAATGCATACCTCGGCTCTCTTCTTCTTGTGGATCTGCTCGTCGAAGCCAGGCGGAGTCCTGCGGACCGGGTTTGAAGGTTCAGCCGGCGACCACGGCTTCCAAATCGGGCTCGACCCCCACAGGTAGGACGCATTATTGGCCAACTTGGAAGACGAATTGAGCACGCTGCTGAACGTGTTCGACCAGTAGTCCGTTGCGGTAGATGAGTCTGGGGATGCGGCGGGTGTTGGAAGATTTCGCCACGAATCATCTGAAAAAAGAATTCGTTTCTATAACAAGGAAAAATAGGTGGCAAATGGCCACGCATAAACCTTATGTTGTAGTTTTTTACCTCCTGAAAAAAAAAGTCCAAGTCCAAGAGCTGGGTTATTGTGGGAATTAGAAAAAAAAAGTTGTAGGGACTACTGAGAGCTACAACCTAAAATTATTTTCGATTATACAGGGTTGAGGATAAGTTTGCCACAAACCAAATTTACATTTTTAGAAACAGAACACCCTGTATATGGTTTTATTTTCAGATTCCTCTCTTTTTGGCCATTCACCCAATATAGGATTTGTGGGGTTTATGCAGAATCATTCAAGATTTATGGCCACTTTTCGAAAATATCAGACACCCTGTATTTTTTTTAATGCGTTAGCATAAATCATTTTAGCATGGTAAACACTTCTAAACAGGGGTGTAGTAATTTAGGTTCAACCCTTAAGGTTACGTCAATGATACGACTTGTTCGTTCTATCAATTGGTTTAATTCTAATTAATATTATACATCACAAAATCATGCAATAGACAAGTTCATTGCTTTGCCAGCAATTGCTGACACAGCTGACCTACATTATGTTGTTAGTTCAATACACTTTATTGTTCAACAGTTATAATATACAGGGTGATGCAACTCCATACTACATCTCCCCTGAGACATTGAAAGAATTTACATTTTATTTTAATGGAAATTCTTTCACATGTCTATTGGATAATTAATAAAATAATGGTTAATATTATAATTTAGAGATGGTGCAAGAAAGAACAGAAGAAAAGAAAACAAGGAAGTAAAAGAGTAGAGAAATAGACGTATAGAAAAGCGGCACCATAATACCTTAAATATAGTAAAGTATAATTAGTATCCCTAGTACTGTTTACTATCTAGTTTCTTACTAAAAATACAATTTAGTTCTATTTTTATGAATTACAGTTTCCTTATTATCTTTTAATATAGTAACATTTGGGGTGTCCATTGTGTCATTTTTAACAACTAAATATGGACCTAGGAAACAAGGACTCGTTAATTTATTACCTACCTCATTTTTTACCAAAATCAAATCACCCTTTTTGTATTCAATCGGATTGGCTCTGTTATCAAAAGTTTGTTTTCTTTTAATTTTTGATTTCAATAAATTGGTTTTAGCATCTTTGTATGCTCGTTGTAATCGATACTTTAGTTCAAGAGGGTAACTTTCAAAATTATAAAGAGGTTCCACAGGATTACTTAAATTACTTGGTATGTTACACTCTCTACCAAAAACTAGTTCAAAAGGGGTATATTTAGTTTCAGTGTGAACCGTTGTATTATACGAAAAACACCAATAGGGAATCCACATACTCCAAGTGTCGCTTAGATTTTCGGTTTGCATTCTTAGATATGCCCCTAAAACCTTGTGGGAATTTTCTAAGGAGCCGACGCTCTGGTGTCTATAGCTAGAGGCGTAAATCTGATTTATCTTTAAGAGAACACATACTTCCTTCATTGTGGAAGAGATAAATTCCGATCCTCTATCCGAAGCAATCTCCTGTGGTATCCCATATCTCAAAATAAAGTTTTCCACAAAAGATCTTGCGACCGATACAGCATCTTTATTTTTTAAAGGGTATGCCTCAACAAATTTTGAAATTTCGCACTGAATCGTTAAAATATATGTAAAACCCTTTATATCAGTGGGCAAAGGTCCTACAATGTCTAAAAATACCTTTCGAAAAGAGAAGTCAGCAGTAGAAGTAATTACCATAGGTTTTCGGGTATAGTGACTAGAATGCTTCTGTTTTTGACATTTATCACATTTTTTAACAAAGTCTCTAACGTCCTTATCTAAACCTAACCAAAAATAATGCTTTTTTATATTATTTAACATTCTATTTATACCTGCGTGACCACTAGTGGGGAGTAAGTGAAAATCATTTAATATAATTTTTCTTTCATCCACATCCATTATTCTTTTTACTCCTTTTATAATATGTATACGGGGGCCCCTCCAATTTAACATATTTTTTATGCCATTACCTACGCATTTAATAAATTCATCTTTTAAAATATATCTCATCTTTTAAAATATATAACTCCTCTACTTTTGTTCTGTCACGTCTTTTTGCATAGATATTATGTTTGAGTATGTCGTTATGACTAGCTCAGTACAATGTTTTGGTTTTTTAAGAATTGTTACAATGTTCGGTTGATCAATCCCAACATGTGTATTATTCTTAGTTACCTCTAATTTTTGTTCTTTTACATTCCTGCACTGCACTGATATATTTTTTTAGAGTTAATTTTATTCTCGATAAAGCATCGGCAGTGACATTTTCACTACCTTTTACATATTCTACATAAAAATCATATTCTTCGAGCCCCAAACGAAATTTTGTTAATCTGCTTGAAGGGTCAGCTAAACTAAATAAGTATAAAAGTGGTTTATGGTCTGTTCGTATTTTAAATCGACGTCCATATAAATACGGCCTAAAATGCCTCATTGCTCAAAAGATTGCTAGTAATTCTTTATGCATAATGGGATAATTAATTTCCGCTTTATTCAAAGTTCTGCTCGTATATGCTACAGGTTTATTATTTTTATTTGATAACACGGCCCCGATAGCAAAATTGGACGAGTCCGTTTGAAGAATAAACTCATTTTGCTCTGAAAAATCAGGATAATCTAAAATTGGATAATTTATAAGAGCATTTTTTAAGGTTTCAAAGCTTTTGTTACATTCAATCGTCCACTCAAATCTTGCATACTTTCTACATAGTTTGTTTAACGGTACAGATATTTCCGCAAAATTTGGAATGAATTTTCGGTAGTAGTTTGCAAAAGCTACAAACCGTTTTGCCTCGTCAGCGTTTTTAGGCACAGGGTATTCTTTCAAGACTTTTACTTTGTCCGGATCAGGTGATATACCTTTATCGCTGACAATGTGCCCTAGATAAAGTATCTCCTTCCTTAAAAAGTCGCATTTTAAGGGGTTTAATTTTAAATTTACTTGTCTTAACCTTAAAAAAACATCCATAAGATTTTTATTATGATCCTCTAAATTTCTCCCAAAAACAATTAAATCGTCTAGGTAAACAAAACATTTTTCGTAGTTGAAACCTGCCATTGCGACTGTCATTAGCCTAGAAAAAGCACTAGGACTAATTTTCAACCCCATTGGCAGTCTTTTCATTTGCCATTGACCTCGGTCAGTCATAAAAGCTGTTACCTTCCTACTTTGTTCGTCTAACTCTACTTGATAGTAACCTTGACTTAAATCTAAATGAGAGAAATAAAGAGCACCTGCAAGAGAATCTAAAATATCATCTACACGTGCTATCTGGAACTTAATATCAACTAAATTACGGTTTAAAAATCCGTAATCTAACACGAGTCTTGTACGTTTCTGTCCGGATGAATCACTCTTCTTTGGTACTAGCAACACTGGAGAGGACCATTCGCTCTGAGCTCTTTCAATAATGTCATCTTCACATATTTGCGAAATTTGCCTATTTATTTCCTCTTTTTGGGTTTGTGCCAGCCTATAAGGTTTCACGTATACCGGTTGTGTACCTGGTTTGACTTGAATTGATTGTTTATAAATATTTGTAACAGATAGTTTATCCCCCGGCATATGAAATATATCCGCAAATTTAGCAGTAAGCCCTTCTATGGAGCTTCTTTCTTCGTGATTTAAATAATTTAATTTTAGCATACTGAACAACTTTTTTACTCTTTCGACCGAATTACTATTAGTACCAAATTGGCAACACTCATAGTCATTCAAGCTTTCGGCTTTAGGCAAACAATTTTTTAAACAAACCTCACTTTCACGCGTGTTCAAAATTCTAACCGGTACTTCGCCCTTTTCTGGTCGTGCTATTACACCTGCCACAAATACACCCTGGCATATTTCATTCGGTAAAACCACACACTCATCTTTTAGTCCCGTTTTAATGTATTGAATAATTTCACACCTGGGAGGAATCACCAAAATGTGATTATCTGTAGCATTCAAATTTAAGATTACTTCTTTTTTATTGTTTAAAAGAGTTAAAGTATTTTTTTCGTAATTTAATTTAGCTTTGTATGACCTTAAAAAATCTTCTCCAATTATTCCACTGGTATGACATGGTAATGTCTCGAATATATAACATTTTACTCTAAACGGTACACTTCCTACATACAGGTTTAAAAAACTATAACCTATGGAAATTAATTTACCTCCTATGCCATTTATTTCTAATTTTTCTTTGAACAAGGGTATGGTTGAGTCTAAATCTGACAGTTTAATTGCGCTTAAAGTAGCTCCGGAATCTACGGTAAAGTTCACTTTTTTACTATTTACATAAAAAGATACCGCATTAGAGCATGTGTCCGAATATGTAAATATTTGTTTACTACATTTTTCATTTTTAGGGACGAAAAAAGGTTTCCCCGCTTGACGGTGAGTTATCTCCTTCACCTACATTTAACACTTGCTCAGCAAAATTAATGTTGTTATTCCGTCGAATTCCTCTAGACCCGTGTCGCGTAAACGACCGGCCTTGCTGACCACGAAAATTATTGTTGTTACCTCGGTTAAAATTGTTATTATATCTTGGAAAACGCTGATTATTACGATTACTAAAATTCATTCTATTATTAAAGCTGTTATTATTATGCTGTCTTGAAAATGTTTGTGCCCTATTATTAAAACTCCTATGAAAATTTCTGCTATAATTTGCTCTCCCCCTATGATTTAAATTAAAAATTTGGGGATTATCTGATAGTTGAAAAGAATTTGATTCATCTTGTGCCTCTCTTATGGCATCTTTTAAAAACTCGAAATTTCTTGACGATATAATTGTACGGAGTCTTTGATTTTTAAGGCCATTTGCAAACCTTTTTATTGCTGTTTTTTCGTTAATAGGCCTTAAAATGTCATAGACTTCAGGGTCGTCGTTTGCTTGTGAAATTGTTAATTCGACAAAAATGTCCTCAAGCTCTTTGCCAAATTCTTCGATAGATTTATTATTTTGTCTGATAGAAAATAATTTTATTTGAAGGGCAGTACTTGATTTTTGGGTCAAAAGATAAGTTTTTATGTCGGTTATAAGGGTTGCAAGAGACGCATAAGTAGATTTTAGCCTTAATTTCGCGTTACCTGAGAGCCATCTTTAAGAATAGAATTATAAAATTCCGCTGATTCAATCAAATTTTTTATAGTTTCTTCCGATCCGTTTAATACAGGTAAAAGGCTAGATGCTACTTTTAAATCAAAAGACGACATATTTTCACTGGAATTAACACTTTTTTGTTGACTAAACGCTAAGATTTCCTTATATACTATCTTTATTTTTGAAACAATATTCTTAAGAACTAAAATATCGCTGTCATCTAATTCTGAATCGTTAATTTTCTTATTTATAACATAAATTTCCCCTTCTAGCTTGCTATAAATAATTTTAGCTTCATCGATTCTTTTTTCTGTTATAGGCAATTTTCGCCTTTCGTAACTTGATTTTACTAATTTATTCTTAATTACAGTTAAGGAGCTGAGAATTTCTTTAAGCTTATCTCCCATAAGAAACTATATTAGAACTTATTATTATCATTTTTTATTAATAAAATGCGTATAACGAGTCCTTACTTCCTGATAACGATTACTAAGTTTAACTATTTATCTAATTAAAAAAAAATCCTACAAAATAACAGAATAATATCACCACTTACATGTAGAACTTAGCGTTAATTTAGTTTATATTATGTATGCATAATTATTGTTTCTTCGTATCTTTAGCCATATTATTCCATATGCCATTACTGCTTTTTCCATTATTTTCCATATCCATACATTAACTTGTGTATACCTAAAAGAGAACCCTAAAATTTAATCATTTTCCTCTTGGTTCAAGTCTTCAGTGGATCTGCGCAAAACTTCTTTGTTTACTTCTCGCCTAATTGTCTTTTTCAATCCTTTTTTGCATCGTTTTATTGCTAGATATGTTACACTTGCCAGTAACGCTGAGATCAATATAATTAAAAGGTACTCGGAAAGAGAAAATCCCTTATTTTCATTGGTTATTTCTCCCCTTGAATCTCCATTCGACGCCTGGTTTATAACAATTTCTTCTTTAGAATTGGCCTTTCCCATCGCTTGTCGGTTGTTATAGTGGTAAAATAGTAACCCAGAGGGCTGGCAGGGTCGCCATGTAGTAATTTAGGTTCAACCCTTAAGGTTACGTCAATGATACGACTTCTTCGTTCTATCAATTGGTTTAATTCTAATTAATATTATACATCACAAAATCATGCAATAGACCAGTTCATTGCTTTGCCAGCAATTGCTGACACAGCTGACCTACATTATGTTGTTAGTTCAATACACTTTATTGTTCAATAGTTATAATATACAGGGTGATGCAACTCCATACTACAGGGGCGTAACAAGACAACGTGAGGCTCTGGTGCTAAACCGTAAAAAATGAATGAAATATGAATAAAAAAAATTTAGGAGATTTCATAAATCGCAAAAACTATTGAAATCTTGTTTTAACATTCAGAATAGCTCCAATCATCGCAAATCAGATATGTATCACAGAAAAATGAAATAAAGTTACAATTCAACCATAATGTATTCTATATAAAGTATAATAATAATTCTAATTACACAGACTTACGATTGGACGACTGACTGGTGCTACTTTTGTCTATAACTTGAAAAAAAAATGTCTATTTTTACATGCTTTTCCAATTTTGCTTCGTTCTCCACAGCTTTTTTCTTTTAGCTGCACCCGATTGGTATTGTAATTAATTTTTATCACAACTAAAACGCTGAATACTCACAAAAGAAAATATAATAATACTATCACTGCAATTATACGCCTGTTTTAGTGTAGGACCCAATACAGAACACACAAAATTAGCACCCCAAGCCATTACCAGATTGATTGAGATTACGGGCCCCTATCGGCCCTATACTATAAGAATTGCAGCCATTGCCGTATTAAACATTTTATCCCAAACGTATTTACGGGGCCCAAGCTCGTGGGAAAAAGTGACGACTAAAAAAAAAGTCCCCTCCTTTAATATATAAAAATTACCCACTTACTGATAAAATGAAACAAAGAAAATTATATAAACGATTTTTGTTGTAGCAAGTCGACGGCGGGCCCTCATTTTGATGGGCCATGGGCCCGGGCCAAAATGGGTAATGCGGTCCTGCCCAAAGCTAATAGCAAATAATTTATAATAAAGTATCAGTTTAGTAATTATTTTGCATATTCGCTCCCTATTCCCCGTAGAAATTTTGTTCAATTGACCTTTACCAACGTAAAGCGGGTTTGTCGATAAACGTCGATTAGTTTTGTAAATGTAATTTAGGCTTAGGATGATTATGCATTTAAAAATCTAAAAATATGCATGCAAATATGCTCCGAAGCAAGGGAAAATATGCACTTAAAAATGCATTTATTATCGGATCAAAAAAAAAAAGAAATATAGCAATTAAAATATTATATTATTTACACTTCATGTTATCGTTAAGACGCTATTTTTACCAGTAATTATTACATTAATACAACTAAACACGCAACCCGGTCATTAAAAGTTTTTGATGATGCCATTTAGATAAAAATTTCAAATTTTGGGATTAAGGTAAGGTCAAGGGGTACTTCTTTTTTGAAATATTTTCAACAATCAACATCCTGTATTTTATGATATTTTTGGATTCTTCGGCTATTTTATGTAGCATGTCCTATACCTAGGTTCAAGCGTTCTTAAGATACTTGATCTTGAACCAAAAATGAGCCTTCGGGGTACCAAATTTTAAAATCTCATATTTTTGTAAGTTTTGAAGATATAATCTTCATATTTTGCAGACGATCGGTAAATAATCTTAGGTTTCTATTTTTTTATTGAATTTGTCTATTTTTATACAGGGTGTCCTAAATTCAGCGGCAAACATTCACATTTTTTTTAATGGGACACCCTATAACTTTATGCACTATCAAATGTAGAATTTAATTTTCTATCTAACTGTATTAAGGTTCCCTATACCTATTCGTGACCATTTTCGAAATAATCAGGTTTTTAATAAACTATCATATGTATTTGCTAAATGCTTACAGCTTCCGGTCGTAAGCCATGGAAAAACAATTGTGGTGCTTTTCTATTCAACATGACAGCTGATTTGAAACTTTTAAATTAAAATAAAATAACACTCAAAAGCTGATATTCTCAATTTATTTTATATTCGCGGAGAATGTTACAAAATATTGGAGAGAACTTGCCATGTTTTTAATGAAAAACATCCTCATTTATCGCCAATGAACAAGAGAAAATCGAAGACGATTGAAACGAAATTTTTTCGTTTCGGAAAAGTTAAAGTTATAAAAAATGTAATAAATTGTTTACATTATTTTTAACCATATCTACTAAGTTTGAGACTGTTCTAAACTTGTTTTAGTGAACTTAAAAATTATAGCAATCTAACAATCAACAATAAATAAATAAAATAATAAAATTGAATTATAACAAATGTTCTATATGCTGTCCGTTCATTTGAAAACACATTTCAATTCTTCTTTGTACAGTTGCTGTGGCCCGTTGAATTTGTCCGTTTTCTAATTCGGCAAAAGCTGTTCGTATCCTGTCCAGTAAATCTTGTTGGTTATTTACTGGGGAAGCATAGACTTTACCTTTGATAAATCCCCATAAATAAAAGTCTAGGGGTGTTAAATCAGGCGATCGCGGGGGCCATCTCCAAGGGCCATTGGGACCAATCCAGCGATCTTCAAAAATTCGAGATAATTGGAGATAAATTGCAGCGGAATTATGCTGGTGATTGATACAATAATTTTGCAGCTCACCAATAGAAATTTCTTCTACCTGATCATTTACCGCACCTGATCATTTAATACTATACCGACAACATTGAAGCTAAACCTCTCTTGAGAACGCGTTTCGCGTAAAGCGTGCGGATTTTCTGCTGCCCAGAAATGTTGGTTTCTTCTATTTGTTATTCCTTTTCTAGAAAATTTCGCTTCATGGGTCCAAAATATTTTTGAAAGAAATTGAGGGTCCTCTTGAATTTTCAAAAACATGAATTCGCAAAATTCTACTCGTCGGAAGTCATCACCAGGTCTCAAGGCTAAATATAATTTGGACCGATGAAGCAAAATTTTCTAAAAATGGCCTTTTCAATAGACACAATTCCCATTTTTGGAGTGATTCGAATCCTTATGCAGTAAGATCGCGGAACTTTCAAGAATCCTGGCAATTTAATGGCAAATAAACACTACCCTACTTCATACAAATACAGACCATAACACATCATATCTAAAAAAATATATCGTCCTAAGTTTTATAGGAAAAATATCTTTAGTTAGATATTTACAAGCTATTTATACAGGGTACTTTAGAAAGTCATAAAATACTAAACCTTCTTTTTTTTATTGAGTACTACTTGTTTCTTCTTAAATCAATAAATCGATGAATATTATCAAAGCATTTCTTTCCGTAAAATTATATCTATAAACTTTTGTAGGAGAAAAATAGGTGAATATTCTTGAAGAGTTGGACAACGAATATTTAAGTAATTTACCTCTGGTAGAACATAGTCAAATTTTCTACCAACACGATGGCGCCCCACCACATAAAACCGTTGCAGTTACTAACTTTTTACAAGCTACGTTTTACGACAAGTGGATTGCCAACAATGGACCTTTCCTGTGGCCTCCTCGTTCCCCCGATCTGACAGTCTTAGACTATTTTATACGGGGAACGATAAAAGGAATCGTTTATTTTAATCCAGTAACAAAGAAAGAGGACTGTATGGCAAGGTTAAGGGACGCGTTTGAAAGTTTATCTCCAGCTTCAATTAGAGCGGCCACCCACGAGGGATTTATTCGGAGATGCGAAAAATGTTTGGAAGTACAAGGTGGACATTATCAAATATTTATTGAAAAAATAAGTTGTGCTCTTGTGTAGACTAGACTATAATGGAAATGGGCTTTCTTTGATTAAATTTTGTCTTCACGGTTTCAACATTTTTGTAGTTTTTCAACATTTGTTTAACGCTGTTCAGTGACGGTTTCTGTTTATCTGGATATCTATCAGCAAATATCTGGCATGTTCTTGTTAAAACTCTGTTAGATTCCCCATAGATAATAAACAAATTCAAATAATCCTTGTGTGTGTAATTTAATCGCCCCGGCATGTTTATTATTATAATTGCTATAATAAATAAATAATATTTTAGTAGGTAATTGTCAAACGACAACAAATATTACGTTTCTATAGTAACCAATTGGTTTTGTTCTCGCCAGGCCTCCCCGTCTTGGCCAACTAACAAGAAAACTTAGAAGCCGTTTGGTATTATTAGAATAAAAAATGTTAAATCGTCAATAACTCAAAAACTACAAATTTTTGGAATAGACAACTTTATACAAAGTCACCCTTATTTTAAGTGTTAAATAAGATAAAATTATAAAAATTGGGGGTTTCGATTTGAAATAAGTAACTTTTAACGATTTTTTAAAGCATATTTATAATGTCAGTTTTTGATCACCCTATATTTATTTATTATAAAAATATCAGCACAGGCCACTAAAGTGTACCCTTTTGGACAAGGACCGCAAATAAATAATAGAGACTTCGATAAGCAGATATTTATAGTTACGTCTAGACCTGCAAACGTCATTTTTTACATAAAATTCAAAATATCTCAAAAACAGTTGCCCTTAGGTATAGGATACTATACATGAAATGTACCTAGATATTTTCGAGAAATCCAAAAATTCGATTATATACAGGGTGTTCCATTTAAAATAAGAAAGTTGACGTCTACTTCCGGTACAACCGGAAGTGCCGCCATCTTGAAAATATTTTGCGCGAATTGCCCCCATCGACTTTAGTTAGTTGCCAAAATATCAAATTTTTCTAAAACCTACTTTCTGAGAAATCGATCGCCGCAGTTCGTCGTGGGACACCCTGTATATATATATATATATATATATATATATATATATATATATATATATATATATATATATATATATATATATATATATATATTTGTTTTTTTTTTCTTGGACCTTCTTATATACAAATACTTTTCTATTTTCTTCGGTTAGGGTCCTTCAAAACAAAAATTAACACATTTCTTTTGAAAGTCACATGTTACAAAATATTGACGTTTCGATCAACCACGTGATCTTCATCAGAATACATAAAATGGAGTTCTTCTCTTAAAACTAAAATCCGAATAATAATTATAATACAACCGGACATTTTTTAAAATTATTACATAGTTTAGACATAAATAAGACTTTTTATTTATGTCTAAACTATATATAAACTTTCTATCTATAAAAATAACGGAGATACCCCGCAAAAGTACCCCAAATGGGACACCCTGTACAAGGTTCATGAAAACAAATGAGAAAATTTAACTCTCTGTAAAACCCAAAAAACAAAAACGAAGTCCTTGCGAACACATGTCTTTATGAACTTTTCTTCTTGTTTTGGCGTCAGCAACACGCCCTTGAATTTTCTACACGTACTTAACAAACATCCTGTATACCACCTACATTTTTTTTATTTTTATTTTTTTTTTGGTTAAAGATACATCTACTGACCTTCGACTTCCGTGGGAGCGAACAAATTCGGTCTGCTCGATATATCTTCCCGATTTCCTGTGATGTTCTGAAATTGCCTCGGCCACCCGTCCAGTGGCGTCGTTACGTTAACCAGATCCTGACCCTTAACGAGAGTCTGCTGTGGCTGCGGCTGCTGTGCGAATAAACTCGTGCTCGTTGGCCCGCACGAGGACAGAAGCGTGTTGTTGGCCACGGCCGCTATCACGCTCGTGTCGTTCATCGGATTGAACTCGACGGCCGGCAAAGGTTGCGGCAACGGCCGATGAAAATGACCACCTAAAAAAAAAACAAAATTTTTAGTAGTAAACATTATACAAAGCCAATTTCATTTTTTTTAGCTATTAGTACTATTTGATTATTGTTCAATACTAGTTAGTGATGGGTAAAATTTCCACTTGCTGAAAATTACCATAAACTTTCCCACTTTATCGCCGCCCAAGAGCAAACATATTTATTTACATTTATTGTTAATTTTTGTTAATAAAATCCTAAATACGTCACTGTATATATACAGGGTTATTCACGCAACCCGTTCATTAAAAGTTTTTGATGATGCCATTTAGATAAAAATTTCAAATTTCGGGATTAAGGTAAGGTCTAGGGGTACTTCTTTTTTGAAATATTTTGAACTTCCTGTCACTTCCGGTTTAACCGGAAGTTGGTATCAACTTGCTTATTTTAAATGGAACACCCTGTATTTTATGATATTTTTGGATTCCACGGAGAATTTTAATGCTATTTTAGGTAGCATGTCCTATACCTAGGTTCAAGCGTTCTTAAGATACTTGACCTTGAACCGAAAATGAGCCTTCGGGGTACCAATTTTTAAAATCTCATGTTTTTGTAAGTTTTGAAGCTATAATCTTCATATTTTGCAGACGATCGCTAAATAAACTTAGGTTTCCATTTTTTTTATTGAATTTGTCTATTTTTATACCGGGTGTCCTAAATTCAGCGGCAAACATTCACATTTTCAAAGCCGCTAAAGTCCGTTTTTTTAAATGGGACACCCTATAACTTTATGCACTATCAAATGTAGAATTTCATTTTCTATCGAACTGTATTAAGGTTCCCTATACCTATTCGTAACCATTTTCGAAATAATTGGGTTTTATAAAAATATCGTATGTATTTGCTTAAATGTCCCAATAGTGAGCCATGGAAAAACAATTGGGATCCAATATGACAGATGATTAGTATACGTTATTTATCGAAAGCTGTCAAAATCGAAATGGAAGAATACTCAAACGCTAATATTCTCAATCTATTTTATATTCATGAAGAATGTTATAAAATTTTGGAGAGAACGTGTCGTGTGTTTAATGAACGCCACCCTGATTTGCCGCCAATGATCAAGTCAAAATTCAAGAGGATTGAAACGAACTTTTTGCGTTTTGGCAAGGTTAAAGTTTCAAAAAATGTTCCGAAACCAGTGACAAATGTCGAGGATAACGTAATAAACACATTAGCTTATTTCCACGCAAACCCGCAAAGTTCAATACCGTCTGCAGAAAACGATTTGGGAATTTCTTCCTCATCTGTCCAAAGAATCTTGAGCGAACTTCATATGCACCCTTAGTCATTCCAAAACGTGCAAGCCTTGAGACCTGGTGATGACGTCCGACGAGTAGAATTTTGCGAATTCATGTTTTTGAAAATTCAAACAACTTGTGTCTCTTTTGCCTTCTATTTCGAAGGTGTTTGAGAGATCTATCAAAAACCAGCTTAAGTCTTTTGTAGACACAAACAAAATTTTAACAGAACGACAAATTGGATTTTTGCCCAAAATGTCCACTGAATTTGCTATCTTTAGAACAACTGCATTCATAATAAACGAAATTGATAAAGGTAAGAGAGTCGCCGGGTTGTACTTCGATCTCTCAAAGGCCTTCGATACATTAAACCGTGACTTGCTCGTGGTTATGGCATTCGTGGTACAGCTTCATACCTTATAAAATGCTACTTAACCAACAGGACCCAGGTTGTCCGCATAAATAGAAATGGCGTGGATTATTTTTCTCAACCAACAGAACTCCACCAGGGTGTTCCACAGGAATCTATTCTGGGCCCGCTCCTGTTCTTGCTTTATGTGAATAGTCTTGGGGATGGGGTGCACTCTGGGGTTACTTGTCGGTATGCAGATGATACATCTGTGATATTGTCAGGTGATCTCTTGGGGGGCCTCTCACAGGACTATTCGCGTGCAGCTGAGCAGGTAAGTAGATGGTGCTTGGAGAATAATCTCAACTTAAATGCCGGCAAGACTGGATTAGTGGAATTTTATAAGACTTACGCTCCTCTACATTGTATATATGTAAAACTGGATCATAAATCTATCCCAGTGGTACAGAGTTTAAAGATTCTGGGTTACAACTTGATGCTTCTTCGAGTTAGGATTGTGACACCAATAATTTAACTTAAAACTAAACAGCCTATGTGGTCTCATCCGCAGACTTAAGGAACAATTATTTCTGGAGGCTATAAGAATGTTTTATTTTGCAAGCATACAGTCAGCCACTGTCTATGGAATTTTATTTTGGGGTTAATCCAAAAATGCTCAAACCATAATCAGATGTCACGTATTATTCGATGCATTTTCAGGTTGCATCCGAGAACTTTATGTAGACCTTTTTTTGTCAAATTCAGGGTACCGACACTACCTTCCTTGTATTTCTTATCTTTAGTAAGTTTTGTTAAAGGACACCCGCACTTATTTTCTACTAATGCAGATGGTTATGCTGAGACCATGTCAGTTGTGACCTGGTATACAGGGCTGTCAAGGCGTTTAGGTTGTTACCATATGACTACAACAAATTAATAATTTAAAAAAATTTCGCAAACGTGTGACCAATTTCTTCTTTAAAAAAGCTATTATTCATTTGGTTTTGTTTTTAATCAGAAACTGCAAGTTTTAAAGTGTTGTGATAAATCTTGTTCCTCTGTTCTTAGTGTTTTTTAGAAATCCATATTTCATATCTTGTTTTTATTATTTATAAGATATTATACTATAGTATCTGCAGTTTTTGTTATTAGATAAGATTGTAGTATCTAAATTTTGTTTTTGGCCTTGCTTTGTAACCATTTATTGTGATTGTTTGGCAATAAAGAATATGAGTATGAGTACATAAAAACCTGACTACGCCACTGGATTCTACGTGAAAAACCTTATCAGAGTCAGTTTTTATATTTTCGATAAGTTAAACAACAACCGAAATACGAGTTGGGGCCCAAAAAATGCAATATTTTCAATTACATACTGTATCTTAAAAACGACTGGCTATGAAAATTTTGTTTGAGTTATCTTTCGTTCTTCTCTATCTTCACTAATAAGAGAGATACCCTATAAAAAGAACGAAATCGGGACACCCTGTACATTTATCAATATTTATATTAGTATATTTTTTATGTACTGTTTATTGGCAAAATAAAAGTATTATTATTATTAAAACCGATATTCGTATTTGTTGAAATCTTACCCCTTTTTCGGATTCTGAAATCCTAATAACAGAGTCTGTACGCGGTGATCATTTATAATGTCCCCCCCCCTCTAACTTTTTTATTTGACGTTTGGTAGAAAAACGTCAAATATAAAAGTTTCACAAAAAACAATAAGCTATTTGCAGCATACATTTTTATATATACAGGGTGTTGCCAAAATCACCCACAGATTAAAGTTATATTTTTTTAAATGGAACACCCTGTATATTATACGCTAAATTAAATCCTATGAAAATTCTGCATATTTTTTGTATAACATGTCCTATACCCAAATACAATAGTTTTCGAAATATCTGCGATTTATTCTAAAGCTTATAATTTAGCTTAGGTGGCTGATACCAACAAACAAAATGTTTGTTTATAACTGACAGTGACAGTTACACATTTAGCAACATTATACGTTCTTTTTATTGTAAAATGCCCTATTCGGAAAGAGAAAAACGATTAATTTTGGAAACTTTTATCAAAGCAAATAAGAGCGCTAAATTGGCTCAAAGAGAATTACGTGTAATTAACCCCCGGATGCACATTCCGGACAAAAAAACCTTTCATCGAATTTATGAAAAATTTCAACAAACATCCAGCCTAACGAGAAAGAAGAGAACAATGGAAATTGATGAAGGTAGTGATTTAAACATTTTACTAAAAGTGGAAGAAAATCCCAATATTTCCATAAGAAAAATATCGGGAAGCCTGAGAGAAGAGCTTATTGATCCAAAAAATACATCTTATGGGAGGATTCAAACCACTCTCAAAAATGCAGGATACAAGGCATTCAAAATTAGGCCTACCACAAAATTAACGCCCAGGCATCGAGAAAAAAGGGTTGAATTTTGCCATGCAATGTTGGAAAAAGTTAATGAAAATGAAGATTATTTAAAAAATGTTTTTTGGACCGACGAGTCATCGTTTTCTACTAGTGGAATGATAAATCGAAAAAATAGCAGACAGTGGGCCACAGTAAATCCCCATTGATACAGGGAATTTCAATTTCAAGGACGTCAAACTGTTAATGTGTGGTGTGCTATTTTAAACAATAAAATAATAGGCCCTCATTTTTTCGAAGATACTTTAAACGGTAATGGTTATATGAATTTTCTCCGGAACGAATTTGAAAACTACATGGATGAGCTCCCATTAGAGCAACTGAGAAACCTCGTCTTCCAACAAGATGGTGCTCCTCCTCATTGTGTCGTATTGGTTAAAGACTATTTAAACCAACAGTTCACGGAATGAATTGGAAAAAATGGTACGATAAACTGGCCACCTAACAGTCCTGACTTGACGCCGATGGATTTATATTTATTTATTTATGGGGAACTCTAAAAGATCGTGTGAACGCAAATAACATCGAAAATAGAGAACACCTAAAAGTCTTGATTAGAACGGAAATTCAAATTCTAAATCAAGAATATTCCCAGTCTATCACTGCAGCTTTGGATCGATTACGAAGAACATACATCAAATGTATTGAAGAAAACGGGGGACCAGTTGAACAATTCCATTTGTAAGAATAAATGTATTATATTATTATCTAAATTATTAATTAAGTTTTAGAAGTTTTTTTTTGTTTTTGAAGCTTTCAGGCTTCCCGATATTTTTCTTATGGAAATATTGGGCTTTTCTTCCACTTTTAGTAAAATGTTTAAATCACTGCCTTCATCAATTTCCAATGTTTTCTTTTTTCTCGCTAGTCTGGATGTTTGTTGTAATAAAAATTTCCAAAATTAATTGTTTTTCTCTTTCCGAATAAGGCATTTTACAATAAAAAGAACGTATAATGTTGCTAAATGTGTAACTGTCACTGTCACTTATAAACAAATATTTTGTTTGTTGGTATCGATCTACTTCACAGCCACCTAAGCTAAATTATAAGCTTTAGAATAATGTTTTTATTTCTGAATGATAAAATCGCAGATATTTCGAAAACTATTGTATTTGGGTATAGGATATGTTATACAAAAAATATGCAGAATTTTGATAGGATTTAATTTAGCGTATAATATACAGGGTGTTCCATTTAAAAAAATATAACTTTTATCTGTGGGTGATTTCGGCAACACCCTGTATATATAAAAATGTATGCTGCAAATAGCTGATTGTTTTTTGTGAAACTTTTATATTTGACGTTTTTCTACCAAACGTCAAATAAAAAAGTTAGAGGTGGGGGACATTATAAATGATCACCCTGTACATAAAAGAAATACATACATTACTTGACATTACCTTCTTGTGCGAACAAATCGGGGCTGTTGTTGCTGTCCGGCGTCCCTAAACGTTTAGACCCGATGGGGCCCAAATCGATGGGCTTGTACGGCTCCACGTACATCGTGGGCTTGCGGTTGGCCTTATTCTGTTTGAAAGAGCTGGGGTTTTGTCCGGAGGAATGATCGTCTTTGTGTTGCTGAACGACCGGAGGGGGTTCGGCACTGTTCGTGGGAACGGGAGAGGGATCGTTCGGTTGGTCGTTCCGCGCCACCACATCACTAAAACAACAACATCATAATGATAATAATAATAGTACAGTAAATTTCAAGAAAAATGGTTTTGACTGAATGACTGCAATAAAACCACCTGGGTTCATTGTATAGGCAATGTAGAAAGCGATGCGACTTTAGATATTTATGTATTTAATTCAGATTTGAGGAAAACAAGTACGTTTATATTAATCTAAACAATTGAAAATAAACCTAATAATAATAAAACTTCCTACAGAAAATAACTTTGAATATACAGGGTGAATCAGAAACTAGTAGCGTAGCAAATTTTGGTTTTTTTTTTAAATGAAATGCCCTGTATATATTTTTGATTTTTTAAATTCTCCTTATTACTCTCTTTTCAAAAATGTATGATGTCTATGCTTAGATCGGAAATTTTTAAGATATTTGACTTTAAAATTGCCCTTATCCTAGTTAATTTACGTGAAATCGTGTCTAAGGTGTCTTGATGGTAGTGACATTGTCAGATTGTGACTATCATTTAACTTGTCTGTGTTAGTTTTGCCCAACAAAATGGGCTATTCCATTGAAGACAAATTAAATATAATACGCTTATATTTTGCCTATAATAGAAACCCTACCTACCCTCAAATGGGTATCAGTCCCGATAGAAACCGTCCCAACACGAAGCACAATAAGATATATAGTAAACAAATTTGAAGATATAGTCAAAAGCAGTGTTATCGTGCGGGTCATACGATTTATCAACGACAAACTTTTTAAGTTTGTTTTTCTTTTGTTACGTGTAATCATATCATATCCTCCGCATAAAATCCGCAAGATGAATTAGATAGACCTATGATATTTTCATATGAATAAAGAGGATACACATATAAATACCAGCAGTTGCAAACATCTTTGAGCGATGTCATTTTAAAGTCAGATTGACAAGTCAGTGACAAAATGAGTAACAGAAAACAATTTTCAGGTTTTTTGCATCTACAAGCGAAAAAATTGGTATTAAATCTAATAAAATATTACGAAAATGAAAATTCACCGGCCAATATCCAGGAGACAGTAGCAAACGCTCTGGGAATCGGTATAAGGACTGTGCAGAAAATTGTGCATGAAAAAAAGCATAATTTACTACCGAAGAAGATTAAGAAAAGTACACGAAAAAAGCCAAAGACAGAAGTCTTAATATGCCAGTGCAGATAGTGTTTGAAATTGCAAAAAATCCTAATAAGATGAGACCTTTAAAATTAGTTAGTGTTTACCCACCTATTTAACATACTAAAAGTCCCCACTCGTCCGAGAGTGGCAACATTAAAAAAACACGGCCGCCATCTTGAAATTTGGTAGTTTTTTTGCTATTTTCCCTAATGACTTGAAAACGGCTAAAAATATCGAAAAAAGTGAAGAGTACGAATTTGTTCAGAATAAAAAAATATACTTAAAACTAATATCTTTGTTGATCTACTCTCATTCGAGTGTTGATTTTATGCAAAATCTTTACTTAATTGGACCTTATTTACATTTTTTACACATTACACATTTAGTAGGTAGATAAGATAAATAATTCTTAATAATAATAAGAACTAAAACAAATTATTTATAATAATTTAAAATAATTATTTATTATCAGAGTCATCAAAAGCCTTATTTGAACAAGAAACTCCGTTACAATTGGAACATAAATTGGAGCAATAAATATTAGCCTTTTTACAACTGCATAATCTATTACAGCCAGATTTATAGTTGCAATATATCATCTGCAATACAAAATTTGGTGCCACTGAGTTTGTCATAGTTTTCGGAACCAAACTATTATTTTTTTTTTATCCAACCCCAATCTGTTTTTCTGAATTTGAAGATAACATCTCAAAAAATGAAATTCTGCAGCATCGCTAGTTCGAGGCAGAGTAGCTAACTCAAAACTTTTGGCCGAAACATGACGGGCGGTTATAAGTTTATATTTATAATACCTTAGTTGATTTAAATTTTTTGCTAGCTTATGTTTACCGTAACATGCCATTAAGAATTTTTCCCCTGCTTCTATTATACTATCTTTGCTGGCATTTGGATTTAAAAAAATTGAAATATCTTCTTTTAGACTAGGATCTTTTTGTAATAACTTAAAACAAGCAATTTTTCCCATTTTATAAAGACACGATGTAGTATAGCACCCTGAAATGGCATGTGCAAATAGGATTGAACTTTTCATATTTCCAATATGATTTTGCATTTGGGTGATATCTGTTACTTTGTCAGGAGAACTACCTTTTCCTGGTCGTAACATGAATATGTGTTCCCTTTCAGTATGATGGAGTAGTAAAATAAGTAGGTCGGTATCTTCTCCAACTAAAGTTATATAACTCTCGCTCATCTGCAAAACCGTATTGATTATGACTACATCTGCATCGCCATTTGCCTGAATTACCTGTATATAGTTTTCTTTCAATTTTTCGGAAAGTGCCTCGCTTTTCTCTTGAAATTCGCATTTCAACATGTTGTTCTGAATATGTTGGCCTAAAATTGGCAAAATGCTCTAATGCATCCGACACTAAAACGCACTGAGGCATTGACAAGACCCATTTTGTTAAAGTACTATTTGTCAGGCCTCTACCGTGGGTTAGTCCACCCTCTGATTTTAGACTCCTCATTAAGACCTGTTCTATGGTCATATCTGTCCATATGCCGGACCAAAATCTGATAACAGATTTTGGTTCTTCGAACCGTAAAAAATGTTTTAAATTTTAAATATTCTTCGCTACTCATGGTGTCTTTTAATTTGATCATTGATTGAAGATACAACTGTATTGTCTTAGCATACGGCAAATGTGCAGCTGCGTGGAAATATGGATGCATTTGCTTAATACAATATAAATGTAAATCGAAATCTCCTGTTCTCTCAGCTTTTATAAATAGTTTTACGAGGTCAACTAACTCTAGATACTGGCACCATAATTTTGCAGTCCTACTATTATTTGATTTCGATTTAATTTTAGTTTCAAGTTCAGTTAAAAGTAATTTAGCACAAGGTATATCTAATTGAGGATTAGGTGTCAGATAAATAGAACTCAAAAGATTTTGGTCCTCCTCAGAAAGTTTGTTTGACTTTAAAAGTTGTAACATAAGAGCTAGTTGAACTAAAAAATGGGCTCTTATCGCTCTAGAATATGATGACCATTTAAAATAGCAGGTACACTATTTTTAGCATATATCTTATTCATGACCTCTTCAAGTCCACTACCATCCAGAATATATCCTATGGCCCCTAAAAATGACATAAGGAGGTGAAAACCACCTAATCTTACAACAACATTTTTTAAAATATCATTTTGGGCAGCTTCAGCCACAATTTGAAAGGCTTTATAGTAAAGGGGTTGGTCAAATGTTACAAAACATATATTTTGTCCTTGTTTTTTACACATATTTGCAGCAAAATGAAGAGCGGAATGAATAGTGGGTAGATTACTAGGGTCTAAATTAATGAAAGGAACAGTTTCAGACATATAACCATTCCAAGAAGGCTTCCTTTCAAAATCAAAAGAAATGCGGAAAACCATAGACAATTTTTAAGTTTATGTTCGTCTAAAATCTCCTCATGTAAAGTTATTTCCTGTTCAATAATTTTTATAGATTTCCACGCACATAAATTATTTTTAAACGGTTTAATGGGTATTGTTCCAAACTTCCCAATTTCTTCGGCTTTTGGTATTTTTTTTGGTCTTATGACATTTTCTGATAAAGACATTGAATCGCTAGGTGAAATACAAATTACACCTCCCATGGAATGGAAAGTCCCATAACCATCTAAGCTTTTGATATTACAGTCAGCATTATCAAAAACAAAATGAAAAATTTAAGTCAATTTTTGAAGATGATGATGCCTCAAATTTTAAAACTTCCTTATAGGAATCTGAAAAACCCAGCGAATGTAATAATTCTAATATATTTTTGGAACCAAATTTTCTATGCAGGTATATTGCAACGCTAAATAAAACCGGAGATATAAATGACCTTGGCCGGACGGAAGAAATTATGGCATTAGCAATGGATATGACTTTTTTATCTGACTCTGATTTTCCAAACAGTAGAGACAAGAATTTAAGTAAGCTCTCTGGTATATCGCGAACACCTCCGTTTGATATATCACTTGGGGAAGGAAAATTGTTAAGATTATATGACTTAGATCTAATGTCTTCTTTTAAAATTTTTGCAGAGAGTTCGACAATATTCTTACGCTGTTCTTCAAGAGTTAAAGCACTATTTTTAAATGCATTCCTCACTATGTCTTCGGTGCTGCCCTTAAAACACAAGGTTGAAAGAGTGTCAGATTTTTCAATAAAAATTACTTCGTCTTTGTAATGTTCGCTAATTTTTTGACGAAAATATCTCTTGTTCCAAACCAATTCATCATTAGCCGATTCTACGAATTTTTGATAAAGTGTATCCACTGAAAATTGGCATATGTCTTCTTTATTTGTATCTAAATATAGGCAAATACTGTTAAAAGCGGATAAAATATTTTCGCTTGTTGGCCTTCCTTTATCTTTATTAGTAGAACTCGAGGACGAAAAAATGAAGGAAGAATAACACATGGTATCTCGCTTCACAAACAACCAGATCACATTCAAGTGATACTCTATATAAAACGTCTTCAGCGCATTTATCTTTTCTTTGTTGACAGTATGAAATAATTTTGGATTTAAATTCAAGCCTTGTTACGCAGCTATATTTTTTCTTACAAGCTCTCTTTTTTTCGCAAATTTCTTGACAAAATAAACATTGAGTTTGAAAATCGAATTCTTTTTGACTACTTCTTAATTGTATACTATTTAAAGTATTTTTATTTAATTGCGATTTATTTTTGTCGGACTCTATACTTGTCTTTCTTGTATAATCTCCTCTGCACATTTTATGAAGTCTTATATGATTGTTATCAAAGCCGTCAAATTTTTTGTCATTACGAGCCTGGCTTGCTTCCATTAAAGTTTTTATACCCTTTTCTTTAACAACAACATTTTCTAAGAGAGAAAGCGGTTTATTGCAAATTATACAAGCCTCCATATCTACAAGTAACAAACATACATGTAAGCCAAATTTACTTTTAAAGTACAGGGTGGTCGAAATTGGTCTGTTTTAACAGAGAAAACCTATTTCCTGACTAGATAGAGCAAAACTGACTTAGGTGTCATGGGCTCGATTTCTGAGAAATGTTTAATGGCAAAAACCGCCTGCCGATATTTTCACTGCCAACTGAGATATAGGGCGTTTTTCAATTTTCGGCCATTTTGAAAATTGTCCATAACTTTTTTATTTTGCGGAATATTAACATTCTGCAAAGACATTCTAAAGGCACTTTTTTATGTGCAATCCAGTGGCCTACTCAGATTTTTTCTATAGTTGTCCGTTTTATCATAAATAGGCAAAACTTTTTTTTTTCAAATGGAAATCATAGTTGGCTATGAATTATAAAAAATGCTCGCGTTTAGCCCTTTTCAGTGATATAAAGTTGTAGGTACTTATTTTCAAAAATAACGAAAATATTAGGTGTTTTTGGTTTACATCGAAGTAGGCTTTGATTTGTGATGACAATATCTCAATTATGTATTGTTAAGATTTATAGTTTGTTAGCAACTTAAACACAACTTTAAATAACACTAGCTAACGTTATTTTAATTATTTATTATTAATTTTTTTTATTTTTTTTTGTTTACATAGCAAAGTTGAACAAAATTAACAAACTAAACTACTATTTACAGCTACAAGTGAAAATAAAAAATAATTATGAAAATCTAGGTATTTAGTTAGATAGGTTTCTGATAAATATATTTAGAGAAGTTGTTCAAATTGAGCCCCTCCCTGTTGAATACAAACTAAGCATCTTTTGCGTACCGAGTTGCAACTATTTATTAGTTCAACTGGGCTAATAGATGCAAAAGCTTGCCTAGTGGCCTCTTGCAATTCTTCTTTTGTGTGAAAGGTTCTTCCTTTAAATATCAAGTCCTTCAATCTTCCCCACAAAAAAAAATCTAAGGGAGTTAAGTCACAGGACCTAGCAGGCCAAGGTATGGGGCCCCACGTACCAATCCAATTTTCTCGAAATTCGAAGTTTAAAAGATCAGTTGTGATCCTTGCATTGTGCGGGGGACAACCATCTTGTTGATAGTAGATATTTCTGGCATCAGCTAAAGGTATGTCTTCCAACAAAGGGACAATATATGTGCGCAAAATATTTACATAATCATCTGCAGTTAAATTTCCATCGTAAAAATAAGGTCCCACAAATCTTCCTCGGAATATCCCCACCCATATATTGAATCCACACCGACCTTGCCGGTCTTGTTGCACAACTACGTGTGGATTTTCAGTGGACCAGTGATATGAATTATATCTATTAAATATACCAGAAGTATCTACTCTGGATTCATCACTCCAAATAATATTTAATGGAAAATTCTCATTCTCCATGAATTTTTGCTCATACCACTGACAAAATCTCAATCTTCTAGCGGCGTCCCCTTCACGGAGTTGATGAACACTTCTCATTCTGTACGGTTTGAATTTATGTTTTTTGAGTATTTTTAAAACGGTGGTCTTTGGAACATTCGTTATATTAGCCAATGTTCGAGAGGAGGTGCCAGGATGATCTAATACCTCACCAATTATATTTAGCTGCTGGATTTCCTTTTCTTCCTTTAGTTCATAATGTCTTGTTCTTAACTTTTTAAAACTTCCGTAATTTACTAAATTACTTTTTAATGTTTGATGAATTCGGTTATCCGGTTGACGTCGCTCGGGAAATGTATTAAAATATAATTCACTAGCTGCTTCAGGAACTTCGTTAGATAATATGTAACATTTTAACATATCATACTTTTCATAATTCTCAAACATATTTTGTCAGCAACTTAACACAACTTTATAAAGATAACACCAAAACGCAATAATTACACCAGACTACAGTAATCTGACAGCAATATATTCAAAATATTGAACGCGCGTCATTATTCCAAGGCCTACTTCGATGTAAACCAAAAACACCTAATATTTTCGTTATTTTTGAAAATAAGTACCTACAACTTTATATCACTGAAAAGGGCTAAACGCGACCATTTTTTATAATTTATAGCCAACTATGATTTCCATTTGAAAAAAAAAAGTTTTGCCTATTTATGATAAAACGGACAACTATAGAAAAAATCTGAGTACGCCACTGGATTGCACATAAAAAAGTGCCTTTAGAATGTCTTTGCAGAATGTTAATATTCCGCAAAATAAAAAAGTTATGGACAATTTTCAAAATGGCCGAAAATTGAAAAACGCCCTATATCTCAGTTGGCAGTGAAAATATCGGCAGGCGGTTTTTGCCATTAAACATTTCTCAGAAATCGAGCCCATGACACCTAAGTCAGTTTTGCTCTATCTAGTCAGGAAATAGGTTTTCTCTGTTAAAACAGACCAATTTCGACCACCCGGTACATTTTAGAACGTTAAGGGTGTATTTAAACAATAAACAGAATAATTTCTGGCCGCGAAAGAGCTATAAGAGGCCATTAGTGCGATTTTCTCCATAATCGGAGGTTGGAAGAATTAATTTTATGAGCAAAATACACACACATATATGATATGATACATCGCGAGGCATCAAATGATATTATATTTCTTTCTACCTTTATTCTTATAATAATAATTAAAAGTATATATATATCTGTACAATAATCAAATACTAATTGAATGTCTAACCTCAATTATAAAATAAAACATTAATCATATTAGATATTTAGTAACTTATATATATAAATGAAAATATATTCTGATTAGGTATATTAATATTTCTTTTTGGCCTAAAAAACTTTATACTACTAACAAAACAATAGTGATAAATGAACTAATGAACTATACGTTTGATAATGATAATATTCCAAAGTAAAATAATACATTTATTGAAACTTTAAAATAGTTCATCAATTCGGTTATATAGATTATTTAAAGATTATTTTTAATAGCGGTTGACCTAAAATTACAGGTTCTTGTATTTTTATATAATTATATTCGTGATTTCTTTCATTTTTAACCCGCAAAGAAATAACACATAAAATATGTGTAATTTCAAAAAATCGTAACTTTTTGTTAAAACCATATAGACCAATTCTAAGAACACCCTCTAAACTAAATTCAAAACCAAGATAGAGTAAACCAAAACAAACAACAGTGCGTGATCGCCTCGTGCCAACCGTCTCGTCTCATCTTGCAGGTGGATAGATCTACTCCTATTGGCTAACCGCGCGTGCCGAGGCGTCGCCTGATTTCTGCAAGTGCATCGTCGAATTTACCAGGGTCTAAATCAGACCGCGGTGCATCGCAGCATTTTAGGAATAAATTTCTGTTATTTCTCGTATTTAATAATAATTAAATTAATTATTCAAGTAATCGTTTTGATTGTTTTTTTTTTGTTATATTTTTTAACTATGTCTAGTACAGAGTCTGCAGATGAGATTAGGCATTTACTAAGTCCGGTTAAAAAACGATGTAAAAAACGACATTTGAGCGTGGAGATGAAAGAAACAGTTTTAAATGTGTATAAAGCCGAGATGGAAGAAAACCCACATTGGTGACTACAGACGAGATTGTTTCAAAGGTCTCCAGGAAAATTGGAGTGTGCCCTGCTTCTGTGTATAATGTAATAAGAGAGCACAAAACAAATCACACGTTCTGTAAACCAAAAACGAACCAAAATAGAAGTACCACTGTAAATTCTTTGGATGAAGCCGATAAACATGCGATTAGGAGAAAAGTGCACCAGTATTTTTTTAGAAATGAAATTCCCACAATTGAAAAAGTATTAAGTGAAGTAAATGAAGATGCCATGTTGCCAAATTTCAAGCGAACGAATTTTTATAAAGTTTTGAAGGATTTAAATTTCAAATGGAAAAAGCGAGGGCGAAATAGTTTTCTGATGGACAGGCGAGAAATTGTGTTGTGGAGAAGAGAATATCTCGTAAAAATAAAATCATTTAGAGAACAAAATAGAAACATTTACTATCTTGACGAAACGTGGCTGAATGCAGGTCATACGACATCAAAAGTATGGGTTGACGAAACGGTAATGTCATCGCGACAAGCGTTTTTAGATGGGCTCTCTACTGGATTAAAAAGTCCAAGTGGTAAGTTGATTCCATAGAATTTTTTTTATTATTTTTTGGGAAATATTCAGGGGTAATATCATAAGTGCATCTAATTTTTCCGCAAAAATGTGAAAAAACGAATTGACACGTAGTTATTGTAACACGAGCGTATTTCCTTTAATTTGCCGCCAGTCGTAATTTTTTATTTGCTTCTTTTTTCAGGCAAAGGGAAAAGACTTATTATCTGCCATATTGGCAGTGAAAATGGCTTCGTCGATGGTGGCCTGTGGATTTTGAATAAAAAAAAAACGGGGGACTATCACGAGGAGATGAACGGGGAATCATTTGAAAACTGGTTTTCAAATGTTTTACCCCATCTAGAAGAGAATGCCGTGATTGTCCTCGATAACACGTCATATCATTCTCGAAGACTGGAGAAAATACCAACATCTTCGTCAAGAAAGGGAGTCATTCAAGATTGGTTGCGGTCCAAGGGGATTAATTTTGAAGATTCCATGCTAAAAGTCCAGCTGTTGGCCCTCGTTAAACAACATAGAGCAAAATATGAAAAATATATAGTTGACGAAATGGCTGCAAGTCTATCATTGTGAGCTCAATCCAATTGAGCTGGTTCGATGTATTTGGCCCTAAACTTCACTTGCCCGAACCTACATTACACATAACCGTCACTGGCGCTAACAGTCGAAATCCCGACACATTGGAATGCATGGAATTCGTCGTTGGCCTTAAACGTCGAAATACATAAACATGCACGCCAATGATGTAAGAAACTTCTGTCACTGTTGCCAAAGTGCATTATTGTTCTAAAGAAGTACATATTTCCGACAATATTAGTAATATTGTCAATTGTGTTTTTTTATTTATGTTTGATAACATGTTATTAATATTCCTGAATAATAAGTTTTAAATCGTTCTCAAAGAATTACCTAGTTTATAAAAATAGCAAATAGCTACGTATTAATTCTACTGCAACCGTATCAGTGTTAAGATACAATAAAATAAGTTTTACTAACATGACGAAAAATGCCTGTAAATTGTTAGTTGGTTGTGAAACGTGCAGAAATAATATGCAAGCTTTTACTGTGTTCGCGATAAGTCCTGAATTCTCAGTTTTTCGCCCATTTAAATGCAATTTCAAGAACGAGAGTACTAGAAAGTTAGATTCAGCAATTTAAATGGGCTATCAAATTAGGACATCAGAAAGTATATTGTAACATACATATTTCATATTGGTAAGCCATCTAGATTCTTTTTTTGTGTATACATCTATTTTCTTTAATGTTCCTCTTCGGATTTTCTTCAATATATCGGTTTTTTAATGTATAGTGCACACTAAATGTTAGTTAAAAGAAAAACCTCGACAAAAACATTTGTATTTGGTTGATAACATGATTATGTATAGTTGTGTTTGCATTTTTAGGAAAACCAAGTAAATTCATGGATGTATTAACCACAGTGGGCTCCATCTTGGCAAATCGGGGTATGTATCTCAGGCAACAATAAAAAATGAAAATCAGCTTTGCATATAAAATTATGAGTAGACAGACAAAGCAGTGAGGAATGCTTCCATAGTCCATCTGAGAATAAATATAGAACTGCTGAGGTAATTCATATGTCAAAATAATTATATATTTTAATAATAATGAGGCATTTTTTCTTTTCAAAATATTTTCTATTTAAAGATAACTTTTAGAAAAATTTGTTAAATAAGTAGCAAAATAAACTGCTTTGAAGATTTATTTCACATGAAGAGATCCATATACTTATCATTTTAAAAAGATAACTATTACTCTCATACAGAGCCATGCTTACCCTAGTTTTGGCCTGGGACAAAATTTATTTGGGGTCTGTATTTTCAAAAAAGGCAAGCTATTTTGTTAATGTTTACAAAATGTAACACTTGTGTCTTCAATGTTGGAAAACCCCTCGGAACCCCGAAGGTATTTTGATGTTCTCTATTTCTTCAATGATTTAAATGAACAGTTCATTCATAATAGGCTCTGGGGAACAGAATTCTCTTTCAATAAGAATTTTTTGGTTTACTTTTATCTTTTGAATACATTTTATTTTTAATGGTAATATATATAATTTTATACATCCGACTAGAGAACCCTTATTAAATAAAGAAATTTGGTGAAGTGTCATAACTAAATCGTTCCTACCCCTGTGTTGATATTATTGGAGATATCTCTATTTCTAGAAATTAAGTTTCCATTGTTTAAAAAATACATTATTTATACACTAAACAAAAGAACCTTGAAAAGAGTTGATACTTTTGAAGACTTGGGAATGCTATTGAATTCCAAATTTACTTTTGCCAAATACATAGATAATATCACGAATAGGACAATAAAACTATTAGGCTTTATTTTAAGATGTCTTTGACCTATATATATATATATATATATATATATATATATATATATGTATATGTATATATATGTATATGTATATATATATATATATATATATATATATATATATATATATATATATATATATATATATATATATATATATGTATATATATATATATATATATATATATATATATATATATATATATATATGTATATATATATATATATATATATATATATATATATATATATATATATATATATATATATATATATATATATATATATATATATATATATATATATATATATATATATATATATATATATATATATATATATATATATATATATATATATATATATATATATATATATATATATATATATATATATTTATAATATATATATATATATATATATATATATATATATATATATCTATAATATATATTTACTTGTTTTATATTTTGATAGGTTGCACTTTGATTTTGTAATTTGTCTAAAAATGTTAATGACTATTTTCTGTTAATATATATTTATTTATTTGAAAAAAAAAACAAACATTGTTTTTTATAAAAACAGACAAAAATACACAAACAAAAAGGAAGTGTTATGATAACTAAAATCATTTAAATTTTCCTCTACACTCTACAAGGTTTTCTATGAGAGATGAATAAGAATTTATTTATGGCACAAATATAATTGAAATTTTAATGTAACTTAAATGCTTTTATTGTCTAAGAATTCTGTCTTATTGACAAATCTGATTTAGATATTGAATTAAATTTGCTTATATAATTAAAAATATTGAGCTGAATTAAGATGTTAAATGAATGGAAAAAGCAATGGTATGTGATTGTCTTGTATGACCAGTTTGGATGAAATAGGGAATATTCAGGATGTTACTGGAGTGGTCCCATAGCAAACATATTAAATATAGCGGAATGATGCCATATTTAACATGTTCTACATGTATACACGAGCGCGAAAGACAATCTATACCTTGTTCACTATATTGCCAGGAAAAAAGTATTGATGTTAATATGGTGATTCTGGTAAAATTTCATATGCAATGGACTCAAGGCGTCTAAAATTTTAACCTAAGTTTAGGCTTTATAACTTGAAACTTTGTATAAAGAAAACTAACAAGGATGAAATAAAAATTACTAAATCAATATAATAAACAACAAAAAGTAAACAGTAATATTTTATTCCCATATATGTAGGTACTCATTATATAAATGTCTGTTTATGATTAAGTTATTAAGAACTAGTTTGAAGATGACTTCATAAAGTCAAATTTTCAATGTGGAATAAAATATTATTTTTTACTCTTTAGTGTTTTTTTGAAGTAGATATTGTGAAGTAACTCGCCAGAAGCGAATCCCATACCCTGTGTCTGTGAAGTCAAAGCTAAACTTATTCTTAATTACCAAAATATATTAATGTAACGAGTGTTTTGTTTTACTATCTCTATTCGCTTGGTGACTAAAATTTTCCAGATGGAATATAATATTATTTTCCAATTTTAGGTGCATTTTTTGAAGTCAGTTTAATTTTTATACATCTTTTATTTCATCCTTTTTAGTTCTATTTATATGAGTTTTATTTTAAAAGTCATATTTAATAAATAACCATAGAATATCTATGTAAATTCCTGATAAAATGGTGAACGTCATACTTTTTTACAATATGCTAGCTGTGGGACCACTCGAGCAATATCCGGAATATTCTCTGAAAAGTTCATCCAAATTGTTGAAACCATCGCAGAGTACATACATAAAAAAATGCATAGGGTGAAATTGATAACCTCCTTTTTTGAAGTCTGTTAAAAATTGCATTAATGTTTGTGACACGGCCAGCTAAACAAAATAAAGGAAATGCCTGTAGATCCACCATTTTTTGTCCAATTGTAAATATTTAAAAACTGACATTCATAGAATTTAAAGTTTTATCGGAATATAAAAATGCATAGATGGCACAACTTCTGATATATTTATAACATACTTCCACAAATAAGCATTTAGTTTGATCATTTTTTTGAAATTATATGGGATCATTATTTAAATATATGTAGTTTTTTTTTTTCGTTTTCTTTTTAAAATTCAAATAGCATAAGTTCACCAGTGATTATTTTTCTAAGTAGTGCCATATCTATTTCATTCATTTCTTTTTTTTTTAATAAGTGTGTTAATGTTTTTGAAAGTAATTAGAGATTTTCTTTATTTTTAGTATGCCCAAGGATGACCATTATGTAATAAGATCACCAACAAGATGGAAGCTCTAGAAAGTAAGAAAATGATATCTTGGACTGTGTCATTGGTTAAAATCTGGCCTTCTTACCAACTATACCGATTCAGTTATTGCCAGGGGCGAGGCATGTGAAAACAACCCCTTTGTGAGTTGAGAAAACCGATTACATCATAAGAAGATAACATTTACTGTAATGTGTTTTAAATAAAATTTATGTTTAATATAATCTTAGGTTTAGATTTATTCTGAAAACAAGCTATATAAGGACTTATTCACCATTTTGTGAAGTAGGTTTTTATTTATGCCATTACAATGTGTCTTGACTTATTTATGAATAGACTTTTACTTCTTAAAACTTTTTATTGCATTATTTCCTAGCTGTAATAGTACACTCAAATAATCTATGCTAATTTAATTAAAATTTGGATGATTAATTGATGTAATTGAATAAACTAGTTTTCTTTACATTAAGAGTCAGTTTAAAATGATCCAAAAACCATTTAACCTTATTCATGTCCTTAATTAATAAATCCTACACTTCTTCCTGTGTATTACTGGGGAAAATCAAAATAAAGTCATCAGCATAGGCTGGCTCAAAGCTCCTCCTACTTTAACATAATCAGATACATTTTAAAAACATTTAACACAGATCCTCCACATCATATAGCTATGCACAATGTCCAGTAGCATAGCCTGAGGGATTGTGTCAAATGCCTCACAAAAATTAGAAACTTACACAGATGTATAACTTTTACAAATATTTGTGACTAAATACACAAAATGATTTAAAATATATCATTTTTTAAAATATAGCTATTATTATTACATCCAGGGTTAGGCTTACTCCAGACTGGACTCAGAAAAAAATCATACAGTCTCTACATAAACTTAATTAAAGTTATCATAGGAAAAATACAGGTATCTGTATTTTAAAAACAAGACAATGTATCTTGTTAATCTTTTCAGAATTTGAAAGCTTGCTTCTTTAGCTTTAAGAAGCCAGTTATTTTGATTACTTCTTCAATTCATTAAAAATAGTTCGTTCACATCTTAAATCTAGCTTCAAAAACCACCACCATATTTAGTCAAAAAGAGGGGTAGCAGTAATTCATTTCTTATGAAATTTGTAGTCAGACTTAAATTATTCATATTGTAAAAAAGTGATGTGAGTTGTAGCATTTTAATCAAAACCAATGCAATCTAAGCTTCAAAAATGATCATAGGAGATTAAATATCAGTATTTTTTTATTGTAAGGGTAAAAAACTCACTAAATTATATGTAGCTTCATTACGCAATGCAAAAAAAATTAAAGAAATATGGATCACTAAAACATCTGTTTTTGTATAATTAATAATTATGGTCTGTTGCATTTGGAGAAATTGAAAAAGCAAAACAATTGTTTTTTAGGATCAAGATCAAAACTTTGGATATTGTGATTTAAGTAACAGTTTTCCATCTCAAACAGACCTTACCATCAAAATGTTTAGCTAACGTTTGAGAGTTAAGCTTTGCTGAGGAAGGAAGTATAACATTGGAATGAAAAACGAAAAATGTATTCTCTTGATGTCACAGAGTCTAAGTGGACATTTGTTACTTAAAAGTTTTTATTGAAATTTACCAAGTTCTTTCTCATTATATTTTCTTATGGGAAATTATATAAATCATTTCTCTAAATGAACTTTCGAACTAAAAAATCTTCTGTTGTTGACTCTGATGTTATTTATTGAAAGTTTTTTACTGTACTTAAATTTGTAATAGTTAATGTAATTGTATGATTTTTATGCATTCGGGCACAAACAAATAAATCAGTAAATTTATGTGTTTTAATTAAAAAATTACAAAACTTATTCCTAGTTATTATATATTATATTTATTTTAGCACTTAATTTTTTCTTTTGGAGTTAAACTTATATTTTACTTCTAGTTTCAGTATCTAAGTTTTATTACCTGACTGTATTAAATATTTTAGGTTTCATTACTATTTTTCTATGTTTTGTACTTTATTATTTCTTTTGTAAAATTAAGTTTTCTTTTTATATAACAATATATTAGATAAATACAAACATTGTGAATTTGTAAACTAGCAAAATGCTAAATAAAGGATAATAATATAATATACTCACTATACCATGGTCTATAGCTGTATGTGCATTATTTTAAAATTATCATATTAAAACCGTGACAATTAAAATTGAAGATAGGTTGTATCAGAAATACTTTTACCAACAACAAAATATAATAACAATGACAGGCAAACAAATAGTATTTTTATCATATAAAATGATCAATTATCATCTAATGATGTACAGGAATATTGATTATAAATTGAACCCTCATTTTTTTGTGGGACACCCATGTTATATTATGTCCATTAAATAGGCATCTTTTTGCTAATCATAAATATATTAGGTTTGATATCTTTACCTTTAAAGGCAATTGAGAAAAACCATGACACAAGAGGCAAGTTATTCATATCTGTGTTATGTTTTCTCTAACATCTCTGATAATAGATATATTGTCAATTTCCTGTGTTCAATGTGTCAAACCTAATATAATTATAATTAGCAAGAAAAGACCCATTTGATGGACATATACAGGGTGTACATCAAAACAAAAAAAAATTGTCATGCTTTTCCAAAAAACACCCAGTATACATAGAAACAAATAGATTAAAAATCTACAACTTCTGCATTTACCATTTTTTCTACCCCTTTCAATCAATCAAAATTCGTATGCCATCATAAAATGCTTACTTCCTTTTGAAATATTCAAGATTTTTGTGTAATTATATAATATGATTTGTTCTTAAATTCCAATGGGATTTGATTATATATCCTTGGCACCATTTACTATGAGTTTATTTTAACAAATAATGACATTATGTCAAAGTCAGTTAAATAAGATATTGTTTAAACTAGATTTTTCTCAATTACAAATTATTTTACTTAATCCAACATTAAACAAAGCACTACAGGTATTATAAGGGATAATGCTTTTAGTCAATGTCTATTCCTCTTGAAACACTGTCTCAACCTTAAGGTTTGGAACTATTTATTTAGAAAACTTAACATTTACTTGAATAAAGATTCTAAAAGATATACCACAATTTTTTTTAACAATACGCATTCTTATAAGTTTGGCGGCCAGTTCCCAACATATGGTAAAGTCAACAATAAGATGTAATATTTTTTGGAAATTCTATAAGATTAGGCTATAAAAGTTTATATTTTAAAAGTTAATTGATAAAATAATTTACAAGATCTAAACTACTTTATACCAGTTAATAAACTTAAGAATCTGAAAGCATGAAATTAATTGAGGGTATCTTCGAAAGACTTTTGTCATTTAAAATTATATCATGCACCTAACTTTTTCCTAAACCATACGTAGATTTAAAAAAAAATTGAAGATGTGATGTGCGATATCTGGCATACTTACTAAATTAACTTATTACTGAATTGTGTATACCAACTGGAGAAAATATATAAATAGGCCACAGTTAATATTTTTAAAATATGGGGAAAAATTATTTAAATTTCTAATCCACTTTAGCTATATATCTTTAATTAATATACAAAATATGTAATACACTTTAAAAAATTTATTCAACATGGAATTAAAAATAAAGTTGACACTACATTTATCATATGGTGCATCTTTTTTATTTCTCAAACTACACACTTTCTCAGCAACAGTAATTATAAATGAGCAACTTTATGTGACAAGCATATTTAGTAAATTTATCCACTTTATGTGACAAGCATATTTAGTAAATTTAAAGGTGCAGAATTTGAAGCTTCCATATAACAAAGAGGCCCAATTATTACATTGATGGAATGGGCTATAACTGGGGCTATATGACACTCAGATCAATACCCGTAACTAAAGTCTTTTCTTTCTTCCTATGCAAACAGGGCAACAAAGAGTACTCAAGTATGACTATAATATACACGTCACTAATATCTGCAATGCACATACATATGAGCAGAACTAACTTCCTAAGCCTTGTCTACGATACCTATATCAAACATCAAGACTTGCATTGGTCCTAAAACAAATTATAATTAATAAAGTACCTGCATGAATAACAAGCTTAGGGAAAATCATTAACAATCTTATAAAACCCTAATCAATATGTGACTGATAAAAACTGATTTTTAGATAGGTAGGTATTTGCTTAGGATCAGGATAAAAAATGAAACACCAAAAAAACTTAAAAAAAAGTAGAAATTATGTGTCTCAAAAAGCTCACAAAACAAATTAGTTGAAAGATATATATTCAAGCTTAAAGGCTTTTGTGGATTTTTATATGGTCTTTTGTTTTATCTTTAGGTAGGGAACAACATCAACATCAACAAATAAGACTATCTGAGTGTAAAAATTGAAATGGTTGCAACTTTATACAATATTCACACTATTCTAAAATAAACATACCCAGTTTAAAAGTAGAAGGTTTAAAATCATCTCGATGCAAACAAGCAATAACCTCTTCCTGGGCTTTCCAACATTTTTTTTTTCAATATTCAATCTTCATTATTCCATTAAATAGAAATTATCTTGTGATAAACAAATGCTTTGTAATAAACAAAAAAAACAATAAAAATATTTTCACTTCAAAGTTAGAATACAGGGAAATACGCTAACATCATTTTTTCATGGTGTAGTTTTGATTAAAAATGAATAAACAAACAATATATTTATTTTTATCAATAAAACTTGACAACACAGGAGGCCCATTTAAAGAATTTTTAGCCAGTAGCGTAGCTCGCCAATTCGCTATTTAAAGTGTCGGGCTAGCGCCGCATTCCAATCTGTCGGGATTTCGACTGTTAGGGCCAGTGAAGTTTCGGTCCACTAACTGTTTGGGACGATGTAGTTTAGGGGAAAATACGCACTACCATTGAGCTCATATGGGCCGAAACTAAAAACTTTGTAGCACAACGAAACACTACCTTTAAATTCGGAGATCTTAAACAGCTTTTTGATGAAGCCATAGAAAGGATAACAGCGGAAAAGTGGAGAAAGTGCGTTGAACATGTGAAAGAAAAAGTTGAAAAAAGAAGACAACATAATGGAACAGCAGGTTGAAGAACTAATCATCAACACCAATGATGACGATGAGGATAGTGATGATTTATATTCAAGCAATTAATGACGTTTACCCTATATCTGCCTATAATGTGTATTTTTTGGTTACCTTGAACAATTTTTATAGTTTTTGATACTTTTTTAAGACCTGCTATTCAAAGTCCTGTTAAAAAACTTACCTCAATATTGTTACTAAAGTTGCGCAACAGTTTACACCTTTTGAACTAAAATATTTGGTTCTATTATGCCTCGATTTTGGTATTTGGTCCGCGTACCAATGGCCACACTGTAATCGGCCTTTTTTTTAATGTTCACTTTTAATTATTATTGTCACTATTTGTTTTCTCATAATAAAAGCTTTCAAGGTAAATAACTATAAATATTACGAGTAAAATTATTGTTAAAGTCTTAATATTTTTTAAATTCAAAATTTCCGTTAACCGTTTAAAAACCAACCCATATCCCACATCTACATTTCAATATTTTTTTTTGTCAAATATATTTTTTATGAAAATATTATATGCATACTTAATTACGACAATGTAGGTCAAAATACGGCCCTGTTCAATATTTCAGGCTCGACCGATCACGCAGCTAGCACGTGATCATGTTTACATTCACTCTATCTTGGTTTTGAATATACTTTAGTAAAGTGTTTTATGCTCTTCATTTTTGCTCTCTACACTTTTTTTTATAAAAGTAACCGTTTTCGAGTTATTAGCGATAATATCTAAAAAGTACCAAATTTCAAGATGGCGGCCGTGTTTTTTTGATGTTGCCACTCTCGGACGAGTGGGGACTTTTAGTATGTTAAATAGATGGGTAAACACTAACTAATTTTGAAAATCCCATCTTATTAGGATTTTTTGTAATTTCACCATTGTAAATTTCATAATTGCACTGGCGTATAAGTGACAATGTAAAAATGGATATTCGTAATGCAATTTACGATTTATACACATCAAAAACTAATATAACCCTTCAAGTTTTAAAAGAAGCTTTAAAAAATCGAGGCATATTGGAAATTAATAAAAATGTCGGGTTTTCGATATAAAAAGGACTGTAATCGAAGATTTTTATGCGAGTTGCCACATATAACAAGTCAGCGTATCCGGTTTTTAAAGAAATACACAGAAAATATTAATTCAAAATTTGGAAAAGTGGTATTTTTAGACGAGACTTGGATATTTTCTAATGGAAGTGGTTCGAAATCTTGGCAGGACGAGTCTGTAAAAAGTGTCAATAGAAAAAAGGGATGTGGGACGGGAAAACGGTCTATCATTTTGCATGCAGGTTCTTCAACAGGATTTCTCCCAGGTGTAAGTTTACTGTTTTCTTCAACATCCAAAAGTATGGACTACCATGATAATATGAACTGTGAACTGTTCCAAATTTAGAAACTTCATCTTTAATCATTCTGGACAATGCATCTTATCATTCAAGAATCTTAAATAAACAACCTACTTCATCCTAACACTATTAGAAAATATCCAAGTCTCCTCTAAAAATACCACTTTTCTAAATTTTGAATTAACATTTTCCGTGTATTTCTTTAAAAACTGGATACGCTGACTTGCTATATGTGGCAACTCGCATAAAAATCTTCGATTACAGTTCTTTTTATACCGAAAATCCAACATTTTTATTAATTTTGATAACGATTTTAGTCCAATTTCTAATACGCCTCGATTTTTTAAAGCTTCTTTTAAAACTTGAAGGGTTATATTAGTTTTTGATGTGTATAAATCGTAAATTGCATTACGAACATCCATTTTTACATTGTCACTTAAGTCTTCTGTCTTTGGCTTTTTTCGTGTACATTTCTTAATCTTCTTCGGTAGTAAATTATGCGTTTTTTCATGCACAATTTTCTGCACAGTCCTTATACCGATTCTCAGAGCTTTTGCTACTGTCTCCTGGATATTGGCCGGTGAATTTTCATTTTCGTAATATTTTATTAGATTTAATACCATTTTTTCGCTTGTGGATGCAAAATTTTATCACTGACTTGTCAATCTGACATTGAAGTGACATCGCTCAAAGATTTTTGCAACTGCTGGTATTTATATGTTTATCCTCTTTTTTCATATGAAAATATCATAGGTCTATCTAATTCATCTTCCGGATTTTACGTGGAGGATATGATTACACGTAATAAAAGAAAAACAAACTTAAAAAGTTGCCAAAATTCAGCTTTTTGAGTCAAGAGATTTGAGCAGAATCGTGATTAATCAGTGACCAGATTTTTTGAAACACCCTGAATACATTTACATTACAAAAAATAGTGTTGAAGGGTCTCCGTCACCAGACGACCATTTCAAAAAACAAATCATATAATTCGGTAATGTGAGACAAAATAAAATATTTGCGTTGTACGAGAATCCTTTGAGTTTGACAAACACGATCTCTTAATATCACTTTTTAATAGGATAATGTCATGAAAAGTATTACGACTACAAGTGTTAGAACGAACCTGAAACGGGCCTTGTTCTCACACCAGCTCGTAGTAGAGGTGGTGGCGACAGGAAGTGGAATGTAGAAGCTCGACGTGTTCTTCGACGGGTCTTTTTCGCCTGCGGACTCGTTCTCGTTTACGTGTTGCTGCTGTTTTCGATCGGTGTAGTTCTTGTGCCTGTAGATTATCTTCTCTTTCCGTTCCTTGAACTTCTGATCGCGTCGTCTTTTATCTCTGAAAAGGAAAAACACGATTTTTTTACATCATTGAATGTAAATGTTCAGCTAGCGGCATAGCCTAAAAACATCTTATCAGATTGACTTCATTCAATTTGAGTCAAAAATTAAGGGAAGTATGGGAATAATTTTGTGATATTTTGATAAAAATCCAATACGCCGGAACAAGATGACGGCCTAGTGAAAAGATAAATTATCACCACTAAAAAAACTAATTAACCAATTTACCTTAAGTTATGAACAAAAATCAAGTGTTACATAAAAAGTAACTAGTATAATATGAATCGAAGATAGCAAAACCAAATGGGGGCCTAATAAAATATTTAAAAGATAAGCCTGAAAAAATTACTTATTAGATTAATTTCAAATTTTGTTCAAGAATTAAGGGTGATACAGAGATAAACTGGTAAAGTTGTGGTACAAATTCTAGATGGCGAAACAAAATGGCGGCCAAACAATTTTTTAAAAAACAACATAAAAAACTTATTCAATTGACTTTAAATTTTGCAGAAAGAATAAGTGTCATTGACATAAACTGATACGAATTCAACATGACGTAAAACGGCACTGTTTGTCAATGTAAAAACTACACTCTAAAAACTTATTTCTAAAATTACTAACAAAATCGTTGGTTATTTATTGCCAACGATTTTGTTAGTAATTTTACATTTCTTCATTGTAAACAGGTGAATTCGCAAAATTATTTTACTTGGTATTTTTGTAAATTTATTTGAAAAATGGTCGTGTAATAATAGTAATATTTTGTAAAAAAGGTTCATAAATTTACAAATTAACTATAAATTTACAAAATTTATTGTAAAATATTGTGATTTCACATATTGAATTTACAACATTTTCGTCAGACTTTTGTAAATTTGTTGTTGAATATTTTTTTTTAGAAATATCTTGTAATAATAATAATATTCTGTAAAATAAGTATAAATTTACAAATAAGTATATATACACAAAATCTATTGTAAAATATTATTTTCACAACTTTAATTTACAATACTTTCAAGAAAATCTATTTTAAAAATACTTATTTATAATCAAATGTATTATGCATTTGGCTAAAAAAAATTAATTTTTTAATTATTGTAAAAATGTGAAAATTCGCAAGAATAGTTTTTTTAATACATAATTCAGATCTCCGAATTATTAAGGTGAAATAGGAAAAAATGTATTATAAAATATTGGGATTTACGTACAAAGAAAATCACACTACAGATGAATCAAAATCATTTATTTGTAAACAAGTATAAAAAATCTCTCGTACAATTATATGGCCACTACCGATGAATCATTTAGAATTAAGCATCGTATTTCTAATTACTCATTCTTGCTATTTCAGCATTATTTTTATATAAATACAGGAGAATGAGTAACCATCTTTAATCATTAAGTAGCTCTAGATCGGTCAACATTCATTGTAATTTCGTGTTTTAAATAAAAATAAAGTTTTTAAAAATACAAGTTACAAGTTTGAATATAAAATTGGCGCAGTCGGTAGGATTCCTTTTCGGAGTGCGAAAAAAAGGTTATCCTGAAATCGGAGTGTAACAACGTTTCATCTCCATAAGGATTATCAGTGCTGCATCTTTCTGTTTCAACAGTTAAGAAAAGGATCAGGAACATCTACGACCGAACTAGGCACTTGTAACTCCTGGTACATCGATTATTGGTACGCCATTCGAGAAGCCAGTAAGGACGATTTGGCCTGTGCTAGCGTCCAAGACAAGCGGTAGCCAACCTGAGCAGTTCATCTCTTCAGCAAAGCATCGTTTGATACAGGACCAAGACTTGGGACACATTGTAAGATATTTACTTACTTCCCTTATAGTTGAGATCCCTGTTAATTAAGTTTTGAAATTTTTGAAGAAAGAATTTTTTTTTGAACAAAGACAAATTTTTTGTGTGAAGAAAGAAAAAGTGAATAATTGAATTAAAGCAATTGTATTGAACAATTATTTAAATAACTTTCACTAATTATTTTAGTTGTAAAGAAAACAAATGTTACAGTAGTTAAGTACATATTTAATGAGGAAATTTAAGAATTGTAGTAAAGACATTACTTATCCTAAAACAATTCGAAGAAATAGTTTAGAAAATCCTTCTACAAGTAGATTATTACAAAGTAGTTTTGAAAATCAATCTGCAAGTGTATTAACAGAACTTTATTCAGACATTAATTTAGAAAATATTTTTAACCCTAGTATAAGCGTAGATACTAACATTAATAAGATGGCAGACGCTTTGAGAAGTACTGTTTCACTCTTAAAAACTTTCGATGGTACCCCATCACGTCTTGAATCTTTTATTAATCAAATAGATACTTTTTATACAAGATATTTTAATACTGATACTTCCCAACAAGAATTTGTAATTTTGGCAATTAAATCAAAAATTATAGGATCAGCCGAAGATTTTCTTTTAACTAGACCAGATCTTAATACTTGGCCAGAAATAAAAATCTCATTAAAACAAAAATTTAGTGATCCAATAACAAGAGCTAATTTACAACAACAATTAATATTCTTTTCAAGAAAAGGCGAATCAACCTTAGATTACATACAAAAACTCAAAGCCTTAGTCACCAAAATAAATACGAAAACTTGTACAGAAATAAGTAATATTGAAGCTAGAAATATAATTATAGCACAAAATGAATTAACAGCAACTCAAAATCTTCTTGCAAACATTTCAAGTGAATTAAGAACTTTACTAATCGTTCAAAATCCCCAAAATCTAGACCATGCAATCGATATTGTAACCAATTATGAAATCTTAACTAGTCAAAATAATTTCAAAAATAATTATTTGCAAAATAGTAGATCAAATAATTTACTTAGCAATCAGAAAACGCCACCAATAAATAATATTAATAAATTTTTGGTAAATAGATCGAATAATTTTCCAAATTCATCTTTTAAACCAAAACCACCAAATCAAATTTTTAATCGAGTACAAAATCAAACATTTAATCAAAAAGGCAATCAATATCCTAAACAACAATACCCACAACCAATGTCAGGTGTGAGTGTACAAAAAACAATGCCACCATTAAGACAACAACAACAAACTTTTGCCAGACAGCAACCACAACAACAACAAACTTTCTATAGACAGCAACCCCAACAACAACATCACCCGAAATTTACATTTCAAGAATTAACGCATTTAGAAAATAATGAACTCAATAATGACGAGTTATATAATGAAGAAAACCCCGAATTTGACAATTATGATCAAGATTATCAAAATTTTGATGAAACATGTGAATTAGATAATGAGAATTTAGTCGAGCAAATAGAAAATTTTCATCTATCAGCCTCGGACGAAAACCTTGCTTAACTTTAAACAGTTTTCAAGTAAATCAATTACCCTATGTAGAAATACCGAATTATAATATTCGACTACTAATTGATACAGGTTCTCATGCATCCCTACTTAGACCCTCTTTAGCAGAAACATATTTCCCCGAATGTATTAAACCTTACGTAAGCACACTTCAAACTTGTGCAGGTTCAAAGAAAGCAAAAAGTAAAGCTACTATTCCTTTATTTTTAAGCTTTGGTATAACCGAACCAATAGAATTTATTTTATATTCATTCCATGAATATTTTGATGGAATAATCGGAATTAAAGACTTATGTAAATTAAATTTAAATATTGATTTAAAAAATAAAAAATTGAAAAACCAATATTTAGAAATACCCTTTCAATATAGGCAAAATTTTGATGAATATACAATTGAAATACCACCTAAAACAATTCAAAAAGTAATTTTGAAAACTTCGCGACCAAATGACACTACTTGGTTAATGCCCTATTATTTAGACGAAAATATAGAAATTCAACCTACCCTAATAGAAGTAAAAAATAACACGTACGCTATTGATATTTTTAATCATACAGAAAAATATTTTACTCTAATAGAAACCACTAATGATAATTTACCCTTAAGACCAATCGAGCTTAACAATTTTGAAATAATAAATTTCGAACCAAATCAGAATCAAATTAATGAAAAAAACATAATCGAAGATATCGATTTAAAATCACTAATTAGGCACGAACACTTAAACTTTGAAGAACGTAAAGAACTTTTTAAACTTATTAAAAACTTTCAAAATATTTTACATAAACCCGGAGATAAATTAACATTTTTCAATCAAGTCAAACATACTATTAAGACTACGGATGAAATACCCGTACATGCGAAAAGTTACAGATACCCATTCATACATAAACAAGAAGTAGACAGACAAATAGACCAAATGCTACAAGATGGTATCATTCAACCTTCAAATTCTCCCTGGAGTTCCCCTGTGTGGATCGTCCCGAAGAAAGCTGACGCATCAGGACAAAGAAAATGGCGTCTAGTGATAGATTACAGAAAAATCAACGAAAAGACTATAGAAGATAGATATCCTATTCCAAATATCGCAGATATACTTGATAAACTTGGTAGAAGTCAATATTTTACAACACTTGACTTAGCCAGCGGTTTTCATCAAATAGAAATGGACCCAAAAAGTATACCAAAAACAGCATTCAATGTAGAACATGGACATTATGAATATACCAGAATGCCCTTCGGACTAAAAAATGCACCTTCCACTTTTCAGCGTGCAATGGATAACGTTTTACGCGGATTACAAGGAAAAATATGTCTTGTATATATGGACGATATAATTATCTTTTCAACCAGTCTTCAAGAACATTTAGACTCTTTAAAACAAGTATTTAACAGATTAAGTTCTTTTAACATGAAAATCCAATTAGATAAATCCGAATTTTTGCATAAGACAATTGAATTTTTAGGTCATGTTATTACCCCTGACGGTATCAAACCAAATCCCAAAAAAATCGAAGCAATAAAAAATTTTAAAATCCCTAAAACACCAAAAGAAATAAAATCATTTCTCGGTTTAGTCGGTTACTACCGAAAATTTATAAAGAATTTTGCAAAAATAACGAAACCTTTGACTCATTGTTTAAAGAAAAACGTTAAAATAAATCATGATAAAGCATTTATTACCGCATTTAATCTATGTAAAAATATCTTAACTAATGACCCTATATTACAACACCCAGATTTTAGTAAACCTTTTATTTTGACCACTGACGCTTCAAATTACGCTATTGGAGCAATACTTTCACAAGGAAAAATAGGAAACGACCTACCTATAGCATTTGCTAGCAGAACTCTGAATCAATCAGAATGCAACTACTCAACAATAGAAAAAGAACTTCTTGCTATTGTTTGGGCAACAAAATATTTCAGACCTTACTTATTTGGCAGAAAATTCACAATTGTAACAGACCATAAACCATTACAATGGCTGTTCTCAATAAAAGAACCGAATTCAAAATTAGTAAGATGGCGACTAAAACTGCAAGAATATGAATATGATATTCAATATAAAAAAGGAACCTTAAATTCCAACGCCGATGCACTTTCAAGACCACCTCAAGAATTGTACCCAACCGAAATAATAAAATCACCATTGACACATATGTCAGCAGTATGTGAAAAAGAAGAAAATTCTGACGACCAATATATTTGGCATGAAAAAATAAAACATTTCTTTGACACCCAAGAAAACCTATTCGAAAAACCAAAAAAGATAAATAAAGAAAAGAAGAAACCAAAAATTAATATAATTTCCGATATTCAAATTAAACCCCCAAATAAACCAATTAAAACACCATCGCCATTGCCATCAACAAGCAAAATAAATGATGAAGAAAAAATCAATCAAAACAACTCAGACACAGAAACTATACATACGTCAAGAGAAGACCCCATATTAGGAGCCCCGTATGTTAGTAAAGCCCTGAACACTTTTAAAAATCAAATCATATTTAAATGGACTGAAAAGGAACAACCTTATGTTGTCACTAAAAAATTATTTGAAACAAAAAGCGATTAATAATTTTTATAAATCAAAACCCAATAACCGAAATAATCCAAAGACTCTTAAGAGATTATTTACCCCCAGATACTTATTGTTTACACTTTCCTAATAAAGAATTAGAACCAATAATAATTCGAATTTTCCAAGAAACCTTTCAAAATAACGCCTACAACCTTGTTATTTCTAATACACTATTAGAGGACGTCGTAGACGTAAATGAACAAAAAGAAATAATTGAAAGATATCATATCACTAAAACATCCCATAGAGGAATGACTGAAAATATAAAAAATATAAAGCAAAGATATTATTGGCAAAGCCTTGAAAAAGACGTAATTAATTTTGTTAATACATGCGAAATATGTCAAAAAACCAAATATGATAGACATCCCTATAAAGTAATTTTTAAACCAACACCAACAGGCTGTAAACCCATGGAACATATTTATATGGATATATATTCCATTTCAGGTCAAAAATATTTGACAATAATAGATAACTTCTCTAAATTTGCTACAGCATACCCTGTAAATGAAACATCAATAGAGATTTGTCAAAATCTAATTAAATTCTTTTCACATCATGGTACACCCTGTAAAATAACAACTAATAATGCACAAAGTTTTAAAAGTAATTTAATACAAGACCTTTGCAAGACTTATCAGATCGAATTACATTTTACTACACCCTATAATCCAAATTCGAACTCACCAATCGAAAGATGGCATTCAACTTTGAAAGAAAGTCTTATTGTTCTTAGAAACGAACATCTAAACAAAACAATACAAGAATTAATGGATATCGCAATCCTTAATTATAATAACAGTATACATTCAACACATGAATATACACCATTTCAAATATTAAAAGGAAATTTAAATTATCAATTAAATTTTGAGAAAAATATAAATCAAATACAAACTGATTACATTCACGAACTCGCCCAAATATTTAGTGAACTTAATGAAAAAATAAATCTAAAATTAAGTGCGAAAAAGGCTAATGTCCTAGCTAAATTAAATGAAAAACGCGAGATTGACCCGGAAATAGCTGAAGCTACAAAACAACTATTACATACACCTCGAAAATTACCATTAAAGTTAGAACCAAAATACAAACTAACTACTTTTAAAAACCAAAGACACCCAAAAGATATTAAAAGACGTTCGTAATTTTCAGGAACTTACTGACAAAATGAAGAAGATCCTGATACTACTTCCACTACTTGTCAACGCACAATATAAAATAGAAGAATTAAATAACCCTTTGTTACCAGTTTACCAATCAACAGGTTACATAATAACAGGTTATCATCATGTCTATTATCATGTAAATCTAACTAATATAAAAGATTGTGTAGAAAACTCGAAATTAACACTTACACAAATTAATAATACCCTAAGTAATCTATACGCACCTATATACCAACTTTTATCTATAAGAACACGTAACCTTTTCGATCAAATAGAATCAATCGAATTATTTGTTAAACATTATACTACCCCACAAAAGCGAACTAAACGCGGACTTTTCAATTTCCTAGGAAAAGCACAAAAATATCTCTATGGTACATTAGATGCCGATGATGGAGAAAGATACGACAATTATATTAAAATATTACAAGAAAATCAAGAAATCTTACATAAAGATTTATCTGCAACCCAGACTATTGTAAAACAATTAACAAAAGATCTTGACGCACAGCTGACTAATATTAAAACTAATCAGCAAAAGTTATTAACCCGAATGGAAGACCTCACTAATATGACTCATACTACAACCACTTCGTCTTACTATATTGTTACGCTAGACAATATTGAGACTAATCTACGTGTCATTCATGACATAAAAAGTAATTTGCAAACTGCAATAAATTTCGCGGAAATAAACATTATGCATCATAGTATTATTAAGTATAAAGAACTTCGCAGAATAATCACAAAGATAAGGCCCGAGAGTCGTATTCATTTCGATAATATAATTAAATATTACGAAGTAGCACACGCAGATGTGACAATTAAGAACGATCTAATTATATTTTATATTGCAATACCTTTAATTTTAGAGAAACCTTATATACTTTATCAAATATATCCAATACCAATAAATAATCAAATAACGATTTTAAATAATCTGTATTTATTGAGATCTACAGATGACTTTTACAACTCAAAAGAAAATTGTTATAAGATAGAAAATATATCTTTATGTTCTAGAGAGACACTGAATAAAAACGAACCCTGTATACCTCAAACAATTAATTTGACAAACCATTGTCCACTAATACCAATTAAATATAATAAAACTTCTATAACACAACTTGAAGACAATTCCCTTATAATTATACCTGCTTCTAAAGAAAGCATATACTTTCAATGTCCAAATCAACATAGCGTTGAAACTATTGACAAAGTATCCTTAATATTGCCTTCAGATTGCAAAGTAAAAATCCAAAATAATATTTACGATTCTCAAAAACTAGAAACAATTAGTTTAAGACTAAAACTCCCATCAATAAATATTGATGAAAAATTAATCCAAGATATTGAACCCTTGGAACTAAAAGAAATAAATCTTGATAAAATCAATGAAGATTTGGAGAATGCTAAAAGATTAATAATTCATCCCCTAAAACAAATGGACTTTGTAAGCTCTGGAGTTTCAATTACTCTAATAATAATATTATTGTAATATTTACAATTATCATAGGTTTCTTGTATTATTATTGTAGAAAGGAAAAATCTAAAGAAAATGTAAAAGTGGACATAAAATTAGAATCTCTCGAAAATCAACCCCGATTTTCTCAAACTTAAGGAGGGAGGAATTATATGGCCACTTCCGATGAATCATTTAGAATTAAGCATCGTATTTCTAATTACTCATTCATTCTTGCTATTTCAGCATTATTTTTATATAAATACAGGAGAATGAGTAACCACCTTTAGTCATTAAGTAGCTCTAGATCGGTCAACATTCATTGTAATTTCGTGTTTTAAATACAAATAAAGTTTTTAAAAATACAAGTTACAAGTTTGAATATAAAATTGTACTCTGAACAAGTAAAACATACATATGACATACAACGTACATATATTGTTTTCAACAAATATACTCAACTAATAACATTAAGTTTGCACCCAAATTTATAGTTTTGTATTAGGAATACATATTTTTCCTACATAAAAAAATTAGAAAATAAGTAGATTTTCTTTAGATGAGATACGAAAGGTGTTCAACAAATACCATAAAGTATTCAAAAACTAAAAATTTCAAAAAATTACATTTTTTGACGGCAGTTTTAAAGATCACAAATAAAAGGTAGGTACCAATGACGTCAAAAAGAAATAGACCCAGCATTTCATTCATAAAAAAGAAATAAATAGAACCAAACATCAATTTGTTGTTGTGTATGAGTGGAAAAAAGACGGACTGATCGCATAAAGAATAGTTTGCGGTGAAAATTGCAACGCTGTCAGATATCTTCGCGAAGCTTACCAGTGGCGTAGCTATTTTTGAGATAATGTATTATTTGCTATATTTTTTTGAGCCCAAATATTAGTACGGTGGATACGACAGTTTTTTTGTTCTAAGATGAACAGGAACGACTACATATTGCAAAAGTGAGAGTTTTAATAATAACTTGAAAACAATTAATTTAGATATTATGTCGTGGAAAAGTCTGCACTAAATTGGAAACTTTTTATTATCAATTTCTCGAAAAACTTTCTTCTTGATAAAACTTGTGTGTTTGTCGAAAAAATAGTTTTCACAATATTCAACTTTAAGTCAGATATACAGGGCATTAAAAAAATACGAAAAAGTGTATTTCAAAAATTAAAATTTTTGTGACTGCCGCGGCCGTAAAAAATCGTAAATAAAGGTTTAGTATTAGTTATGTCATATTAGTAATAGCTATAGAAAGATTTAAATAGAAAAATGTTTTTTTGCTGTTTGACCTTAAATATCTCCATAACTATAATATAAAAAATTTTACTCAGTTTATATTTACGATTTTTTATGGCCCTTAAAACTATCATCAGAAAACTTTTATTTTTTTGAAATGGTTAGTGAAATCCACTTTTTTGAACATCCTGATCTAAAGTTTATTACTATCAAAAATATTTTTTTTGAACCACCAACTTTTATCAAGAAATCAATAAAAAAAAGTAAATAAATGCATTAAAATGCAAGATGTTTAAAAATAAAGCACCCTGTATAATATTTCACACTATATTTAAAACTTAATTTTTTTTTAAATTTAAATAACAATGTTGAAAGTGGTGCTGCTGCACTTTATAAATTTTCACCCGGACACGTGCTTTACAAAAATAAAACAAAGTTTATATATATATATATATATATATATATATATATATATATATATATATAAAACTTTAGTTATCAAGAAGCTGATTTAATATAATTGTATCAATAATTATCTGCGACAAAAGACCAGGCACGTAGTCCAGGGGGGGTCCGGATCCCCCCTCCCCGCGCGAGATCCTAAAAATATTTAGGAGTTTTTACATAATTTAACCTACGAAAGTAGAATTCCAATAACTGCTGATTAGCAGTTCCGTATTGGCTCTGCTTACTACAGCTATTTTTTAACTCGAACCTCAGGAAAATTAGAGAGCAGGCTATTTTTTGAAATTCTAACTTTTTGACGGGTTTTTTAACAAGCCCTAGTTTACACTCTTAGACATTCTGCGATTGCAAAGAAGTTTCACAAATATGTTAATGTAAAAAATTAAGAAAGGCTACCCTAAACAAAGACGCATCTAATGATTTTTTCGTAAGTACGACAGTTTCTAACATAAATCGATAGGAAAATAAATTTCATTTTTCTTCCACAAAAATCTCCTGTCATAAGTAAAATTGCGAATGCGTGCGAGACCAAATTTATGATAATTCCAACAAAAATTATTATTATTAAACTTAGAATATATGGTAGCTGCTGAAAATTTCTCTTCGTGATCCATTTTCACACAATTTTGAAGTTCTTATCTTTACGTATACAAAACACGTTTTAAGGAATAAGAAAATTATGGAATTTACCTTTGGGGATTGAAAAAAATTATCTCCAAAAAATATTCGATTTTGATAGTGAGGAATATTTAGAATTCTCAAAAAAAGAAAAACTTTTAAGCAAACGCTCATTAAAAGTAGTTTTAGAATTTCGAGAAAGTACTAAAAAGAGATGAATACATTTATGATTAAAGAAATTCAGATTTTTAATGTAGCAATATTGTTCCAGACCCTCTATGGAAGATAACACCACATTAACCTCGATATTAACAAAGTGACTAAGCACTTATTTATTAAAATACTATTAAATATACAAAACCTAAAAATATTAAGCAAAAGTCGCCAACGTCCTATTTGCTCAAGATATACCTATAGTTTTTTACATTTTCATAATTGCTCTACCTGCGATGTTTTAATAGATATTGGCAAATAACTAGTTTTTTGCAACTTTTTTTCATATTTTGTTGCACTTGCAGGGGGACTAGCAACAAGTGAAAAAAAAAAGCATTCTTCTTAATAATTTTTTTGTTATTGAATTGGTTTTGACATTATTAGCAATAAGCTTAGTCATTAAAGAACAAGCATTTCCATGACAAAATACAACCAATAACAGGGTGAGTTCTTATTACTATTGTTACTAAAGATGAAGATAAAACTACATTTTGTTACATGGACCCACTTTGTGTTTTGATGTCTATACCAAGAGTATAATGCTTATTTAATACCTTTCTTAATCAGCTTATCACCGACTTCATAGGAAATATGGAATAAAATATAATTTATCACTTTTTAATGCAACCTATTTTTTTGAAATCGGGTTTGTTTTTCAAAACATTTTGATTTCACCCTTTTTCCAACACATTTTAGTTCTATTTACGCGAAGTTAGGTAAAAATTTGGGTCCACTACTTTTAAAAGTTTGCCAGGCTCGCGGCAAGCAATATTATATAAAAATGCACCACCTTTACCTGTAATGGATCTATTCATATTTACAGAAAATCAGCAATAAACATGGCCCAATATTAATATGAATACAAAATTGAACTTCGTGTCCCTAAAAACCACAAAAACCATATTATGAAAAACAATATCTTTACAGTATTTATCCCTCAGTTTACCCCCTTTTTTCCCCACCATCCACCTTCCCCGCTATACATTTCACTTATTGACAATATAAATATTTTGTGCCAAGATGTTTAATATTTTTAACATTCATTATAATATATTATATTATTATTTATATTACCGAAATCACCTGATAAAAACAGATTCTCCCTAGTTGGGATAATGTACCTCAGGATGGTATTTATTTACTTTTTTGATTACTTATTTTTAAAAACCAAATTTTTAGGCAATAAATTAAAGCATTTCAAATTCATTAAAGAAGATCTATAGTAAATGAAAAATTGAAAAGTAACGCTATTGCCCTATTTTCATTTTTTATATATGCTTGCTATATGAGAACTCCGACACTACCCTAAATATTCCTTGAAATTTTCATCCAAAATGCAAACCATCCTGGAGTAATTAATGACAACATAAAATAGTGTGTCTTAAAGCTTACTCAATTAAAATTTAGTACCTATGCTTTACCAAATAGTATATTTATGTTGTTTATTAACCCCTCAAAAAAGGTGGTTTAATAAATTTTAGAGGAATATTTGAGACTTTTCACAAATATATAAATTAGCAAAACGCTGTACTCCGTTTATCATCACTGTCTTCGACTTTATAGATAAGTTGAAGTTATAAAAAATTAATTTAAGCCCAACGGAAATGTGCAATACAAAAACAATACTTCATTTGCAAATATAAGAACGCTATTGGACGGTGATTTTACCCTTCAACTACAGCACTGGTATGACATAACCTTACTTGCCTTCGAAAACAAACTTCTGGGTTTAAATCGTTTCTTTTTCTGCAAATAAAGCAAGTTCGCACCATTTTCTTAAAGTTTTTTAAACAGATTCTTGAAAATAGCCACTCAAAACACTTGGATTTCTGAAAAACACTTATTTCACCAACTAGAATAATTACAACGCCGCGCATCAAATAGGTCGAAATCATGAATGACTACGATCGTCTTCGGCGTCTTCCGAATGATCCCGAAAGAAATCTGTAGTATACTCAAAAAAGGTAGAATTCCGACGTTGCCGATTATTCTGGGCTTTATTTCTTGAAATAAGGAATAATAATTAAACAAGATTTAAATTACATTTAAAACAGATTCGGTTTGAGTTATTTATAATAAGCTATTTAATTATCAGTTTTAAAATATTCTATATGGAAATTTATACTGGGAATTTCTGGAATTCGTTGTTTATTTAGGTAATAGTATAAAGGATGATATCCGTTATAATCTGGCCACAGTAACTGTTTGGCAAACCAGGGTTAATGTTGGATTCCTCCAAAATGTAAACAACTGGGTCTGTTATTTCCATGTCGTTGGTAGGTACAGTTTTTTCATATTAGTTATTATTAAGGGAGAACTGCACGCAAAAAGTGAAAAACCAGCGACAAGGTCTAGTCAAGTTCAAAGTAAGATGAAAAAGTACCTACGTATTAGAGAAAACCTCCTGCACGTCTGACCTCAAAAAAATGTGTTATGTGCAGGCAATTTAAATTACATTTGGTTTAAAAATGGGTTCAAAAGGGTTCAGGCGCTGCAGAAATACAAAGACATGAGTACGATTTACCATTTCAAAATTTGCAGTTACGTAGACAAAGGATCAATGCAAGGCGGTAAGAGCCATTTTGTTGAAAAAAAATTATATGCGAGGGCATTTGCGTCAAAAAGTGGTCAAAAAATGGTCAAAAATGGACAAATCTACTTCTATTTTATAATTCTAGATTATATTTTTTCATATAAAATCGCATTTAGCGCCCAACTATACATATTTCCCTATTGAAATCACATTGAAGCTATTATATATCTCTTATAGTTTTAACATAATATTGCATCAATATAAAAAAGCAATCAATTTAATCTATCCAAATAATAATTTAAAAGATATAGCCAAATTTAATACAATAACATATACAGACAAAATTAGCTCTAAAATCAGTAAACATCTCATGAGAGCAGATTATAAAGTTGCCTTCTGTACAAATAACACATTAGGGAAATATATTAAAAATAATAAATCCAAGTCTGATAAGTCTAAAAAATCAGGAGTATACGAATTAGAATGTGGTTCCTGTGATAAAGTTTACATTGGCCAAACGGGTAGATCTTTCAATAAACGTATAAAAGAACACAAATCCTCATATAATAAAGAAAAAACAGATTCCAATTAGGCTAAACATTTGACAGAAGCAAATCATACATTTAAAAACGAATATAAAATTTTGCATACGGTTAATAAAAGCTACAAATTGAACCATTTGGAAAGTCTAGAAATTAACAAGAGGAAAACCCGAAATATTTTATTGAATGACCAGTTGGACTTAGATGGTTCCCCTCTGTTAAATCTTTATACCTAAAGAATAGACGACGTGGGTGAATACAGATATTGTTTTATTGACACCATTAAGATTTTTATATACTGGGTGATTCACGACCCACTGTACATATTTATGTGGTGTATAGGGTATCCCAAGGGTATATCGAAATGGATATTTAAATTGATTAATTCGGCTTTATCACCAAGATACAGGGTGATTTTCGTATTTTGGTAAAAATTTGTTCACCCTGTATCTCCTAAAAGGCTTAATCCATTTTTTAAAAATTTTGTACACAAACACTCTTGGTATATCATAACTTTTTACGTTTGAAAAGTATCAAAGTTCCAGGGCCGTATCCAGCCAATTCACACAGGGGAGGGGGGCTAGTTTTGAGACACCCTGTACATCGGAATTCGGTATTTTTGAATTTTTTTCTTAAACTACATTCATTTGTAAACAATAATATGCCACCATCTTGAATGGCACACTAAAGGTTATGTACGAAATTTAAATCTTTAGATAGACATACCCCTTTTTTTAGCGGTATCTGTATTAAAGCTTTTAACTAAGTATAAAATTATTTCAATGATTGACTTAAAAAAAAATTAAACTATCTCTACTAATAAAACACAGCCTTGTCGAATTATTTTTTATTTTTAGTGGCCCAAAAATACCAAAATCTACCCTAACACAATAACGCCTGTCTAACGGTATCTCTACATTTTTGTGCACGCTTTTGTGAATTGCAATTGAGCGTTGAATCATTTACATTTGAGGTTTTTGTCTAAATGCTTGACTTTTAAAAAAATTAAACTATCTCTACTAATAAACCAGTTAATTTCTGTTTGAGTCTTTTTCGCCTCATCTCTTATCTAATGCTCGAGATCGTGATCATTTATCGGCTACCGTAAAAATGTATCTTTTTTTATTTTTGTTATTGTATACAAATTACGTGTGAGAGCTTGTTTTTTTTAATTTTTTTATTTACCTTTATTTTTTTCGTAACCTTAAAACCTACAAAAAAATACAAATTCAATAAATTTTAATACCTAAAAATAATAAAGTAAGCCTTGGAATTAAGACAGATATTTTAAAAATAACATTACGTACATACAATTTAACCATTTGTGTTTGACATTGTTAATTAAAGATTTTTTATTTGAATTTTCTCTTTGCAAAAAGTTTGTACGTTTCAAGAATTGTAAAAATGCCGTTATTTACAAATGCTGAGTACGCAGACATCGTATTTGTGTACGGATTTTGTAATGGTAACGGAAGGGCTGCTACAGAAGAATACAGAAGACGATTTCCGGATCGCAGAATTCCAAATCACCAAACGTTTGCCGCAACCTTTAATACATTGCGTGAAAAGGGTAAGTTTCCCTCAACCGATCTTCATGTTGAAAGAGTGGGTGCTAATAACGTGGTCCAAGAAGAGAATATTCTCAACCTTGTGAGGGAAGATCCAACCACAAGCACTAGGCGAATTTCCGCCCAATTAGCGATACCGCAGACAAGAGTATGGAGAACTATAAAAAATGAAAACTTATACCCTTTCCATGTACAAGAGGTACAAAGATTAGAAGAAGGCGACTACTTGCCTAGATTAGCATTTGCTAGGTGGGTAATAAATCATCGAAGAACTATTTTTAGAGCACTATTCACTGATGAAGCCCAATTTACAAGGGACGGAGTCTTTAATTCTAGAAACTCTCATGTATGGGCAGATGAAAACCCTCATTCGTTGCGATTGGCCAATTCTCAACGAAAGTTTTCAGTGAATGTTTGGTGCGGCTTAATAAATATTCATTTAATTGGACCACATATTTTCCCTCAACGACTAACGGCTGTTGTGTATTTGGACTTTCTACAAAACATTTTACCGGGCTTATTAGAAAATGTAAATTTAAGAGGCATATGGTTTCAACACGATGGGGCACCTGCACATTTTGGAATTGATGTTCGAAATTATCTCAATCAACAATTTGCTGATCGGTGGATTGGACGCGGAGGACCACATCCTTGGCTAGCTAGGTCGCCAGACTTTAATCCAGCCGACTACTTTTTGTGGGGCATCTAAAACAAAAAGTTTACAGTGTTCCAATCGAAACTAGGGATCAATTAATAAATAGGATACATTTTTATTGCGACGAGATTAGACAAACCCTCAAATGATTCACCGCTCAATTGCAAACCTACAAAAGCGTGCACAAAAATGTAGAGACACCGGTGGTATGCATTTTGAAAACATTTTGTAGCTTTAAGACGTTATTGTGTTAGGGTAGATTTTAGTTTTTTTTGGGCTACTGAAAATAAAAATTAATTCGACAAGGCTGTCTTTTATTAGTAGAGATAGTTTAATTTTTTTTTAAAGTCAATCATTGAAATAATTTTATACTTAGTTAAAAGCTTTAATACAGATACCGCTAAAAAAAGGGGTATGTACTATCTAAAGATTTAAATTTCGTACATAACCTTTAGTGAGCCATTCAAGATGGTGGCATATTTTTGTTCACAAATGAATGTAGTTTAAGAAAAAAATTCAAAAATACCGAATTCCGATGTACAGGGTGTCTCAAAACTAACCCTCCTCCCCTGTGTGAATTGGCTGGATACGGCCCTGGAACTTTGCTAGTTTTCAAACGTCAAAAAGTTATGATATACCAAGAGTGTTTGTGTACAAAATTTAAAAAAAATCTATTAAGCAGTTTAGGAGATATAGGGTGAACAAATTTTTACCAAAATACGAAAATCACCCTGTATCTTGGTAATAAAGCCGAATTAATCAATTTAAATATCCATTTCGATATACCCTAGGGATACCCTATACACCACATAAGTATGTACAGTGGGTCGTGAATCACCCAGTATATTTTTTATATTTTAGTGTTAGTTTTAAGTTAGCTTTTGACAAAGACACAGTGTGTCGAAACAGCTGTCAAGCAGAAATAAATAAGTTGAAATTAATAAACTAAAGGTGTTTAATTTGTATACTAGTGCTATAAATTAATATGCTTGGTAAGTACATGGGTTTTATTCATTTTTGGAAACTAATTATCTTAATTAGGGTTGCGCAGTTAAAAACTATGCAAATAAATAATCTAAAAAGTTTTAATAACAGGTTTTTGCTATTTTTTTATATACGCCGATATTATGCTAACAAACCACAATTTATTAAAAAATTAGTTCATACACTCCAAAAAAATAATCAAAATAAAATAATTGAATCGTTTTCAAACCTACAGGTTTTTTTATACTTCTGTTTTGACAAAACACGGGTGATGAGATTGTCATCACATTGATGTCCAAGCAAATAGCAATGTTGCCATGTTGTCTTGGAATAAGTTGAAACCTTCTCCAAAATTAAATATCTCGAAAAACCATTCGAATAAACCATCGGTAGTTTATAACAATATTTTGTTTAAAATCGTTCATACTATCCTAAGTTAAAATATTTGTGGTCAAACCCATAACACGCTGTATACTGTTGCAGCTAAATATGCGCTTCGGTACATTTCACCGTAAATAAGCATATTCAACTGTTTTATACATATTCTAACACACACCAATATCACTGAGGACAAAATATCCGTGTCCGAATCCGAAATTCGCATGAATAAGAAGAATTTTTTACACTAACATCAGCAGATACAAATAACTTTTTTGCTCAGTAATGGAAAGTTCAGGTCTGTCAGCACATTAGTAATTCCGTATTGCCTATTGTGAGTTCTAAAAAATCATCAATTTTAAATTAAATTAATTTATAAAAAAATTAAGATCTAACTCTAAAACTAAATTATGATCTAACTAAAAGTCTTGAATAATAAAAAATGTTAAAATACTTGGTAATTTGCTTAAATTGAAACAAAACAAGTTCAATATTAACATTTTTCATTCTCAGAAATCGAGAAAGTATTGATCTCCAGTAAAGTACACTGTGTCCCAGATTGCTTGTAATCACAGGGTTTCTCGGAAACCAGCAGAGATATAACTTTGCGGTTTTTGCGACCCTGTGTCACTTTTTCGAGAAACTTTGATTGCCGCAAACAGAATTGTGCCACATCGTTTCGTTCCCCAGATACAGGGTGAAATAGAGATTTTGCGCTTTTGGGGGTGGTATCATATTTCGGACACCCTATCAGATAGAGAAAAGGTAAAAACTGCTATGAATAGATATTTTTACGTAGAATCCAGTGTTGTAGTCGCACACATTTTTAGACAATCCGTTTTTGAGATATAGCCCAAACTTAGTATTTTTTAAATGGGACACCCTGTATTTTTTTATTCCAAAAAATTCGCCTTTTTTTTCTCTCTCTTAAAATGATGTATCACACTATGCACTTTTGACGTAAACTAAACCTTATAAACGCTATATTAAAAGAAAAACGTAAGTTGGCCATGGAAATATGGGTAGATATTAAAAGTGTCCCGAAGCAAAATGAAACAACATAAAAAATTAATAACCATTTTTTTACTATGAAATAAATAAACTTAATATTCTTGATAAACTTAATCACAATACTAAACAAATTCTACATAACTAGAAAAACTGTTCAAAATGGCCCCCCCTCACGAACACATAATTGGCACACAGTGCGAATTCTTCTTAGAGCATTCATCATTATTATAGGTCTATCTTCCAATGATCTAAATGCCTGAATGGTTGCATTTTGCAGCTGCTCCATCGTATTGACTGGATTCAGGTAAATTTTGTTCTTTAAGTAAGACCAAACGAAAAAATCTAATATTGAGAGGTCTGGCGACCTAGCAGGCCACCTTACTGGTCCAATTGTACCAATCCAGCGATGGTGAAAATTTTCAAATAGAAATGGCCTTATAATTTACGCATTGTGGGCAGGAGCACCGTCCTGCTGAAAGTAAATATTGTGCAGATTTGCTAGCGGCAAGTTATCCAATAAATCCGGTAGTATTTGATTTAAAATTGCTAGATATCTATCTGCTGTTAAATTATTATTGTAAATATGGAATGTAATCTTTGTTCCCAATATAAAGCAAGCGACGCTAAACCCAAACCTTCCTTGCTGCTGACGTTCTCTTGTTAAAAATTGGTTTTCCGTATACCAGTGCCTATTATTATGCCTGTTAAAAATACCACTACAACTTATATAGGCTTCGTCGGACCATATAACCTTGCTACCGAAGTCAGGGTCATTTTGGGTTTTTTGAAGATACCAGTTACAAAAATTTAGACGCCTTTCTGCATCTCCAGGATGCAATTGTTGTACTACATTTACTTTATAAGGCTTATATTTATGTTTTCTTAATATCCTTTGCGTTTGTGCAATGCCTACATGAATTCGCGTGATTGGCCTGAATACTTGCTAATACAACAATCTCATTGTTCTCGTGATTTCGTTTATTATAAGTTTTAGCCCTGTGCTTTGAAAATGATCCATCATTAATTAAATTTAATTTAATTCGGCGAAAAACTACCTTGGGTGGCTGATTCCTTTCTGGATATCTACGATATAAAAACAGCTTTTGGAAATAGTCCATAACTCAAAGTGGATTTGATTTTGAAAGAAGGTTCATAATAATTTAAGCGCTTGGTGCTTTCCTCCTAAATCAGATGCTTGATCACTGTTTTCATGACATTCAATAAAACAAACCATCATATCATACTTATGACTATTTTCAAAATTATTCATTTCTTCTTAATATCTATTAATTTATCTGTTAGAATTATTGGTAAGTCGTATGATAAGAGGATAAACACGGCATTATTTGATATATTTAAGAAACAAATAGTTTTGATTTTTGTTTCCATGCCATATTTCCATGGCCAACTTACGTTTTTCTTTTAATATTGCTTTTATAAGGCTTAGTTTACGTCAAAAGTGCATAGTGTGATACATCATTTTAAAGGGAAAAAAAGGCAAATTTTTTTGGAACCAAAAAATACAGGGTGTCCCATTTAAAAAATACTAAGTTTGGGCTATATCTCAAAAACGGTTTGTCTAAAAAAAATTTCGACTACAGCACTGGACTCTACGTAAAAATATCTATCCATAGCAGTTTTTACCTTTCCTTTATCTGACAGGGTGTCCGAAATATGATACCACCCCCAAAAGCGCAAAATTTCTATTTCACTCTGTATCTCGGGAACGAAACAATCTGGCACAATTCTGTTTGCGGCATTCAAAGTTTCTCGAAAAATTGACACAGAGTCGCGAAAACCGCAAAGTTCTATCTCTGCTGGTTACCGAGAAACCCTGTGATTACAAGCAATCTGGGACACAGTGTACAATTGTGCTGTTTATACAGATGTGTCGTTCACCACTGATCCGGATCTGAGATCCGGATCTTTATACTGACCCACGGGAGCCGGGTCTTGAAAATATTGCGAGCCGGATCACGCATCTTTGAAATAAAGACAAATCAAAATGAAGCGTTCAGTTGTATTTGTCTATGGTTCAGTCAGTTCTTCGGTTCGTTCAATGCATCATGCTTGTAAGTCTCGGGTCGGGTGTTAAGACGCAGAGCCGACAACAGATATAGCGTGATTTTCGAACCGGTCTGGTTGATAAGAAGAGCGGGATGATGGAGTGGATGGGTCGGTCGGTCATTAGCTTGTTGAGTGCTGATTGCCACCAAATATGAACTTCTGTATAGCCAGAATCTCGTGTAAAAATTTAATTTGGGGTTAGTTGGCTTGTTGACTTCGTAAATCATCTTATTATACAGTCCTTTAGAACTTAGACTTATGTGTGGATTAGAGATTAGATTTAAATCTCTACTTTTCTAGAGCGATGTGTATATTGAAGTGTAGATGGCCTATAAGTAGTGTAGGCTTAGGATAATTATACATGTAAAAATCTAAAAATCTGCATGCAAATATGCTCCGAAACAAGTGAAAATATGCACTTAAAAATGCATTTACTATCGGACCAAAAAAACAGAAATAAAGCAAAAGTATAGCAATTAAAATATTATATTATTTACATTTCAAGGTATCCTTAAAACGCCAGTAAGTTTTACCAGTAATTATTACATTAATACAACTATATATTAAAAGTATTTTTTTATATAAAATTTTAATATAGAGCTAACTAAACAAACTAACTAAAGAATAAACCTGTTACCCTAAAATTTATTATACTCAGAAAATACTCGTTCAACATCACAAGATACAATTGGAATATATTCAAACAAATTCAAATCACTGTTTATTAAAAATTGTTCATTATCTGGATTCAATGTCCCTTTATTGTCCAAAACTTTAGAAATAACTTTATTTTTAGCGTTAGTTATAGTGTCACTCACTTTTTCTATCATTTCTACGCTTTTTGACAAAGAAAGTCCTTTCATTTCCAATTTTTTTATAGTATCAGACAAGCAAGAAAAATTGTTTTTAATGTAAATTTAATCCTCACGTACATCTTCTTTGCGCAAAACGTTTTGTGCTTCTTGTGTACAATGTGAGTATTCCGCATTAAATTGGTTGACTATGTTTTTTTTATTGCCTCGAACTGTTGTGCGTAATAAATGGCAGCGTTTATCCAAGTTCCCCATCTAGTAACAATTGGTGATGGGGGCAGGGGGATGTTTCCTGCAGTTTCCCTAAATTTTTTTACCCGAGTCCGAGCTTTTAGGAATTCACTGAGGAAATCAGATCGTTCACTCGTGGATAAAAAGCACGAACTTGTTCTGCAACTCGATGAAGTCCATGGGCAAGACATGTAACCCTGGATTTTTCTTAAAACCAAGGTACAAGATTGCTACGCTGTTATTTAATAATTATTATTACTGTTTTATTATAAATTCACAAAAAGGTATCAAGATTACAGCTCGTGGTCAACAGAGCGTGCAATGTAGATGCCCTAGCTCAATTAACCCGGAGAGTAGGGCGTGGGAAAACTTAAGAAATCTTAAAAAAAGAGAGAGAAAAAAAAGAAATGAGCGCCACCAATTTAGAACGGCTTAAATTGGAAAGCCCCTTGATCTTTGCGGCACTTGCTTCCTCTTGATACTTTAAAAGAAAAAGAGTGAGCTAAATAAAACACAAATATAGTAAAAAAAAAAATCTATTATCAGTTACGGTATAAAAGAAGGAAAAAAAATAAAATGTAAACAATAGGTGTCACCAAATCCAGCAGCACCTGGAAGTTCTGAAACGCTCCTAACTTCAAACTAGGCCCGTGACATGGGATTAGTCCCGAGTCTTGAAGTTAAGCCCGTGACTTGAAATTGTCTGTGACTTGCAGTTGTAATTAGCCCCTGAGTTGAAATTAGGACTGTGACTTACAGTTGGCCCCTGAAATTAGGACCGTGACTAACAGTTGGCCCCTGACTTGAACCCTATCCAATAGGGTCACTCAGTTCTAGTCGAAAAGTGGTTTCACGTGCCAAGTACAAGGGCATGGAAATCCTCTCTTAGAGAGATTTTCTAGCACGAAAAATAACACTCACAGTGCAAACTATAATGTGCCCGAAAAACTAATGCGGTGTTGAGGAAAAATCCCGCTAACGGATTTCCAAGATTTTCCTAGATTATTTCCTCAGACCCGCGCTGAAGACCTGTGGTTTATCTGCAGGTGACCAGAAAAGTCAAATATTAGTCCGGAGTAGAGTACCAAAGAGTCAAAAAAAAAAGATGTGCTAATGCAGGAGTAGTTAAATGTCATAAAAATGAAACGTAAGTTGAGTTTAATTTAATAGAATTTTCCCAACTGTATAAACTCATTATTTAACCATAAAATAGGAATTTATTCACACAATTATTAACTATTTTAGGAAATGCATCAGACGCAGACGTAACGAAATTTCAGTTTATATTAGGCTCCAAGTAATTATGCAACTATGAACAAAACAAAAGTCGATCTGAATTTCGGAACATCAAACATTGATAGAAATTATAAGAAGGCTGTAGTTTATATAGTCTCAGGAAAAAAAAAGGTAAGAATATTAATATTGAATCGAGAAATACCTTTGGTTTATTTATGTCTAACTTAAATGAAAATACCTTTATATGTTACATATTCACAGCAAAAGGAAACACGAATAATAAAATGTAGATTTAAGAGAAAGTATGAAGTGGTGTATATATAGTATCTATAGTCTAAAAATAATCCTATGTATATCTGAAAAGAAATATTTATCAAGGCAACCTTTTTTTTATACAAGTATTTACAGTTCAATATTAATACATAATATCGACTTTATATCAAAGAATTTATTGGGGTACTAATGATTTGTTTTTTTTTACAGCGACAGAAGAGTTATACAAAATACATGCTCGAATCTAAAAATGCAGCATATCTAGCCAAAGAAAACGAAAATCCCAAGACTTGTATAAAGGACTCGAAAACAGGTTTTCAAAATTAATAAAATTTAATTTATATCTACTCTGTAAAATATATGGGAAATAAATAGTTTGTCTAAAGTGCTAGTTGAAGTTTTTCTTATACAGTATATAATTATTAAATTCGGCAAAATTAAATAAATCCAACAATTATATTTGAACTGATTTTTTTTTGCGACATCTATGAACGAACGCTAAACTTATACCATTTACTGAAAATTATTTCTTTATAACTTGAGTTCAGATATAGGTACAAAATTAACTACTTATCGAGAGGTGACACTGTGTGTACCGAAATTTGCTGCAAAAGGTGTTGAATTTATATTTCGCTTAAATATGAACAATGTAACCGCTTCTAATAAGAAAACTACTAAAATCTAAGGTATCAAACCAACAAGGCGTACATATTAATCACTAAACTTAATACTAAAGTAGTAGATTATAATATTAAATTAATCATACTTAGGCTCATATGAAAGAGCATAATTTGCACTACAAAACGCTTCTTTGGTTTTGAATTTTTGACTTTTGCTGGCGTCGCTAGATGGCGTTAACTGAATTAGTAGCATATTTTTTAGTTTTTTTCAAAAAAAAAAACAAATGTAATGGTATATTCATTTTTTTAAAGGGGTTAAATTTCTCTATAATTTAATGAAAATAATTTATCATCTACTTTTTTTTGAACCGTTGATATTGACCAAAATATTATTTTATTTTATTAAAAAATGGCACGCCACTGCTTTTTGTCAAAATAAAAATCATTTTCGTAATCACTTCTTAGTTGCTAACAAAAAGAACCTCTTGACTTTTTTTCGTTAGACGAACGGTTTTGGATTGAAAAAATAAGATGTTTAACAATGAAAAATCTTAAAACTGTCCAACAACAACATCTTATTTTTTCAATCCAAAACCGTTCGTCTAACGAAAAAAAGTCAAGAGGTTCTTTTTGTTAGCAACTAATAAGTGATTACGAAAATTATTTTTATTTTGACAAAAAGCAGTGGCGTGTCATGTTTTAATAAAATAAAATAATATTTTGGTCAATATCAACGGTTCAAAAAAAAGTAGATGATAAATTATTTTCATTAAATTATAGAGAAATTTATCCCCTTTTAAAATATGTAAAAATGAATATACCATTACATTTGTTTTTAAGCGTTTTGTAGTGCAAATTATGTTCTTTCATATGAGCCTAAGTTTGCTAAAATCGGTCAAAAGAAACGAGAGACATCTTGGTTTGTTTGAAAAAACAATTGAACTTCCCCCACCGCTTTATTTTGATATATAGAACAAAACATTTTAGACAAAAAGTGTAGGGAAATGGTCACTAAATATGAAAATGATATCATCAATATACTTTCATTAGGCAAAATTCTATAAAAACCCCATTTTTCTACTTGGTGTTGGTTGTTACGCCCTCTAGCGGACGTTTGACAAACTCGAAAATAATTTTCAACAATTTCTCTTGACGACTTTTATTACGATTTTTTTTCTCAAATCTATACGACCAATATCTTATGAGATATGGCCGCTCGCTACCCTTAACTGATCACCCTGTACAAATCTGGAACATAGTTTTTCCTTAACGTGGATTCATGTGGAATTGATGTCTATGTGTACAGCTCTAAAAATGACTTCAGGATTACTTAATTTATTCAGTGGAATATCCGCTCTAACAAACCCCTTGTACAAATCCTCATTGAACTTTCATCGTTTGGGTCTCGGTCCGGGTGAAAATGCTGTGGCGATTAAAACTTGTTTCTGAGCACACTTTTTACTTTTTTGGATCTGATGCTTTGTAGTTCCTATATGTGGTGTGTCACTTGGAATTTCTAGTTCGCAGCAACAGGAACATCACAATATTTACAAAACAGGTGTCGGTCGTAAAATCAGGAAAATCTTTCACGAATTGATTTAATACCGCATTTAATGAACGCTTTTCTTTAGGCATATTGGACAATGTTCACGCCACAATGTGTAAACTAAACTGAATCGAAAAATTATTCATTATAAAACATTCTTAAAACGCGTTTTTATGATTGTAAATCCGTGGTAAATCCATAGTTTTTAAAGCACAGATGTTTTATTGGGTACCTATAACAGTTTTAAGAAAGGATGGGTTATTATTATGGATTATATTTGAAATACATCAAATTTGTCTTTGGAAATAAAAATATATTCAGAAAAATTAGAATACAAGCATTTTTCCTGTAATAACAGCAAAATATGCATTTGCATATTTAGATAGTTGATAAAAAGCAATATAATTAATGTTAAAAATCCAAATCTAACAAGTCAAACCATAGTTCATGTCTGTAAAATTTATTTTCTGACAAAAAAAAATTAATAAATTAGTAAATAAATAAATAAATACAAATAGAAACATAAAAAACTTCAACTTCAAAACCACTATAGAAAGACTCTTAAGCCTTGTAAGTTAAAAGTATAAACAAAAAACTAGACTGGAGAGGGCGCCACTCATTTGACTCTGCTGTCTATAAAACCGATGTTGCATGCTTACAAAGATTTCAGATGAATGAAGCTACGCATATATACCTACCCAATGCTTAATATGACGAATATGGTCCGCCTATTTTAATGAATTTAAAGAGATGCGAGATCTGAATCGCTGATCCGGGTCTATAAACTGGCCCAGATCCGTTTACCCGGATCTTTAAAAAGATCCAGATTTACCATCACTAGCTGCTTAAAAATGATCCGTACTTTCACGTGACACAATATTTTCATTTATTTTCCTTTCACCCAGTATATTAAAAATGAAATAGAGATTTAAGCCGTTTAACAATCATTTAAAACAAAACTACACATACTTTGCGTCTGCCTAAATTATTAATACTTATGACTAGCATTATAGTCTAGCGTACCTGTTAATACTATTATAGTTGAATATCACCTTGGTATCTTCGCCCTTGTCTCCCGGCGCGTCCCGTTCCCTGTCCGACTGTTCGGACGGCGCGGATGTTGCCGTTGGCGCCATCTTGACGCTGTTCTTGTTCCTTAACTTACTATTTACAAAACTGACGTGCTTAATTTTAGTCTCTTGAGCATCTTTCGATTTGACGACGCCGTTCACGGTCTGGGACGAAACGTTCACCTTCTGTTTCGGCCAGTTTAGTCTTTGGTTTTCTTTGTCGACCTAGAATACGATAACTGCATTTTTTCTTGCATAATTATACAATTGTAACATAAAGCATATCTATTTTTAACATTAAGAGATATTTAAAATGAAATATTTTTAAAATAGATTTTAAAAAAAACATACAACATTGGCAACATTGTATAAAACTAGGTATTATATCAGAGACATTATGTCTAGTCAATCTTTTCTTAAAGACGTTTACTGAATTTGATTTTTTTATATCTAGCAAAACATCTACATCATTTTCTAAATTTAAAAAATCAATGAAGTATCTGGGATCAAACCTTACTCAACTTAAACATAAAAATAATAGACAAAAAGTACCGGATGTAGGGTTGCCACCTGCCCTTTTTTTGAAAAGGACAGTCCTTTTTTTAAACAAATCATCCTTGTGGTTTTTTGTCCTAAAATGTCCTTTTTATTTACGTATTTTCCCTAATTAAATTATCTGCAGCGGCCAGCAGCACGGCACTGCGTTGATTTTCCGTGACTTAGCCCGAAAACAATTTTTATAGCTTTTAAACCAAAGTTAAGTGAAATCTCTTGACGCGACCAGCAAGAATAAACTACAAAGTGGTTTTAATGCATTTTCTCAAAGATCTATCCAATACATTGAAAAATGGTATGACTTTTCTGAAGACAGTTGGGACAGTGTGGTCGACAAATTAAATTTAAAAATAACAATCCAAATTTACAAATCAATATGAACCAGCTTTTTGCTGAGGTTGTGCAGATTTCTGAAAGTTGCCAAGAAATTGAAAACGATCTTGTAAATTTAAATAAACCAAAAAAAAGGCAAATTCTTTTTAATTGTTTTGATGATGCTGCTAACGTTTCCTTAATTTCATTTTTGTTAAGTATATGTGATAGTTCGGCATTTTCTGAACGAATTTTTTCTGTGATGGCCGCCAAATGGCTAGACGAAAAGAATCGTTGTTCTATAGAATTAATTCGTTCAGAATTATTAATTTATTTTTATTGTAAAGCAAATTATTAGGAATTTTATGACTCCATAAAAGTAATGTTGTTTTGGAGGCAGCTAAATTTAATAAAAAATATTCCTCCGATTTTAATTAGGCTATGGCATGTTATAATTTTCTTTTGCTTAGAATCGGCAACTTCATTTAGAAAACCCCGTTTAATCTCAAATAATGTGGCGCCAGCATCGCGTAAATGTTTGAGAACACGAAAAAGATCTAGATTGCTTTGAACGTTCAGTTTAAAACTGAAAGGCATTAGACGTTTTAGTATACAGAGTGGGCAATAAAAAAGATAATGGCAAGCAGTAGTAAGAAAGTAAAGACGTAAAATTTTCATTCGGAAAAGGAAGGACAGCATTTTTTTACAGAAGTTAAAGGTAAAAATGTAAGTTTGTTAGTGTACATCTGAATTTTGAAAAATATTTCCAATTACATGCTGTCAGCAGAAAAGAAAAATTGCATCATATTTTTAAAAGCAGTTGACAAAAATAAGTCTGCAACGGAAGCGTCATACCGTGTGTCCCAAATAATCGCACAAAAAAAGAAACTGTATGAAGACGGGGAAATGATAATACAGGGGTTTTTAGAAGCTGCAGATTCTTTATCTTCCAACTTTAAAAATAAAGACGAGATAGTTTCAGCAATAAAATCCATGCAACTTTCTGCTAATACAGTGATGAGACAAGTAGAAGTAATGAGCCAGGATATTTTTGCACAGTTAAAAACTGACTTAGATAACTGCGTTTATTTCTCTTTTCAACTGGATGAATCAACAGATGTGGTTTAAGCTTTATTTTAAAACAGCTTGAAGCGGCACAATCCACCGCTGCCCCCTCCCCACCCCCCGCCCGTTTCTTTATTATAATTTCATATATACAGGATGAGCCAAAAGCAAGTTATAAGGAAAATTTTGATCACATTTCATGTATCATAAACTACATAAGTCTAAATTAAGTTGTATAAAAAAACAATTTTATTAAAAAAGGCTTAACTTTAAATAATAAATGTCTCGATGACGAAATTATGTAATACTAATTTAAAAAGTGTTGAAATTGATCACCAGCAACATCCTGACAATATCCTAGGCGATTTTCAAATTCTTGCAAAACATTGTGCACTACTTGAGTTTCTATAAATCTAATTTCCTGCCTTATTCGTTCTTTCAGATCATCAATATTGTTGGGTCTGTTAACATACACTGTAGATTTTAGATAACCCCAGATAATAATCTGACGGGGTAAAATCAGGGGATCTGGCAGGCCATTCTGTCGGACCCCGTCTACCAATCGACCTACTAAAACAAACACAATAACTAAATACTCACGAATCTTTCTCCAGTTAAAGTCTCTTCAAAGAAGAAGGAACCCAAAATTCTGTTTCCAATAATTCCAGCCCATACAGTTACTTTCTGGGGACACTGTGTGTGGCAATTCATTGTCCATTGCAGGTTTTCTGTAGCACAATATCAACAATTTTGTCTATTCACACTTCCGTTTAGGCAAGCGTTGCTTCATCCCAAAACAAAATTCTTCGTAAAAATTGTCATTATATTACAAAATTGCATTCTCCTATGCCGGTCGTCCTCATTAAACTGAACTTTATAAGGATGCCATTTATTTGTATGTAATGTATGTATGTTTGGGTATTTATTGTTAAACAATTCACAAACTTCATTTGGGTACGCATTCTATCCCCAAAGCCAATCATCATTAAGATTTCTATGCGTTCTCTTTCCTCAATCGTATGGAACAAATGTTTACTTTTGACAGTGAATCAACGTCAAAATTACGTAAAGTATGTAACAAGTAACAATGTTATTAATGTTAACGCTTTCAGTAGATTTGAGTTTGTTTAATTCTTAATATGAACTGCGTTCGGATATGTACCCCTCATGCTAAATTTTGCAACTTTTAGATAAAAAAATCTTTAAGAATGATAATAAATATAAACAATGTAATTAATAAATTTGCTACAGGAAAAAAATTGGACGTTATTATATAACCATGTATACCAATTTTTTGATATTTTAATGTATCTTGCCTCAAAAGGAAAATAAAAAGTGAAAGCTACATAGACAACCAAAATAGCAACAAGATACAATTGGAACATATTCAAACAAATTCAAATCACTGTTTATTAAAAATTGTTCATATCTGGATTCAATTTCTCTTTATTGTCCAAAACTGCATTAATATTTTTCAAATTTTTGTAACCAATATTTTTTTGTAAAACCATAGCTAATTTTTGAGAAATTACTTTATTTTTAGTGTTAGTTATGGTTTCACTCACTTTTTCTACCGTTTCTACGCTTTTTGACAAAGAAAGTCCTTTCATCTCCAATTTTTTCATGGTATCAGACAAGCAAGAAAAATTCTTTTTAATGTAAATTAAATCCTCACGTACATCTTCTTTCCGCAAAACGTTTTGTGCCTCTTGTATACAATGTGAGTGTTCAGCATTAAATTGGTTGACTATGTTTTCTATTGCCTCGAAATGTTCTGCGTAATAAATAGCAGCGTTTATCCAAGTTCTCCACCTAGTTACACTTGGTGATGGGGGCAGGGGGGCGTTTCCTGCAGTTTCCCTAAATTTTTCTACCCGAGTCGGAGCTTTTAGAAATACTTTATTCACCGAGGAAATCAGATCGTTCACTCGTGGATAAAAAGCCCGGACTTGTTCTGCAACTCGATGAAATCCATGGGTAAGACATGTGGCATGTATTACACATGTATGGAGCAGCATCTGTAATTGCCACTAACACTCTATCATATTCAATACCACCGGGCCATAAAAGAGTGAGAGAGTCGTTGAAAAATCCAGCAACAGTTGAATGATTTACTTTGTCTAAGGTCTTCATTGTAAGTAAATATGATTTATCCCTTTCTGCTTCTACACCCAACACACCAAAAACAAAATTAGCAACACATCTCTGTTCCACATCAGTTGTTTCATCTAGTGACATCCATATACTTTTATCTTCACTTTTATCTTCTACTTTTTCCCGCAATTCGATAAAAGGCTTATTGTACAAATCTGGAACATAGTTTTTCCTTAACGTGGGTTCATGTGGAATTGATGTCTTTATGTTCTGCTTCAGGCAGGGGCGTAGTCACCAGTGTTCCGCGTGTTCCGCGGAACACGGTTCTACATATCAAAGATTCCTATTAAGTAAAAAAAAATATTTAACTTTAATTTTATAAAAATCATCTATGTACCTAAGTAAAAAACTATTCTTTATTCGTTTCCAAATAGATTTTAAATGATTTCCTTTATATTTTCTAAAAACTCCATTTTTTACTTCTTTTCGCGTATCGTGTTTCTTTTAAAGAATTTCATTAGTAGGGCTTACGGCCGAAACACTCCATAGTATGCCAATTATGCTTGTTCAAGATCCCTGCATTAAGCGTTTTCTTTCGTACACCCTCCTCTAGAGTCTAGATGTCGCTTTGTTTCGAAAATTTCGTCTGCTTATCGGGGAATCCCTGAACACAAGGCTGGTAAACAACGTTAGTTTTAATAAAGTTTGTGGAGTGGATTTACTGGATACGTGTTTCGTTTTCGTGTTTGGTGTTTTTAAATTAGATCCTATTTCTAATTAATAAATAAATTCTATCTGGGACTGATAGACTGTACTACTGGAATCTGGGAATAATTTTACTAAAGGTACGTATGTAAATTAGTATATTATTTTTTATTTAATACGGTATTTTTCTGTTTTAGAATGAGCACCTATAAGCATAAATCTGGTGCGCAAAAGCGTAAAGAACGCGATGCATTACAAGAAAAAAGCAAAAAACTCCCTAGAATAACAAACTTTTTTAGTGCCTCGACATCAAAAAAAGGTAAGTCTGTTTTCTTTTAAATAAAAAAGCCCTTACATTTTTTTAAATTATTGTAGTTGACAATAGTGACAACTTAACCGAGAGTTATCAGTTAGAAACGACGCCGACGTCGCGTCGGAAATGCACACTCATACACAAGAATCACAAGAGCCATGCACTGAGCAATCCAAGCACATTTCTTCGATTAGTTCTGATACAAATATTAATGCTGATCAGAGTATTGACTCTACTTTAGACTCGTTGGTAAGTGAATCAGACGCTATTATTAATGTAATAGACGAAATCCAGACTGATAAAGGATATTATACGCGAGAATTAACAAGTGATCAAAAACGAATTATTATTGACAATAAGCCATCACGACCATTAGGACCATTCATTCGAGACGAGAAAGGTAGAAGTTTCTCTACATTTTTTTATACTAAAATTAATAAATCTGGAATAAAAACCGAACGTCTCTGGTTATGTTTTTCGCCCATTTTAAACCAATGCTACTGCCAACCTTGCTGGTTGTTTTCTAGAGAAAAAGATAGTATTTCTAATGGATTTAATGACTGGTTCCACCTAAATCAGGAAATTACTAGGCACGAGCAGAAGCAAAGCCATAACGAATCTTGTGCAGTTTATGACCGATGGAGAAGGAATGATACAATGGACCATGAGCTTGAGTCAAAAATTTTACAGGAAGTATCCGTATGGCGACAAATTTTAGAACGTGTTATTAAAGTTACACTTACGTTGGCTTCTAGTAATATGCCATTCAGAGGACATGACGAAAGTTTGGATTCCTCAAATCCAGGACCATTTTTATCTATTATAAATTTGCTTTCTGAATACGATTTGGTTTTAAAAACTTTATTAGAGAATAAGAAAAAAAAATCAGTTACATATTTAAGTCCTACAATACAAAATGAAATAATTGGACTATTAAGTACTGCTGTAAAAAATGAAATAATTGATCAAATAAAAAAAGCATCGTTTTATTCAATTATAATGGATACCACGCAAGATATTTCAAAAATTGATCAGTTAAGTGTTGTTATCCGCTTTGTTACGGTTGAGTACGTAGACGAGAAGCCAACGAAAATATTAATAAATGAGTCATTTTTAGGATTTATACCAGTTAAGAGTCAAACTGGAACGGCTTTATCCAATACTATTTTAAGAATATTAACAGAAAACGATATACCTTTAGAAAAACTTCGCGGTCAGGGATACGACGGAGCTGCAAACATGAGTGCGTTATACAAAGGTGTACAAGCTCAAATATCAGCAATTGTTTCTAATGCAATATATGTACGTTGTGCGGCTCATAACCTAAATTTAATAATTAATGACTCCGTTAAGTCTGTTAATGAAATTCGAAATTTTTACGATTTGGTTGAAAGTATTTACATTTTTTTTGGACACAGCATAAAAAGGTGGGCCCTCTTAAGTAAATGTTTTGATAACCCTGTCAGTAAAAATAAGACGACCCTAAAAAAATTAAACCCAACACGTTGGTCATCGAGACACGATGCATTGGACGCCCTTAGGTTTAGGTTTGTGAATATCTTAAAAGTTTTATCGCAAATTATATTGACCTCTAATAATAAAAATGAAGTTGATGAAGCTAATTCTTTAAAAAACAAACTTGAATTATTTGAAACTGTCTTTTTAATAGTTCTCCAATCAAAAATTTTAAAGTTAACTGACGCTCTTTCAAAACTCTTGCAAAAGAAACAGCAAAACATTGAACATGCATCAAAAATGTTTCTTACTGCGCTTAAAAATATCAAAACGATAAGAAATAATTTTGATGTATTAATTAGTGAATCCAGTAGTTTGGCTGCGGAATGGGGGATCAAAGCGGAATTTTCAAAAAAAAGAATAAGAAGGCCCAAACGGTTTTTTAATGAAAAGAAAAATCATTTTCAAATCGAATCTAACGAAGACTGGTTTAAAATAAACGTTTTTAATACAACGTTAGATATTATAATATCTCAATTACAAAATAGAACGGCTGGAATAAGCGAAATTTATAAAACTTTTCGCGGAATATCAGCGGAAGTTTTAGATAATAATTCAGTTTCTGATGATGAATTGTATGCGATGGGCCAGGAATTGTACGCCAAATATTCCGATGATATTGCCGATATAATTTCTTCACAACTAGTTTCTTTTAGAAGTTGTTTTAAGGGCGATTTAGGTAGAATCAAATCCATTAAAGATTTAATGGAGTTTATTTTAATTGAAAATTTTAGTTCCTGTAGTAGTTTTAGCGAAATTTTGACGGCTTGCTACATTTTCCTAAGTATCCCTGTATCGGTAGCAACACCCGAACGATCATTTTCTAAGTTGAAATTAATAAAAAATTTTCTCAGAAACACAATGGGACAGGAAAGACTTTCGGGGTTGTCAATTCTGTCAATTGAGAACCAAATTGCGAGGAAAATAGATATATCTTCCATTGTTTCGGTTTTTGCAAATAACAAGGCGAGGAAAAAAGATTTAATTAGATCAGTTATTTCATTTCTTTTTATATTTTTTGTTATGTTGCTTGTACTGATTTTAATTTTTTGTGATTTTGTTATGTTCGTTATAAATTTTTTTAATAAACGTAAATAGATACTTCGTTTTTTATTCGGCAAAGGGCCCGGCGATTCCATCGAACACAGGCCCGAAGCGGCATCACTACGCCCCTGGCTTCAGGTCAGGATTATTTAATTTATTCAGTGGAATATCCGCACTATTGAACTTTGATCGTTTGGGTCCCAGTCCTGGTGAAAATACTGTGGTGATTAAAACTTGTTTCTGAGCACACTTTTTACTTTTTTGGATCTGATGCTTTGTAGTTCCTATGTGTTGTGTCACTTGGAATTTCTTATGCGCTTTAACAGGAGCATCACAAAATTTACAAAACAGCACAAAACAGGAAAATCTTTCACGAATCGATTTAATACCGCACTTAATGAACGGTTTTCTTTCGGCATACTGGACAGTGTTCTCGCCACAATGTGCAAACTAAACTGATTTCCCATAGTTTTTAAAGCACGGATGTTTTATTGGGTACCTACGACAATTTTAAGAAAGGATGGGTAAAACCTTGGCCTGCCAGCAACTAGACATTTTTTATTATTATGGATTATATTTGAAATACATCAAATTTGTCTTGGGAAATAAAAATATATTGAGAAAAATTGGAATATATGCATTTTTCCTGTAATAACTGCAAAATATGCGTTTAAATACAAAAATTGCCAAAATATGCATTTGCATATGCTTTCACGCAAATGCATATATATCCTAAGCCTAGTCATGACTAAAGTAAAAAAATAACTAAAATTAAGTCAAAAATAAGTAGTATCATTTTATAATAACAATTAATAGCTCTGAAATGGTAGTATTTAATTGGAAAAAATTCTGGGAATACGACCACATTAAGACGGGGCGATGTTGGGTGTAATAAGCTACGACGAACGTTATAACCGATGTTATAGCACGGGGATGTATGCAAACGTACTACGTACCGCATAAATTAGTATATGAAGTCTAGCATGTGAGATGATGAAATCGGCTGGCCGAGCCACCGTTTATAATAAATATCTGTAGACGGTGGCCCGCGGACTGCTGTTAATAGCGTTATTTGTATGTTAGTCAAGCAATGATAATAGGGATAACTACCTATTTTTAAAAAGATAATTTTCACTGTATGTTTTCTGGTACGGCCCGGCCGACCCTGACGAGTCGTCACTGGTATAAGAGATAAAAGTAAATCAAATAAAGAATAAATATACTTAGGAATGGTTTTATGAATGTCTTAAAGAAGTCGATAAGGCTCAAGTTCTTAAGAACAATTGGTTTTATGAATTATGTATAAAATTTAATTTAAAGATCTGTTTTTAGGTTTAAGACGTGTTTAACAACCTCCTGAAGAATCTTTAAACCTAAAAAGAGTTTCTAAAAAGGTTTTATCAGAATCCTCAAGACTTTCTTAAAGATTAAATTGTTTTCTTGTATGCAGATTTTGCATCTAATCCAACCATACATCACCCCAAATTTCAAACACGATTGACAAAGGTATACAAACCTCATCGCAATTAGCGCTCCCGCTACTGCTCTCGGTCGTGGTCGAGGAACACTCCTCTTCCTGCGCAGGTACTTGTATCACCACTTTGCACTGCTTCCGCGTCGACGCAGCAGCGCTCTTTTTGAGATCAATTTCCTTTTGCTGGGCGTGCTTCTCGCGCCTGCTTTTCTCCTCCATCAACTTCAGTTCCTTTTCGGTCTTGCGCTCGCGCGACTTCAGCCGGTGCCTCTCGAACAGGATGTCCTTCTTCTTCTGTCTCTCGCGCACCCGCTGCTCCCTTTCTGGGTCCTCTTCCACGCTGTTCTCCCTGTCGTTTTTCTCGATCAGTTTTCGCTTCGATCTACCGGTAGTGGGTATCACGGCCGGCGTCTCCGATTTGGCAACTCCGTCTTCGTTTCTGGAACCGGGAGACGATTCTGCCTTGGTCTGTTGAATAAAGAAAAACGGTCAGTTAGTAAATAGTAGGGTGACTCTTTGCAGTAATAGCTTTGACAGTTCCATGTTACATGCGGAGCTATGACGTCACTTATAGGAGAGCAACGCCTGTTGGCGGTAGCTTAAGTTATAAAGTACATTCAGAGGTATAAGAAAATGACTACCTGCCCTCAAGTGAGAGCGGTTTTAAAGGGCAATAAAAGAGCCTTGTGAAGTTATCGTAATATGCATATGTAAAAAGACAACTATGGGTCATGGTAAGTACTTAAACTATAGCTTTAGTATCTGTAATCATTTGTTCGAATCACTTGTGTTAAAAGAACTTCCTCGAATGACAAGTATGTGGCGCCCATGACATGAACGGGGCTTCTCCCTCTCCTTCAGTTCCTTCTGACTATTCTTCCCATCGCAAAATAGAAAACATTTGTCTGTGGATGTCAAAAAAATTGTAAACAACGTTCTTGAGATAAGACCGTGTCAAAATAGAATCACTTTCCGACGTTTCGCCTTCGATTGCACGAGGCATCTTCAGTGATCTTTACATCACGAGATCGGAACACTGAATGAGCTCGGAGAGACCCAGGCCGGCTATTTATAGTCGACCTGTGTCTACCGAACCGTGACTCAGCGTAACGATTGGTTTTCACGTATGATGTAGGCTAAAGTCCGTATCTGTATTAAAATTGTTAAGATGCCATAAATTTCAATAGACTCTCTAATTTTCCGTTTATAGAATCCCACAACCGATGCAAGAACTTTGGTTTCTTTTACATTTATGACATGTTCAGTGGAATGTTGGTGTCCAGATACAGCAGATTGTACAATTTGTTTCTTTCTGATACATCGTTCACGTTCCTTAAGCCTAGTCAATTTCAATTTCAATTTCAAATATGCTTTATTGTACAAAGAACAGTGTTCTCATTTACAAAGCTAGGGGAAAAATTCTATAGTACAAAATATAATAGCAAACAATAATTACAATTAAAAACAAGATAGTTTAAATAATTGAATTTAAAAACCGTCAATAAATACAGGTACTAAAAAATAAAACAAAACAACGTCAATATTAAAATTAAGAACTAGTCAATATAAAATTATCACCATGAAATTCAATATAAAAAATGTATATTATTAATTTTTTAATGACAAATCAATAATATGCATAAGGTACTAAAAAAACAATCAAACAGAAAAAATAACAGTGTCAATATTAAAATTAAGAGCTACACCTAGTTACTAAAATTATACAACCGGCAGTACAATAAAAACATAAATAAAAATATAAATAAAATAAAAGGGATAAAATAGTAATGCCGAATTAACCCCGGTTAAAGATAAAAAGACAAAAACAAAACATAAAAATCTGCTAAAATTTTAGAGTGTATCGTCAAAAAATTCTTTCACACCATAATAGGCCTTCGCAACTAGAATACTCTTCACTTCGTATTTAAACTTTTTTTCCTCTTCAATCCGCCTTATGGAATTGGGCAGATGGTTAAAGAGCTTTTTGCTGTTATATACTAAAGAGTTTTTCGTAAGTCCTGATGTGGGAATTGGGAGTGCAATAGTATGGGTGCGGCGAGAGGAGTATCCCCCCGGTCTTGCAGACAAGATATCACTCTTTCGCTTCCTGTGCATTAGACACACAGACTCGAGAATAAATAAGCTAGGAAGAGTTAGTATTTTTTTATTTACGAAACCGGGCCGGCAAGAGTCTCCACGGCCAAATTTGCAAACTATTCTAAGAGCTCTTTTTTGCATTACAAACACTGACTGAAATAAAGTGTCACTACATGATCCCCAAAAAGATATCCCATACCGCAAATGCGACTCTATGAGAGCAAAATATGAAGTCCTGGTCATTGTTTCATCCAGCTCCCCAGCAATCACTCTCAATGCATAGCAACTGGCAGATAATTTTTTATTCAATGCTAAAATGTGCTGTTCAAACTTTAACCTTCCGTCTATTTGAAGCCCCAAAAACCTGCTCACTGTGGGGTTGCTGATAATCACATCGTTTAGTGCCACTCCTTCAAGTCTACATTTGAAAGTAATTAAATTTGTCTTAGAGGCATTGAAGGACAAATGATTTGCATCGCACCAATCTTTTATTTTACTTAGGTCACCATTGATAGTATTTTTTAAAATAGAGGGGTCACTACCATGCCAAAAAATTGTTGTGTCGTCTGCAAAAATAGTAAAAGAGCCAGATATATTTAATTTTGGTAAATCGTTCACATAAATCAAGAACAATAAAGGACCCAAAACAGAACCCTGCGGTACTCCCGATGTGATCTCTCTACTGTCTGACTGCTCTCCATTAAACATCACCTTCTGATGACGATTGGACAAATATGACTCAAACCAAAGCAACGCTGTGCCCCTAAAGCCGTAGATCTCAAGTTTGCGAAGCAGTGTTCTGTGATCTACACAGTCAAATGCCTTGGATAGATCACAGAACACCGCGGCCGCCCCATCACCTTCGTTAAGCCTTAGATAGACCATATCAAGCAATGAGAACACTGCATCGTTTGTGCTCCTACCACTCTGGAATCCAAACTGCACATCACTGAGAAGTCTATGCCCATTCAAAAATGACAAGACTCGCTGCTTGATCAGTCTTTCCACTATTTTTGATAATGTCGGCAGAAGAGATATAGGCCTAAAGTTCGAGGGCTCCTCAACGTCTCCACCCTTGAAGAGAGGGATCACTGTAGCCCCCTTCAAACAATCAGGAAAAGATCCCACCAAGAAGGAGTGGTTAATAGCCTCACATAATGCCTGTAAACAATTTTCAGGTAGCCTCAAGAATATTTTCAAGGAAATGTTATCCCATCCTGAAGACTTCTTGTTCCTGATATCTGTAAATACTTTTTTTAATTCAAAAACATCAGTAGGAAGAAAAAAGAAAGTTTCATTAACATTAATATCGCTCAAGTAATTTAAAGGATCATTATTGGTCGGTAAATTATTGGATAGCTTGGAAGCTATTGAACAGTAAAAAGAGTTAATTTGCGTAGAGTTAAGAGAAGAGTTACAATGTTTCGGGATACCATGTTTACCTCTTAATTCATTTACTATGTCCCATGATTCTTTTAGTTTATTATTAGTATCTAAAATTCTTTTTGAATAGTAAGTTCTTTTAGCAGTCCTAATTGTTTGTCTATAAATACTACGATAACTATTATAATAAGTAATGAACTGTATATTATCTATGGCGTACTTTCTAATGGTATGTAAGGAGCGCATATTTTTTGCTGATATCTTGAGTCCCTTTGTAAACCATGGTTTACCCTGCTTTTTTTTAATATTTCTAATAGGAAAGGCTTTATTAAACGTGTCCAACAAAACACGATGAAACTGATTTAAGGGGTCCGAGAAACCAAAGATACCATTCCATTCTACCTGAGCGCACAATTGCGAAAACCTATCATAGTTTGCTCTAGTATATAGTCTTCCCCGACGCCTCGGGGCCTTAGTCTTATGGTTTCGTACAAAAATATTTCCAAGAACAGCCTCATGGTCAGAGAGTCCAGGATTTACAACTATACATTCAACATCCTGACAGTCAATATTAGAACACAAGTAATCAATCATTGTTGCAGAATTACCTGTAATTCTTGTGGGTTCCCTCACATGCGTATTTAAATTATAAGTTCCTAATAAGTTATCCAGCGTTTGAACTTTTGTATTTAACTTATCTAAAAAATCAATGTTAAGGTCACCCGCCAATATAATGACAGAATTCAAAGAAAATTCAGAAAGCAGCTTATCGAGTTTACAAAGAAATGTGTCCACACCAGTATTTGGTGACCTGTAAATACAAATAAAGAAAATATTAAATTTAGCGCAGTGTACAACTGAAAATTCAAATTCTTTATCTGCCCTTAGAGCATTATGAGCATCAACACTTGTACAAGGGTATTGATCCAAAAACGTATTCCTAATCAAAACAATTGTACCCCCATGCACTGAACTAGTCCTAGAGTACTTTGATACAATAATGTAGTTAGATATGTAAAGCGGTTCATCCTCATTCAACCAATGCTCTGTTAAAAGTAGAACATCAGGGTATTGTACACTTTCTAAAAATAGAAGTAACTCATCGATTTTATTCCTAATAGACTGAATATTTAAAACCGCAACCCTAATCTTTAAAGACTGAACTAGTGATCCCTCATTCATCAGGGGTGGCTTCCGGTAGTCCGACTCCCTTCTAAAAAACCGCCCTGACTATCCAAATCCTCAGTCAAATCTATAAATTCAATGTTTGAACCCGCCTCTTGTCTACCTTCAACAAGTTTATATCGATATGGATCGTCCCGTTTCTCCAATATAGACATCACCAGAGGAACAGGGAATTGCATATACTCCTTCCGCTTGGAAAGGAATAATGTTCTTTGGCGATAGAAAACACTGACCAATTTTCTTGTGTGTGTTGAAGATTGTATGTATGTTAGATAAATGAAAGAACTTTAGATTAGAAAGAAGATTAGTATCATTTTGTGGAGTAGGATTATTATATTTTCTAAATGATCGTCTAATATCCTCAGTGCAATATCCATTCCCTCTTAAAGCTGGAGTCAGTTTCTCTGTTTCCAATTGTAAAAAATTTTGGTAACAAATCGCAAGGGCTCTGTAAACCAATGAATTACTGATTGTTTTTGTGCTGGATGATGATGGGAATTTTCATTTAGGTACCTGTTCGTATGCGTTGGTTTTTTATATACAGTGTCCTAAGGAACTATCCCCTTTCCTTTGTACAAGACCATCTAGAAAGGGAATCGTTGAATCCATTGTAAATTTTATATTAGCATGTTGTTGATTCAGATGAACAAGAAACCCAGGGAGGTTTTCTGGACCATGCGGCCATATTACAGAAATGTCGTCTACATATTTAAATCACGATTTTGGCTTTAAAGGAGACGACTTTAAGGCTTCCTCCTCAAAAGCTTCCATGAAGATATTGGCTACCACTGGTGACAGCGAAGATCCCAAAACTGCTCCTGATGTTTGTTCATAAAAGATTCCTTGAAAAACAAAATATGTTGATGTGAGACATGCTTCAATCAGATCTAGAAGTGAGTTGTCAATATTTCTATGGTGAAATAAGTCTGATATTATGGCAATTTAATCATTTATAGGCATATAGCGATTCTACATCGAAACTGACTAAGACATCGTTGGGATCTAATTGGATTCCTGTAAAATTATTAAGAATATTTGAAAGGTATTTACCAATTTTGTTAGTGGTATATTAACCTTGTGTATTTTAGGTAGTCTGTAAAATCGTGAGATCCTAGAGCTGCTTGGCCTTAACATCTTCTTCTCCTCTGCTGGTATGTTGGATGCGTTTATAACGTTGGTTATCCGTCTGTCAATTTTGTTGGTCGGGTCTGGGTCCACTTGAATTACTCTGTAGGTGTTGTCGTCCAAAAGTAGTTGTATTTTCTTCACGTAATCTGTTTTGTCCATGACGATAGTGGCATTTCCCTTGTCTGCTGGAAAGACCAAAATATCGTATTGTTGTTTAATGTCTTTAACGCCGTTCTTGCCGCTCTGACAGATTCGACTTAGGCGGGTTAGAATTTTTAATAATCTTCGCTGTCTCATACCTTATTACGTGAGCTTCATCTGCAGGAAGTCTTCAACGGTTGACACTATTTCTTCTACGGGTATGTCCTTTGGTATAATGGCGTGGTTTTGGCCTTTAGAGAGGACAGATTGTTCTGCTTCAGTAAGGATTCTACAAAATAAATTTATTACGGTGTCCTGTGGCGGTTTTTTGTTCCTTGGTTATCCAGAAGTCCTTCGAACTTTTTCTGTTGCTTAACGGTAACTGCTTAATGTATCCTTTCCGCTTGCGCATTGGTAATGCCATCGAGAGTTCTAAATATTTGATATTAAAGTATAAAAGCTAATTTTAAATGTTTAATAACTTACGAGCGTTTATATTTAAATCACGTCGAGACGTTTTTATTCTTTCATCTGTAGCGATTTTGGTACTACGTCTTTATCTTGGCATCTAAGAAGAAAGGCTAGTTGGCAAAGTAGCTTCGTCTTGTTGTTCCTGAGATCGCCAAAAGTTTTGGCAATTCAATTAGATCCCAACGATATCTTAGTCAGTTTCGATCTAGAATCGCTATATACGAATGTGCCTATAAATGATTAAATTGCCATAATATCAAGACTTATTTCACCATAATAATATTGACAACTCACTTTTAGATCTGATTGAAGCATGAACATCAATATATTTTGTTTTTAGAGGAACTTTTTATGAACAAGCCTCAGGAAAAGCCATGGGATCTCCGCTGTCACCAGTGGTAGCCAATATCTTCATGGAATCTTTTGAGGAGGAAGCCTTAGAGTCGTCTGCATTAACGTCAAAATCGTGGTTCAGATATGTAATCGACACTTCTGTAATATGACTGGAAAATTTGAGTATTTGATCCTATGTAATAATGAGGCAATTATTAAATTTTCGCTTTTAGATTTTTTTCCTCGGTGCGGCACTGATCACAGCCCATTGTTATATATCGTTGAATTCGTCTTAGGGAGCTCTATTCAGATCTATGCTAATGGATAAGTGTTACTTTTCAAAAAATTGACAAAAATAGGGATTCGTAAAATTTGGCAACACTGCGAGTTATTTATTTTTATTAAATTTTGAGCTTACATGGCCAAAAGGGTAAAACTCTTTATTTTTAAATTTCTTATATTGTCGACTTACAATATAGTGACATTAAAAATCTGGCATCACTGTAAAAAAAACCTAAAAAAAATGATTAATAATTGCCTCATTATTACATATTATACACGAAATACTCAAATTTTAAACAATGTGTGCAAAAAATTAAATGATAAGACATAAATAGGCTATTAGCTGAAGATAACCACCGATGATTTCGAAACAGTGAATCACAACCCCCTATTGTTATATATCATTGAACTGGCCTTGAAGAGCTCTATTCAGACCTATGTTAATATACAGAGTGTTGCATTTAAAAAAATTGAGAAAATTTAGGATACGTAAAATTTGGCAACACTGGCAATTATTTATTTGCAATAAAAAATGAGCTACTACATGGCGAAAAGAGTAAAGCTGTTTATTCTTTAGCGCACACAGAGTATTCATAAGTGTTTAAGCAACTGAGAAAACAGCGTTCATCAGTCCTTTTCTGAGGTTAACAGGCAATAAGTCCGAAACGGTGAATCAGAGACATATATTATATATCGTTGAATTTCTCTTAAAGAGCCCTATCTGAATCTGCAATAATATATAGGGTGTTGTATTTAAAATAAGGAAGTTGATACTTGTTCACGAAAATCCAAACACTCTCTATATATAAAAATGTAATATTTTAAAAGTTTATGTGAATCCAAAAAACTTTTGTATTTAAATTTTTTGGTACCTGTTACAGGTTCCGAGATTAGCTAGCGTCCAATAATAAATGAGCCACCCTGTACAGGGTGTTCGGATTTGGTTGCAAAAGCAGGGTATCTCGTTTATTTTTGAAGATAGAACCTTGCGGTTTTGACGAACCTAAGCTAATTTTTTGTGAAACTCATGAAGTCGTAAACAAAATTTTCATAGCCTTCTTCGTTTATGAGATACAGGGCGAAATAGAAAATTTTGCATTTTGGGACCCCCCTCGTATCTCGGTTATCCTTTAACTTAACGCTAAGGGAAAAATTGCTGCTTATGCAGTTTTCTACACTGGATCCAGTAGCGTAGTCATATTTTTCATTTGAGTTGTTATTTTTTAGATATTACTTAAAATTGTGTTTTTTTAAATAGGACACCCTGTATATTTGTCCAGAAATTGATTTGTCCTTATAAAAGCTTCTCAAAAATATATAATAGTATGGGTCTATTTTAATAAACAACAACAAAAATCCTAATTTTTATAATTATCATCCCAAATTTTGCAGTAGGTTATGCAAAACAATGCTGCCTCTTATTTAAAGTCGTTAACAATATCTACATCCTAACAATAAATCAAAATAAATATGTAATTAAATCTATTTATCAAAATATGTATTGATAATTTCGCACCAAAAAAGTACCACCTACCTAGATTTATGTAACACAAGAACAAAACAGTAATAAATTATTATGTAACAAGCCTTTCAGCAAAAATCAACTGTCGTATAAGAACTACAGTAACCAAGGAAATCAAAAGAACTGTTCAAACTGATTTCCATTTTGTTCTATGCAGGCTTCGCACAATTTTCGTATTCGTTTTAAGGATTAAGCAAAATAACGGGATGATTTTGTAAATAGCGAAAATTTTCTTTTATTGCATTTCCTAAATCTTATTATCAAAGTGGTCTTTGTAAATTCTATTTTCCAGATATCCCCATAGAAAGAAATCTAAAATCGACAAATCTGGGGACCTAGGGGGCCATCTTATAGGTCCATTTGTTCCGATCCATTGATTGGTAAAATTATTGTCCAAAAATAATCTCCTCATTCCAGAATTGTGTGCAGGAGCACCGTCCTGTTGAAAATAAATTTCGTTAATTTGCGCTAGAGGAACATCGTCAAGTAATTCAGGTATAGCTGCCTCTAAAATTTCTATATAGCGATTGGCTGTTGGATTTCCCTCAAATATATAAAATTTTATATGTGTTCCTAATATGAAGCAGGACACATTTAGACCAAACCTGCCCTGCTGTCTTCTGGGAAATATTTGGTGTTGATTTTCCTGGGACCAGAATCTACTATTGTGTCTATTGAGTATTCCAGAATTACTGAAATGTGCTTCGTCTCACCATATAACCTTCCTTTCAAAATCTCTAACCATATCGCATCTTTCTCGAAACCAATTGCAGAAGACTACCCGACGCTCTGCATCCCCTGGCTGTAAGTGCTGCACGAGCCTAAATTTGTATGGGTGGTATTTGTGCTTTTTTAGAATTTCTTGAACTCTAGTTTTTGGAATCCCTATGCTCTTTTCACTGGCCTTACAAGAGTTTGTAGGGTAAGCTTCTGCATTAGCCAAAACCGTAATTTCCTCAGCCTCCCGATTTTCTTTATTATATGTTTTCGTACGAGGTTTGATAAATGGTCCGTGGTTAAGTAAATTCTTTTTTATCCGATAAAAAGTGGATATATTAGGTTGCCTCCTTTCTGGATATCTAAATAAAAATTAAGCAATAGTATTTCAACATACCTAAAAATTAACTATTTACCTGTTAAAATACATCTCAGAAGCCGCTTCAACATTTTCATTACTTAATATAAAACAAGCTAACATATCGTACTTTTCATAATGTTCGAAAGTTTGGTTTTCTTCCATAATAATACAAATATATTTTTACACAATAAATAAATACAAAAAACTATCGCTATATTTTATATACGCGTACAAAATTGGGAAATGTCATTTGATTCCAAGAAAACAAAAGAAAACGGCATCGTTTTGCATGGCTTACTGCAAAATTTGGGATGATAATTATAAAAATTATAATTTTTTGTTGTTGTTTATTAAAATAGACCCATACTATTATATATTTTTGAGAAGCTTTTAAAAGGACAAATCAATTTCTGGACAAATATACAGGGTGTCCCATTTAAAAAAACACAACTTTGGGTCATATCTAAAAAATAACAACTCAAATGAAAAATATGACTACGCCACTGGATCCAGCGTAAAAAACTGCATAAGCAGCAATTTTTCCCTTTGCGTTAAGTTAAAAGGTAACCGAGATACGAGGGGGGTCCCAAAATGCAAAATTTTCTATTTCGCCCTGTATCTCATAAACGAAGAAAGCTACGAAAATTTTGTTTACGGCTTCATGAGTTTCACAAAAAATTAGCTCAGGTTCGTGAAAACCGCAAGGTTCTATCTTTAAAAATAAGCGAGATACCCTGCTTTTGCAACCAAATCCGGACACCCTGTACATATAAAATAATAACTTTTTCACTCACTGATAATGGAGAATTATTAGAACATCTTTTCGTTGGAGTGAATGTCGCCATTTTATTAATATTCTTATAATACTTTTAACAGTATGGCGTAATAGAAAATACTAACATGTTTAAAACACAATTAAGAATTATTTATAAGCTGTGTTTTATTACCTGCCTCCATTAAGTACTAGCCCATTATGTACGCATTGAGTAATAAATGTAATCGATAGAGTAATAAACCCTCATTAGGTATGCAAAATGACATGGATTTAAAAGGATCTTTATAATTATTTCTATACACAAAGTTTACCTACGCCTATGGACTACCTCGAAATTCATGCAAACTGGACAGAATTCTACATTTTATTACTCTATACCTTAGACAAGGAAAGAGAGGGGACGCGTAACAACCATTTATGCGCCGTCTCAGAAGTGAGGCCAATTTATCCATCGACGCCATTTTCTGGTGGCAGACAATTGCGGTGGCAGCGTGGTTTTGTAGTGTGATTTTTAGAGAAAAGTGAATTAAAGACATTGTTGAACTGTTGTGCTTTTGGTTGCAAAAGTCGTAGCGAGAGAAAAGAAGCTGGAATAACCTTTCACAGGTAAATAAAGGAAAATTGTATATTTTAGGTGTCCCTATAATTCGCGTTTTCATTATTAAAGGCGGCCTAATACCCATATTTCTATCCACACAGTTTATATTTACTGGTAGACAAATAAGTAACTCAGCATTTTGGTCCTCTTTCATTCAGAATAGCTTATAAAATTATCTAATTTATGATCTAATTAGGCGTGAACGTCGATTTATTCCAGTGGCGTAGGCCATGCTTCATGGATATAAAGAAATAATGGTTATTCAACCTTCATGTGTGGTGAATATTATTATAATTCAATTAAATGTATTTTTCTTTTTAGGTTCCCTCTAAAGCAGCTGCATATTGCAGACTAGACACCTACAAAAAATGACAGGCTATGCTCGAAACATTTTGACCCCAAACTGTTTTATCGTGTTGGCGAAAAAAAATGTCTACTAGATGAAGCAGTACCAACAGTGTTCCCTGATGTACCAAAATATATGCAGCCAAGTAGTCATTATCGCAAGGTAAGTTTTATCAGGAATATTGATTTTTGTGTAAAATATAAATGACAGAATATTAATTCATCCCATCTATTTATCTTCATTCATAATTCACATATTATTTCATAAAATATTTTTTACTTTCCAACATATTGTTTGATTTTAATGTTCATTTTGCTTTTAATGTATTGTTTAAATTTAATATTAGCATTTGTTTGTATTTTATCTTAGTTGATAAGTTTTTTTATGACACCATTTATTCAAAAACACATTGATGTATTTTTATAAATATAGAAATTTTTGTCCAACTTTTTTTTGATATATTGTGTATTTTATTTCAGGGGACAAAGAGACCTCATCAGGAAGAAGCATCTACTTTTTCAGTTCCAGACGAGGTTCCAGACACAGCAGTGCTAGATACTCCTAGAAAACAAAAACTGAAGCGAAAACTTTTTAGTCAAGTTGCTAAAAGTCGTGCAAAGTCTAAGAAAATTAAAGTTTTGCGAGAGAAAGTAAGAAGGTTGAAAAAAAAGGTTACCTCTTTGAAACAATTGATTACTTCTTTAAAACAAAAAAATCTATTGTCATCAGAAAGTTATTATTTATTTGAAAATATTCCAGAAATAACTAAAGAACTGCAAAAAAGAAAATAAGGAAAGAAAATTGAGTACTCTCCAGAACTTCTTTCTCCAAAAGCTTACGATTATGTTCGTTCTGTGTTCGATACATGTTTACCACACAGAAGTACTATAGGTAAATGGTTTAGAAATATTAATGCGGATCCTGGCTTTACAAGTGAGTCATTTGACATTCTAAAAAAACAATGTGACCTTTCTCATAAGCCTATTTTTCTGGCTCTCATTGTAGATGAGATGTCATCAGAAAACATATTGATTGGGACGGAGTTAAATTTCACGGTTATATAAATTATAGCATCGACTTACAAGATGACAATAATCCTATGGCAAAGGAGGTTTTTGTTTTAATGGTTGTGTGCATTAATGGTTAGTGGAAATTGCCAGTAGGTTACTTTTTAACTGATGGATTGAGCGGTCAACAGAAAAGTGCTCTAGTCTCCCAATGCATAAGTTTATTAACTGAGACAGGGGCACTAGGGGTAGTATCACTTACATTTGATGGTGCGCCATCCAACATTGCAATGTCAAATATTTTGGTTTGTGATAATAATATGCCAACCTTACGAACTTTTTTTATTTTAAGAGGAAACAATATTTATAATTGTTATGACCCTTGTCATATGGTTAAATTGATACGTAATGCTTTTGGTGAAAAAAAGGTTCTTATAGATGGCAATGGACATTTAATTAAGTGGGAATATATGGAAAATTTAGAGAAATTGCAAGATTCAGAAGGTTTGCATTTAGGGAATAAACTATGAAAAGCTCACATAAATTTTTTCTAACAAAAAATGAAAGTCAGATTAGCAGTACAATTATTAAGTGAATCGGTTGCTGATTCGCTTAATTATTGTGAGGAAGAATTGCAGTTAAAAGAATTTATGGGTTGTAAGGCAACCTCTGACTTTATTAGAATAATTAACCTATCAAACAGACAAAAAGTTTTATTGCTAACTCTATTGATTATCTTTCTTTATTAAAATTTCATGATGGAGAATTAGTAGTTCAATCCAAAAGAAAAACAGGCTTTATGGGTCTTATAATTTCTTTAAAAAGTGCATTGTTGATGTATGATGAATTAGTTACAAATAACAAACAATTAATTTATCTTCCTTTATATAAAGTCAGTCAAGATCATTTAGAATTATATTTTTCTTCAATAAGATCAAAAGGTGGCTTCAATAATAACCCTACTGCACGGCAGTTTATGGCATCGTATAAGAGATTATTAATAAGAGCAGAAATAAGGGAGGGTGGTATGGGAAATTGTATACCCTTAGACGATATACCTATTTTAACAGGATCAAGTAGATTCGATTCACCTGAAGAAAATATTAATTCAAATAGGATGTATTTGAGCTGTCAAAATGAACCATTTCCTTTGGAAAGTGTTTGGCATGATCATAATTACCTTATAAATAGTGAAATGTTGGGCAATTGTTCAAAACAGTCAACAAAAATTATTATTTATATTGCTGGTTTTGTTGCCCGTCAGCTTATTAAGGTTGTCAAATGTGAAAGCTGTTTGACTGCATTAAGTGGTAACCGAGAAAACTTTTTGCATTCGCTGATAACAAAAAAAAGTCATGGTGGATTGACATATCCCTCAGAGGATGTGATAAAAATTTGTAATATCTGCGAGCATTTTTTAAGAATAAATGAAAATGAGTTGGTAAAAGCCAATTTTAGCATGAATGTCTTAAAAAGGAGAATAATGTTTGAATGCATTGAATCCCAATGTTTTAGCAGTTTGGAACAACATGTTTTAATTTCTAATGCTAATTGTAACCATATATACTTTTTAACAGAATCTGTTGTATCAAAATATCTTAATATTCGCATACATTTTATAACTAAAAGATTGTCTGCAATAACAGATCTTGTTAGAAATCAATATACAAAACTTATTTTATTTAGAGGACAATAAATGAGTGTTAATTTTTATTGTTCAAGTTTATTTTTTTCCTTGGATATCACTTTTCATTTTTACCTACTTAGGTACTTTTTTATGTAATATATTTTTAGTAATGTATTTTTATGGTAATATATGGCTTTGTAATGATTGCATATTTTATTTCATCAACAATAATTGGTTGTTGGTCTTAGAGATCTTTCCTACGTTATCTTAAAATGTAGGTATATTAGAGCTATTAAAAGAGTGTATTGATTAAATGAGGTATGTAACAATTTCTTTATTGAAATTTCAGTTTTCTGTAAATGTGATTAACTTTTATTATAATTATTAATAAATTACCTAAATGCATCGTTTTAGTCAAAAAATTTGCAAACTTTAAATAAAATGAAACCTTCATTTTTAAAATTTGTTATATAACCCCATTATTTACTGAAATTTTCAATTGGCTCTAATATATGGATAAACACACTTTGATCAGTCTTCCACTAGTAAGATTTAAATGTTCATTTCAGGCATCATTTTACTTAAACCCGAGCGTTACGCCACTGGGCGAGCCAGCCTGGTGGCAGCTGGCAGCAAATCATATGCATAGATTACGCGTCCTCTCTCATACCTTGTCTAAGCTCTATACATTTCTGAAACAGACTATAGTAAGCCGCCATTATTAGAACAATACATGATCATCTGCTAAGCCCTTGTCAACATCTGTCAGTTGCTACATTCATATTTTGTGTGAAATACTGGATTTTTTTCGCGTAGATCCACCACGCTTACCGTTCAGCCTATACCCTATAATATCAACCAAAAAAAAAACACCCTGTACAATGTTTAGATACATTTAGCCTTCGCAATAAATTAATTACAAATAGACAGTTGTTTATTTTGAGCTGTATTTTTAATTAAATAAATAATTTACGGCCGACTTACCTTCTCTTTGAGCGGAGACTGAATCTCCTCCCTGACCTGCTTGCCAATCTTTCTCAGATCCAGCACAGGCAACAGCGGAGGACTGTTCGAAGCCAAAAATATCTCCACGGCCTTCGCTTTCATCGCGTTGGCATCCAAAATCGCCACGGACGTCACGAGGAAGAGCATCACGGTTAGGAAGAGGCTCACCAGGTAATTCATGTACACCTCCCACAAGGGTCGGGCCAATAGAGCGCCGCAGTAACGGCAATAACTCCGCGAGACAGTGGCTTTGAGCGAATAATTCACGAAAGTGTTGAGGCTAGTGCCCAGTATCAAGTTCCGCGATATCTCGTGTAGCGTCAAGTCTGGGGTGAAGGCCAGTTCGATCCTCTTGGAAGCGTTTGGGGGCAGAGTGAAAGGTTCGCAGTCCAAAACCTGAAATAGGAGTTAATTTTTATCCGACTGCACGTGCAATGAAGGGTAATTAATCTGTTGTAACAACAATTTTGTGTTTGTTACAACTTATTTGCATTTTTAATCACTTTATCTTAGAAAGAAATCAAATTATTAATATTCGTTAATTTTAAAGCTTGACTACAACCATGTTTATTATATATTTATGGAAATTCAACTTGTCGAGTACGACACTGTATTTGATATATTCGATGCTCTTAAGGGATAAAAAGACAAAGTTTAGAACATATTGTTTCACCCTTAATCGAGAATCAAACATGAGGGATGTGTGGAATACAGTTAGGAGTTTTACACATACTCACGTAAATAAGCCATACCCTAAACTTCCAAATCAACAAATAGCAAATGAAATTCTGGACAAACTCACTCCATGTGTGATTGATCCCCATTTCTCATTAAGACCATGCGATCCCTAGGATACCGACTATTTTAACATAAACGATATAAAATATGCTACTGAAAATAAAAAGGAAAGGCCACGGGCGTAGACAATATTACATATTCTATAATTTCCCATCTATCAGACATAGGATTAAAACATCTTAACATATGTAATAATATTATAAAGGGGGAAAATATACCAGAATCCTGGAAAAACCACTAATAATGGCTTTTCCCAAACCAAACAAAAACCCTGAACTAATTGACAGCTATAGACCAATAGGTCTGGGATCTTTTGGCGGCAAAATTTTTGAAAATATGATAAAGTATAAAATTGAGTGTGAATTATAAAATAAAAACTTTTTTTCTTCATATCAGACGGTTTTCAGGAAAGGTATGGGAATAAACAATAACATCGCATATATTACAACATTCATACAAACAGCCTTCAGTCAAAATCAAACAGCAATAGGGGTATTTTTGGATATCACATCAGCCTACGACAATATATACCGGTTAAACGACTAACTCACCGAGGCATGTAGGGGCTGAAGATAATCCACATTCAATAACAGAATGTAGACATCAATATCAGTTTTCCGTTAACGTTTGGATTGGAATCGTCGATGAATATTTGATTGGGCCACATTTTCTACCTTTAAGATTAACTCGTGAGCCATATTTTCAAAGACATGTATTACATGCATGAAGGTGCCCCAGCACACTTCAGCTTAAATGTCCGAAGGTATTTAAATCTAATTTATGAAAACCGCTGGATAGGAAGAGGCGGGCATGAATTTTGGCCGCCTCGATCCCCAGATTTAAATCGTTTGGATTATTTTACAGAATTAGTTTACACTACCCTAGTACAGGATATTGAAGACCTGGGAAATCGAATAATTACATCATGTGATGTTATAAGCAATTGTCCTGGCATATTTCAGCGTATTAGAGGCATTTTCAACACTTGCTATAAAACAGTGAACTCGCCTTTGCGTAGGATGTTCTGTTTTTATTTGAGTTCAATTAAAATTCAAATTCAAATTTCTCTATTTGCTCAAATACATACAAAAGATGTTTAGCATTGTCAACAGTGGTGTTAAGATTACAATATAAAAAATAATAATAGATTTAAAAGTTAATACATACATAGATTAAAAAAGTAAATATATACATAGATTAAAAATTACAGGTATCAGGTAAAACATACTAAAACAAAAATATACATACACTAAAACTAAAAAAGCTAGTAATCTTTAGAATAAAATTATAGATGCTAAGACAATACAGTTACTAATAAATAAAAAATAGTGAAGTATATTATCACATACAAAGGAAAGACAAAAACTCTTCAATAGTGTATGGACAGATCTCCAAAATTAATTGTTTTATTTTTGTTTTGAATTTATTGATGGGTAGAGCTCTTAGGTCCCCAGGTATGGAATTATACAGTTTAATAGCAACATTAACATAGCTTTTGTGTGTTAGTGTAAGTCGATGTTGAGGTAGTAATAAATCTTCACCATACCGAGTATTAAAGAGTGGTCGACAACTCTCTGTTGAGGATTTTTTTCCGAGAATCCTCAGCGCAGATTTCTGCATCTTAAACATCCTCAGCCATTCAGTTGAGTTTCCCCAGAGGAGAAGCCGATAACATATTTTGGTCTGAAAAAGACCCATATATGCAGTTCTGGTCACCTCTAATGGAGCCATCTCAGCAATTCTACGGAGCAAGAATAATGTGGACGATAGTTTGCCTGTTAGTTGATCAATATGGCTTTTCCAGGTCAATCTATTATCCAATTGCACACCGAGAAAACGAACACTGTTATTCTCTAGTTCTTTTAGAGAAAAGGTAACTTTTTCAGTTTTATCTAAATTGCGGCAAAGATTGTTGTCTGCAAACCAGGAATGTAATTTTTGCAACGTATTATTGGTTCTTATTTGAAGCAGGGCTGGATCAACATGATGGTCAAGTAGGGTAGTATCATCTGCATATTGGATGGTTTTAAGTTCGGAGAAGTGGGCTGGAAGTTCATTAACATACAAGATGAACAATAGAGGGCCAAGAATTGACCCCTGTGGTACTCCTGCAACCACATGAAGAGGTGGAGACACACTTCCCCCATATTCAACTCTCTGTGTTCGCTCAGAGAGGTAAGATTTTATAAGATGATAGGAGTTACCTCTGATACCATAGTATATTAGTTTATCGAGTAGGATCTGATGTGACACTCAGTCGAAAGCCTTTGAGAGGTCACAGAATACTGCAGATATAGTCTCCCTCCCCTCAAAGCATCCGACTATGTGACCCACCAGCTCACTCAAGGCATCTGCTGTAGATTTCTTCTTTCTGAAACCGAACTGAAAATTGGATAGTAAATTGCTCTTCTCTAAGAAGGGAACTAGTCTTTTATTGAGACAGATTTCTATAGGCTTAGACAAGACTGGGGTTATTGAGATTGGTCGATGATTTCCTGGGTCATTCTCATCCCCTTTTTTATAAATGGGAACAACTTTACTTAGTTTGAGTTTTAATGGAAGAGTGCCAGAAAGAAAGCATTTATTTATAATTAAGGAAAGTGGAAACGCGATTCCTTCGCTAATTTCCTTTAAAAATTTATTGCTTAAACCATAGACATCACGAGCTGTACTGTTACTCATACTTTCTATTATTTTAACAACTTCATCTGTGTCCACTGGATCGAGAAAAAGGGTATGATTGTTGTGAATAAACCTAGATGTCATGTTTGATGGGTCTTCTCCAGTTTTTTGCAGTGAAGTAGTTATTTTGTCTGAAATGCCAACAAAAAAATTGTTAAAGTCCTCTGATGTGAGGAGAGTACTATTCTCAGCTTTCTTATTTTTGGAGTTCTTAATAATGTTCCATATTGTTCTAGACTTATTGATACTATTTCTTATCTTTTCAGACAAATAATTATTTTTTGTTTTTAATATTTTATTTTTATATTCTTTTTTAAGTTCATTTATTAAATCAGTGATGTCAAGATGTTCATTTTGCCTATTAAACATAGTTAGAAAGTTAAGGGTATCTCTGCAGGTTTTTAGTTCATAGTTGAACCACCCATTAGCTTTGTTTCTATTATGTATGGTTTTTGTCTTTTTGGGAAAACAGGATTCAATAATTGAAAGCAGTTCATTTAGAAAAATATCAAATGCCGAGTTGAAATTGTAAGCCCCTAAAAGCATTGACCAATTGACATTTTTTAAAATGTCAATGCAACGAACAATCCTTTCTTTACATAAAGGTCTAAAGTGTATAATAGAAGTACTGTTATTTGTTCTTATATTTGAAAAAAATCTGTATGTGTTTGATATTGCCATATGATCGGACAAGTAAGTGTCCCATAGTGAATATTTACACTGATCAAATGAATTAGTGATACAATTATCCAAGCAACTATTCTATCAAGTCTTTGATATCCTAGTTTAAAGCCGTATGATGTAAGTAATTGGGAAAACTCAACTGAGTCCCGTTCTTTCAAGAGAATATCAATATTAAAGTCACCATAAATAAAGGTGGGTTTATCTTGCTTTGAGAGAATATCAAATATTTTGGTTAATAATTCAAAAAAGGTATCTAATTTACTATTAGGAGATCTGTACATACACAAAATGATAATATTTGTGTCCTTAATTTCAATCGCAGTCACTTCACAATGTGTTTCCACTGAGATATTGTCTATGGCGAGTATTTTCTTTGGTTGAAAGTTATTTTTGGCGTAAATAAGTACACCTCCACCTGCTGACTGTGTACGACAAAAATGGCTAGCTAAAACATAGTTTGGTATATTGTAATTCACAATCGCTGGTTCTGATAGCCAGTGTTCACATAAGCATATAAAATCATAAGCTTTGTCGGTGATTAGAAATTCTAGTTCATCCAGCTTTCTTGCTAGGCTTCTCACATTAAGGAAAAGTGTGTGTACATTAATATAGTCCTCGTACCTGGATTCAGCAGACCTCAAGTATTCTTTTTGTGTGTTTTGATTTTCATGCTCATTTTGGTAGCCTATGAAATGGAAATTGTATGATGTTGTTGGTAGTTTTTTTGCTTTTTAAAATCATATCGTTTGATGCCTACATTTTTGGGCCAGAAATTGGGATCATATAGGTTATCCTTTTGTCCAAAAGGTGCCGTTACCAAAAAACGTTTGTTTTTGGTTGCTTCTGTATGAAGTTCAGTCACAGAGATGGGCATGGATTCAAATCCTGGTTTCTTCTTAATATAATTCTCTACCTGCCTTGCATCTACATTTCGTTGAACTCGATAAAGATAGATCCATAGGCGTTTTTCGACACCCACGAATCCGTTTAACGTATTTTCCGAAGTTCCCAGTCTTTTTTCTTTTCTCCTAAATCCATTTTGACGTTGTATTTGCCAGTTACTGTTAAGTTCGTTATTGTCTAATACTTTTTCGACAGCATGCGAATTTTTTAAAATTTCTTGGGGGTTCTGATTTTTTATTGGATTTGTAATTTTGTTTTATTTTGGGGTTGTTATTCGAAGTCTTCTTATTTTTTGTTAATTCGAAAGGGTTCAAAGGCGATTTTGATTGACGAATATTTTCAACCGGGGCTGTAGTAGTTCCACTGCTCCTGGTAGTTGGTAAAGTAGGTCTAACGTCTTTTTCCATTTCATTGACGTTCTTTTTTTTGGCGGCAAATTTTACGTTTTCATAACCAAAATTATGATTTTCAATTTTTTCCTCCAAGAAAACTATTTTTTCCCTTAGTAAGCCACAATTTTCTTGTAGTACCTTGTTTTTTTGTTCTAGTTCCTCTATAATTTTCCGAAAAAGGGATTCACGGTCGGCGAGTTCGCCTGATCCTGAAACAGCTGTGTTTACTTCTGATTGCATCATAAATTGAAGACCTTGGTGCAAAAACCGGACAAGTCCATATTTTATAACTTTTGGATAATTGAGAAAAACATTATATTTTTGGATTTTTATGGCAAAGAGATAGCATACAAGGTTTTTATTGTAGGCATATAGAATAACGTTGATAAGGAAATTTAAAAAAACAATATAATTAAAAACCACAGGATCTAGAGGTTTTCGAAAATATGGACTTGTCCGGTTTTTGCACCAAAAAAATATATAAAAAAACATTTTAAATGTTACCTTGTAACTTTTAAGGTTTTTATTTCATAAACTGATTACATAAATAAAAAAAACTAAACCTAAATAAATGATGAATCAGACTCATAAGCTCGATCTTCAACTATTTCGTCTTCACGTGGCAGTTCAACAGGCGTCTCTTTAAAAATGTGTTTATAGTACCATTGATCTGCGGCTGGTACATATTTTTCTACGAGGGTTTTAACGTCTTGGGACTTTTTGTCATTGATTGGTAAAGGATACACTTGGATTATTTTGGATGTTGGTAGTGACAAAACAGTAGTTTTTCCAGATTTTAATGCCGAAAATTTAGTTCACAATGGCATCCCCGTAGCAAGGCTGCATTCAACAAAGTTAGATCCTTTCTGATATTTAAATATCCTGTAAGTTGAAATAAGAAATTTGGATTTGTCTGTGCTTGAAAAGGTCGTTTTAAATATTGGTTTAAAATGGTTTGTGAAGTCTATAATCATCTCCTGATTTACTTCTACTACACGAAATTTTTTGGATGTTTTGCGCACTAAATCCTTCCATTCTTCTGGAACATGTACTCTTTCCTTCTTTCTCTTCTCCTTTTCGATCAGGCCGAAAGAACGGTCGCATGGCAAAAAACTGTGGCCGGGTTCTGGATATTGGTGCATAACTTCATTAATCCGATTATTTGTATTGACTAACGTATAAAGGTACTTCACCATGGTGTGATTTTTATTTTGAGCGAAGGCGTTATCAGAAAACAAGTACAGTTTTGTTACAGTATCATTGTACATTGCTGCCCTTCTTTGAAGTAACCTCATCAAACATATAAAAGGTAGACAAACCTGATTTTCCAGAATATACACAGAAGTTGTACAACCATAGTTGGCGTTTATAAAAAACATCCCCGGCAGGAACGTGTGGCAACGGTAGATTTTGCTGGAAATCAAAACAAAGCGTTTCTATAGTGTCATCCGTTTTAGCTAGGGCGTTTTTTTCTTTTAAGGCAGTGTAAAATGTCTCAGCTTTTTTTTATGTGAAGTTGTTTCTCTGTTTGTAAAACTTTTTTTGTGTTAACATCCTGTTCAGCTTGAATGGTATTTTGTAAAAGCGGCAATAATAAAAATCGTATGTAACTCGGGGTTTACACTGTTCATTTCGTTTTAGTTTTTGAAAAATATCTGTTTCATATTTTTCTAGGTATAGCGAATGCATTTTTGAAACATTAAGTTCAGATGGTAAGTAAGACCTTCCTTCATTTTTTTCTCGGCTGTAGTGTGAAGAACGACGGGGAAAACTTTTAATGTGATCGTCAATAGTGCGAACAATATTTTCTGGCACCTTATTAGGCCTGGATGAATGCTTACTCCTCATATCTGGTGGGGCTGAAGTTTTGTTTCTTAGAACAGTGGCTATACGGACCACTCGATGTTTCGTGATACCATGAATGGCACAAAGGGCTGTCCTACATATGATAAATTCAATACCATCGACACGAACCTGTAAAGAAAATGAAAATAAAAATACCTAATACATATAAAAATAACATCTTATAAATAAATAATAATTTAAAAAATAAATAATCTTACCTTGTATCATAGAGTAACCGACTTTTCTCTACCCCCTCCAGATCTTATTCTCTTTCTTGCAACACTTTTTACATTAATCAAGCCGGCTAAATAAATGTCTTGCTTTTCCTTGTCTGCTAACTCATTAAATTGCTGCAGAATCTTATTTCTTTGCTGCTCACTTGTATTTACGAAACATTTGCGTCGGCATTCACAATCTTTTCCCACTTTTCTTTTAGGCATTACTTTCTTACTTTTTGCTGTCACATACTCTTCCCCCTTTGCCATTTTTGACTTTCTAATATTTCTTTGCCAGGTTTTCTCCTTCCTTATCCTTTTTTTACCCTTTGGTGTTTTATTATCTGCATTACCAGCACCATTTATAGAACCTTTTTTTCTTTCATTTGATGGTATTTGCTTTCTTTCCTTTATTTTGTCTAGACCACTAGTGCTAGGCATGTTTTCATCACTACACTCACTGCCAGATGGTATTTGATTTAACGTTATTTTCTTTATTTTGTTTAAACCACTTGTGCTAGGCCTATTTTCATCACTAGGATCATACTCACTGCCAGAAGACTGAAACGGTTCTGACGCGTAGGACTCGGAGGACGACATCGTATCAAATAATTAAACAAAGCGTACGCCTCCCAATAAATCACAGCAGGCACTAAATCGACAACGACACCGCCAACCGCAACTGCTCGGCTAATTCCCCCACTCAGACAAATCCAAATCAACGCAAACAATTGGTGTAAAAACCGGACAAGTCCTGGACTTGGCTGTTTCTTGCACCCAAAAATGCCGCGGACAAGTCCCAAAGATGTATAACTACGTTATTTTTCTTTGGACTTGGCTGATTCTTGTACCAATCGATTGGCGATATTTTAATGTATATTTTTCTACGGAAAACGCCATTTCGACAAAAAATGGACTTGTCCGGTTTTTGCACCGAGGTCTTCAATTCCTCGTGACGGCATGTTGAGTTTTTCTTTTAATGTGCCCTTTTGAAACATGATGGATGATATGTCTCAAAACACTTTTTACATTGTACTTTTGTTGTAACTACACTTTTACAGTAAGAACAGTGTATTGCACCTTGATTTTGACTAGATTTTTCGGAGCGATCTTTAGACACGTTCACTCCATCCGCCATCTTTGTTTACTCAATGCGAATACTCTTTGCAATGTTTAAATAATTTTTTTTAAATAAGTTTTTTTTTTAAGAACGATTTTAGTCATAGTTCATGCATCAATACATAAAGGTTAAGCTAGTTTGAAACATGTTTGTTAATCAATTATTTTAAAATGTGATTGCTCAGAAGAAAATTTAACATTAGTAAAAAATAAAACTGTGTTTGAAAGCAGCCAACTAGATTATTTTTCTATAATAAATTTCTTTGTCCTATAATGCTTTACATTATATTTTTACTTCCCACGTAAAAGTGAAGTGTTGTAATCGTGAAAAAATCACTCTCCGAGATTTTTTTACATCTTCACGTTTCAGGGTCCCTAGATGACGAAAAACATGTTTTCTCAATTCCGTCTGTCTGTCTGTCTGTCTGTCTGTTCGCGGAGTAACTAAAAAAGTACTTACCCGATTGGCTTGAAATTTTGGTCAAAAACTAAGAGTCATATGGGGATGACCCGGTAACATTTTGGTAAAAATCAAATATGGCGAAACAAAATGGCGGCCTAGTGTAATGTTAAAAAAATTATTATTAAAAAACTCCTCATCCAATTTATCTTAAATTTTGCAAAAACATCAAGTATTATGTTGGAATCATCTGATAACATTTTGGTACGAATCCAAGATGATGAGAACAAAATGGCAGGACAGTAACCAACTTTTTTCTTTTTAATGAAATGGTATGAATAATTCTAGAAATTTTAATTCTACGCTTGATTTTGAATATTTTTTGTCATCATAGCATACGAAATTTTGAGTAGTTTTTGAGAAAAATTAACTGTTCTAATTTTTTTCGGAAAAACAGGTTTTTGGAAAAATGTGATTTTTTCCCTTTAAAAAGAGTTAGAGGCAACTAAATGTCAAATAAAAACAATTTTACTAGTTTTGTTTTTCCATGGATATCTTGTAAATTTAAGACGCGTTTAGAAATGCTATTATTGCGAAAATTAAAACCGTAACCGTAATATTATACTACTTGTATTGCCAAAGACGGGGGTTATGTCGAAAATGTTTTGTAATAAGTAATTAGTTACTTTCTTCCTTGCATTATTGTTGATTTAATGTTAAATTTAATTATAATGTTAAACTTAGAATAGGATATTATTTAGGTTTAGTTAGATGTTTAACAAAAATACCTGAATTATAGAAAATTGGTCATAACTTCTAAACTACTAATTTTTGGAATATAAACTATATATATGAAATGATGCAGAATTAAATCCTAAATACAGGGTGTTCCATTTAAAAAAATTAAGGTTTTTAGTTACAAAAACATTTTTTTTTTGATGGTCATTTGTGCCCACTCTGTATAATGGATTTTCGCTCTTGATAGGTCAGAGTATTAAATATTAACCACTCCCATGGATCCATAACCAAAATTCACAATTTTAGTCTTCAAGTGTGAAAAAATCACAAAAACCTGTTTTTCCGAAAAAAATTAGAACAGTTAATTTTTCTCAAAAACTACTCAAAATTTCGTATGCTATGATGACAAAAAATATTCAAAATCAAGCGTAGAATTAAAATTTCTAGAATTATTCATACCATTTCATTAAAAAGAAAAAAGTTGGTTACTGTCCTGGCACAATGGAACACCCTGTATACATAAAAATATTATAAATAAAAAATATACTTAAGGTCAAATACTTTTTGTAATTAACTTTTTCTTATCCGTGTCTTATTTATTGAGATAAAGTATAGGAGCATCTTAATTGTTAGTCGATTCAGGAATGTTTTGTAAAACTGAAAAAAAAAACAGTAGCTACCTCAAAAACGAAGCATGAACAAACCCATGTTGAATAAAAACTATTAACCTTATTTTCGGTTTGAACTTACCCATGAAATAAAGCATATTTTTAAATACCCTATATAGAATTTTACTAACCTTAAAACCGAATCCCTCGCAGGGGTACCCGTTAATAAGGAAACTCGTCACCTGAACTGGGATTTCTCCCAAATTTCACAGAAAACTCTCCTTGATGGTTAGATTGGGCAAATACGTATTGTAATTCAGCTCTGGATTGCAAGGTCTCATGAGTTTTTCGCTCAGATCGAACATCAGAGGCTTCTGGTCGCCAGGACTGAGGGTGGCGAATTCGAAACGCGGTATCGTACCCTTGCCGTTCAGCCTGACCACTTCCAAGATGGTAAGGTTGTTGCGGATCAAAAGCAGGCTGGAATAGGCTCTCGGTTCTTCAGCGGTGAAATCTGAAAAAGAAATAACCTCAATATTCAAATACAAATATACTTTATTGTTAAACGAACATATAGTCCTTGTCACTTCCTATAGTAAAAACAGTACTTACAAGCTCATACATTTATCACAGTTTTGTATTGAATTTGTATTCGAATGTGTAGGTCTCAGCTTTAAATTAGATAACACAAAGATAAAAATAAAAATTTTAACACATTTATTTCAGCATTAAATTCAACACTATGTCACGAAATCAATATCTTTCAATTTGTGGCGATTTTAATATTAATGATTTAATCGAATCACCAGAAAAATCTGTTCTTTTCGACTTGCTGGAATGTAGTTTCGAATCAGACTCCCTCAGCATTGGATTATGTAATAGCAAATCACCCAAACTTTAACGCAATCAACTTTCAAACGAACATCGCAGATCATATGGCACGAAGGATATTTCACTTGAATGCCCCTCTGAATGAGCCCTCATTTTCCAATTTATATATTTTTTAAAAGGTTCTTTGATTCTCGAAATATCTTTCAACTTAATTATCACTTATCTAGAACAGACCTTAGTCACCTATATAATACTACAGATGTTAATGAATCCTGGACTTATTTTTGGCACAATTTTCTACATTTTTTAGATATAGCTCAACTCTTCCAAATAAAGAATGGATAAACCCAGACCTAATTAAACAGAGGGAGATTTTAAAAAAATTATATTGGTTGTGCAGATCTTGGACCACCGGAGTCAAAAGACTTATACACTCAGCCAAAAAAACTATTTCATGAACAGCTGGCTCTAGAGAAATCAAATTTCTACAAACAACAAATTTTAGACTCCTCATATAACTCTAAAACGATCTGGCAAATAATAAATACTAACTTAGGAAGAGTAAAAAAGTGCTCTAATCCCACAAAATTAGTATCTAACAATAATTACATAATAAATATCTCTGAAATATGTGAAGAATTCTGCAAATATTTTACAAGCGCAGAAAACCTAATAACCTTGGGTAAACATAATATTGATTTTTCAAATTGTACAACCAATGAATTTCATATCAGGTCAATGTTTTTAACACCACTGAATGTGCACGATCTCCATTCAGCTTTAAAACTCTTAAAAAACAAAACAGCCTGCTCTGGTGAAAACGACATCGCAGTTATGGCATTAGAAAAAATATGGGATTATATTAAACACCCATTATGCTATATCTTTAAAATTTATCCCTCGAAAAAGGTATATTCCCTCGCGAGTTGAAGATAGGGGAAGTTATTCCACTTTATAAAAAGGGTGACAGGGGAAAAATCGAAAACTATCGATGTATTACGGGCCTGCCTACCTTTTCTAAACTTTTTGAGAAAGTAGTTTTATGCAAGATAGAAAACTTCTTAAATGCAGAAAAATTAATAAGTAACAAACAACACGGTTTTAGAAAAGATTGCTGCACTTCTACAGCTGCTTTTGAGCTATTACATTTTGTTTATGAGGGCTTGGACACATCAAACTACGTTCTTGCAATCTTCTTTGACTTAACTCGAGCTTTTGACTGCTTAAATAGCTCTCTCTGTCTAGTATTAAAGGCCCTTTCTGATATTAAATGTTCATGTTTTTTATGTATGAGAGATACAGATTCAAGTATTAAAAGGCAAGTAAGTGTTAAAATTGTATATTTCAAAAAAGTGGTTTGCAATGGTCTCGCGCCCCAGCTTTGCACATGTAACGAACAGCCCGTTTTTGCAAAATAAAAGTAGAATTAAAAAGTTATTGGCTGCAATAACCCCAAACTGCTATACCATAAAGTTAGGTATGAATTTACAAATGCAAAGTAAGCCAATCTTGCTGCAGTAATGCCGAGCTCATTTGGAACAATACGAACTGCATAACTGCCTCTTGCAACTTTTTCATTTAGTTTATTTATGTGGTTAATAAATTTTAAGTTATTATCAATGTGTATTGCCAAAAATTTCGTGTTTGATTTGTTTTCAACATTAGTATCAGAGAGGTAAAGATTATCAAAGTTAAACGTTAAAATATTAGTTTTTGAAACATTAAAACTAAGGTGATTCGCATCACACCATTTCTAATAAACTAATTCCTCCTTTGAGAAATTCAATGAAAATTTTTAACACTTGTAATTTCTTAAAACTTGTCAGGAACAAACTATGAATAAACAAATCAAAATGTACGAATTTATTTATTGTACATGTACATGCTAAAAACTGACGCTTTTGAGGAGGATCATATAGATTTTACTTGTCGTAAACTGTCATCAAGTCTTTTTCTGCTAAGAAGGCTAAGAGGATGTGTTAAGGACATGAGATTGATTAGCGCTTATTACGCAATTTTCTACTCACATATTTTGTATGAGATAATCTTATGGGGCAATTCTTGCCATTCCATACGAATTTTTCGATTACAGAAGAAAGCTGTTCGTATTCTTGCAAAGGCTGGTTATAGGGACCATTGCAAGCCCCTATTTATTCATCTTAAACATTTAACGGTGCCTTGCATTTACATGTACCAAGCCCTTTTAGAAATCCATAAGAACAAAACTAACTTTAAATTAAACTTCGACTTTCATCAGTATGATACAAACCTGCTGCGACCACAAAAGTTGCGACTACAAAAATCAATAAATAACTCCTTCCTCTAAAATACTATAATAAGCTCAAACAGTCTACAAGGGGCTTACATTTTAAGGATTTTAAGGTCAAAATTAAGGCCGAGTTTACGGTTAAATAAAAAAAAATTAGTTTTAAAACAATTTATATGTGTATTAGTTTTTTTATGTATCATTTTAATTATTTTAAATTTTAACTTTTACTGACGATTGTAAGAAACTTTATGACATGAATAAATTAGTATTTCAATAATGTCAAATTATCAGATGTCATACAAAAAATAATTTCGTAAGGGTGTTCCAGCGAGGACTGAACAGGGACCTATTTTCGACCTTCCTTGTATTTTGGAAAAATTCAAAATAGCCAATCGATGTATTTTTTCTTGTAGAATCCAAAAATGTCATCGAAAAAATATTTGAACCAGAAACAAAAGAGTTACGCTATGCATCAGGTGTTTTTTAAATGGAATGTATCGTTTTTTATACGATTCTGATTAAAAGATTTGATTTTGCGTTAGCTGTTTATATTACATTTTAATGTTTTACAAACTAAAATTTTAGCTTCACCTGTTTAAAATATATGATAGGTTGGTATAGGTGATCAAGGTAAAATGACGTTTGAATGTTTTGTCAATAAAAATTGACATTATTTTAATTATTGTCGAAGTCTTCACCTAAAAAATATATATTTGACTCTGATCGAAATGAAATACTCTTTGGACGAGAGACTACAGATTGTTATGCTATTTTACAAGTGCCAAGAAAATGCAAGAGAAGCAAGAAGAAGATTTATTGCAAATTTTCATAGAAACATATCCATCAATACAATTCTAAGGATAAAAAACCTATTTGAGGAAAATAAAACTTTACATGATAGAAAAAGAAATTCAATAAAAAATAATGGGTCTTGTAAACAATTAAACTCACGGAATTTGATAATTTTTGAATATAAAATAGAAAGTTTACCTTCATTTAACTGTTTTAAGAAAATAAAAGAAATGGATGAACCACTTTTTCTAATAAAAAAACCAAAAAGAAATTCGATATTTCCACTGCATTCCAATGCGCCATATTCCTTAATATGACAATTTGAAGAAAGGTTATCTTACATTGTTGCCAAACTTAGATTATTGTATGGAGCTTAAATTTTTCATGTTTGTCTCCCGACAGTAACGGATTTGGCCACCCTGTGCCGATATCGAATGTTAGACTTCCGCCAGTGATGCACTTCGCTGTCGTCCGCCTTTTATATATATAGGGCTTTAATGATAATGCCTACGGCGCCTAACCTGGTGCTAACCCGGTACCAATCTACCTAGTGCGGCCAACACTAATCAACAAGGGGATGCATCACTGGCGCAAGTCTAACATTCGACATCGACCCCCTGGGCCGATGCCGAATGTTAGACTTTCGCCAGTGATGCTCTGCGCAGTTGTTCGTCTTTTAGGGCATTAACGATGATGCCTACGGCGCCTAACCTGGTGCTAACCTGGTACCAATCCACCTAGTGCCTTCGGGCTCCTGCTGGTACCGATCCACAACCCACACATGCATTTTGTTTTTTTTATATAATTTATATAGGTCATATATAAAATAAACTTGGCAACGTAGCATCCCTAGCACACTGGATTTCCATCCAACAGGCGACACTCCCGCTCTCTCTTTATTTAGCTGTTGTAATTATGTTGAAAAACGTTTAATAATGTCTAATATAATAATTACTTCTAACTTTTAGTTACAAATAATAATTTTTGTGTTATAGAGCATTATAATATAATCAATCTTTTAGGTAGTTCATAAATTAAGTTTGTGAAAAATATGTTTTTAGCGATACCCCAAAAACAAGTTCAGTGCAACCTTCCGAAACCTTAGTTTTTTTTGGATTTAATTTGAAAAAGTGGTTCATCCATAAATTTTTGTGTATAGGAAGTATTAAAAAAAGGTAATCTTTCAAATGTATATTTTAAATTTGTCAAATTCCTTGGGTTAAATTGTTTACAAGAGCCAAAAATAATTATTAAATAATAAAATAAAACTACTAATAACATAAGTTTTCAATGTGACCGCCGTTTTTCTCGAAACAACATCGATAACCCCTTTGTAGCCTTTCTAAACTTGCTGTTACAATATGATTTTCCTGGTTAAGGCGGTTTATTTCATAGACAATTTTTCCCATGATCTCTTGAATATTTTCGTTTCGTTGTCTGTATACGACGTTCTTCAAATGGCCCCAAAGAAATGTATCCAAAACTGAGAGGTCGGGGCTATTGGGCGGCCAAGCATATGTTCCATTTCGCCCTATCCATTCGTTATGGCGCCGATTTAAAAATTGAAATTATTTCTGATATTCTGCCAATGGTAAGTCTTCCAAAAAATTTTCAATTTCGTTTTCTAAAAACTCATAATATCTGTGCCCATTTAAAGTCCCGTTAAAAAATATTGGTCCCAAAATTTTATTGTTTTTTATCCCACACCAAACATGAATAGAATTCCTCCCTTGAAATTTAATAGTCTGGAACTTTTTTTGGATTTTCAACAGCCCAGTGGTGACTATTATGTCTGTTGAATACTCCCGATGTTGTGAAAGTAGCTTCGTCGGTCCACACAATATTTTTGAATAAATCAGGGTCTTCGTTTTCTTGTCGAATTACCATTTGAGAAACAAATTAGAAGCGAAGTTCTTTTTGTGCCGGTGTTAGGTGCTGAAGTGGAAGGATACGAAAAGGCCTAAATTTATGAATTTTCAGAGTCCTGTGAACAGTCCCTCGGGTAACTCTTCTGCGCCTTACACCGCCACCGTACTGAACTTCCCGAACTGCATCCGAAATAGATTTGGTTGGATTAACTTGAAAATAATTTATAATGGCCTGGTCTCGATTTCTTCTTCTTTGTATATTTCTTTTTCTATCATGTAAAATTTTATTTTCCTCAAATAGGTTTTTTATCCTTAGAATTGTATTGATGGATATATTTCTATGAAAATTTGCAATAAATCTTCTTCTTGCTTCTCTTGCATTTTCTTGGCACTTGTAAAATAGCATAACAATCTGTAGTCTCTCGTCCAAAGAGTATTTCAATTCGATCAGAGTCAAATATATATTTTTTAGGTGAAGACTTCGACAATAACTAAAATAATGTCAATTTTTATTGACGAAGCATTCAAACGTCATTTTACCTTGATCACCTATACCAACCTATCTTATATTTTAAACAGGTGAAGCTAAAATTTTAGTTTGTAAAACATTAAAATGTAATATAAACAGCTATCGCAAAATCAAATCTTTTAATCAGAACGGACATAAAAAAAATCACTCTTTCCAAAAATCGTATAAAAAACGATACATTTCATTTAAAAAACACCTGATGCATAGCGTAACTCTTTTGTTTCTGGTTCAAATATTTTTTCGATGATAGTTTTGGATTCTACAAGAAAAAATACATCGATTGGCTATTTTGAATTTTTCCAAAATACAAGGAAGGTCGAAAATAGGTCCCTGCTCAGTCCTCGCTGGAACACCCTGTACATTTTGATTTGTTTATTCATAGTTTATTCCTGACAAGTTTTAAGACAGTCCAAAAGTGTCAAAAAGTTGCAATGAATTTCTCAAAGGAGGAATTAGTTGACATGATGTTTACATTAGGTGCTGGTAACAGAAACTGTTTACTTGCACAGCGACTTTATCACGAAGCTTATCCCGAAAGACGACAGCTAAAGAAGCAAACATTCGAGAAAAATCGTTTTTTTAGGACAGCGAGAGTCGATTATGAAAAAAGTGATAGGTCGAAAACGGTAAATAATGAGGAAAACCAGTGTCGCTTAAAGTTACGGAGAATCCCCATATTTCTCAGGCAAATTTCTCATGAAACTGAAATCGATCCGTCCACCGCACAGACGGGCAAAATTTCAAAAAGCTGGCCAGAACCCCAATTCGGGAAGATTGCCATTTCACACTTTTACGCGTCTAGGGGCTTTAATAGATCATTGGGCTTTTTAAAATTAGAAATTCCGTAGATGGCGCTCTTCGTTGAATACGGTGATAATAGTTGAATGTTAAATGTTGTTCGCGTAAGTGTTTTTGCGAAAAAATATTGGCTGTTTTTGTGTACATATTGTAGACATTATAGTGCTCAAAGTAAAATGGATTGTACTCCTGGTGGTAAGTAGTACCTTTAGCTATACTATTTATATAAAATAATAATATTTTTTAATTATGTGTATTTTATACAGAAATAATTTTCTGGAGTAGTGCAAAATTATAGTTTTAATTTTATTGTTAATATTTTAGTAAACTTCCGGGATCTTCCGGGCTTAACTTTCTGGAAAGTTGTGTAGCTGAATACTTTAAATAGTAAATGGAGAAAAAATATTTTCCGCTTTTGTCTGCCTTTTTGAGATAACTTAATCAACTTTGTTTTGTGTCACTTGGAATTTTCCCCAATTTATCGCTTTCAAATCGTTTAGGGCTAATTATTTTTATTTATTTCAGGATCAAGGGACGTAGATCCGGATGAAAATGTTGTTTTAAGTATGAGAACGCTTTCTGAAGTAATACTGACATTTCAATTCAACAAAAATTGAAGCTAATTGCGAATATTTGCATTCGTATGTAAAAGATCTAACTAATTGCCCTGAAGTATTATCTAATGTAATTAAACAAAAGCTTTCACATTTTCTTTCTGATTTTAAATTAAAATATAAGACTGCGCAATACAAGAAAGATATTTTGCCCAAAACAAAACTTGGTTGGAAACAAATTTAAAATTTAATTTTTTTGTGCAATCACCTACAGCGAGTTTAGGTGGTCGCCCTGCTGTTAATTTCCAGACTAGTAGCGAACGAACAAAACGAAGACAAACCGAATATGTTGGATCAACAATGAGTTCCTCAGAGCCTGTGTATGCTGCTCAAATGAGTCTGCGCGCTGAAGGAAGTATAGATGCTGCAGCTGTTATAAAAGATGTACAATTTTCAACCCCAAAAAGGGCCCAGAACTATAGAAAGGCATATAAAGAGAGAGCTGAAAAAGTTGATCAGCTATCTGGTGATAAAGCATTGTCAGTATTTGTTAAAGCAAATAGACACCAACATCAGATCATAAGGAGTGAAGATAAAAAACGTTTTCCATCGTATAAGAAGATTCAGGAGGCCATCAGGCCAAGGGGCGCTGTTACCCAAATCGGGATGCAGTTACAATCACGGGGCAAAAAGCTGAAGTAAAATTACAAGCCTTACTAAACCATACTGCCCATCGTATAGTGGAGGTGCAAAAAGATGTATTGGAAACATTAACAGAACCTCAACTTGCTTGTTTGACACTTAGGTATAGCCAATACAAGCAAAATTTTGACAGCGATGAACGTTCGGATGCCAGTATATTTTTAACATCCTTTGTGCCACTTCTATTAACATGCGACGATCCAAATAAATCTACAAACAAAATAGTTTGGCAAAATCCACGTCCAGGCTCACCCCGCTTTTCGTCCAATCAGAATTCAATTTATACATGAGACCACTGATTTAACACTTCAAGAAATAAATACCATGCAGAATGAAATAGAAAACCTTACACCTACTTCCATTAGTGTAGGCACAAGGACATTGAACACAACTTACTTTTTACAATGGTAGATGGCAAAATGTGCAATGCTGCTTCATCTACGACATCCACGAAAAAGTGTTATATATGTGGGGCTTCTTCCAAGTCTTTCAACAACATAGATGTTAAGTAGAAGTATTTTAATCAGTTTGTTAAACTGTGAAAATAGTGATTTTTTTTAGAAAAATATGATCAGTAGCAAAAGTTATGGTACGAGCGGGAATAGAACCCGCACCTCTGCGTGTCTAGCGCATCGCCCTAACCAATTGAGCTATCATACCACTGATAATAATAATATTTTTGCAAACTATATCTAGTGGATACCGTATAAATATACAAAAATTTAAAGATTATGCTTTAACAACAGCTAGGATACTTGTACAAAAATATCCTTGATACAACATGCCTAATACGGTCCACAAAATTTTAATTAACTCGTCAGATATTATTGAATCTTTTTTATTGCCTATAGGACAATTATCTGACGAGGCCCAGGAGGCATTAAATAAAGACATTAAGAAGTATAGAGAAGGATTTTCCCGAAAGTGTTCAAGGCAACAAAACTTGGAGACTGCTTATATCGTCTGATCCAGTCATATTAAGCATGCGAAAACTTCCAAGGCGAAAGTCCAAGTCATCAGAAAAAGAAGTCTTAGATTTATTATTAGCCCCCGTCCAGAGGGATCTGCCACTAATACTACTAATGAAGACTCAGAAATTAATAGCTCAAGTGACTCAGACTCCGGGTCCGGGGATTAAAAACAATAATTAGTTATGCGACATTATTTCTGAGAATAAATGATGCTGTTATTAGTTTATTAATTATTAATTTTACGCCGTTGATGACTTTAAATAATATAAAAACAGTAAAATGTAGGCAGTATTTTTTAAAACAATTTAAATTCGGTTTTATACACATAATTATGTTTTTGTCAAGTATTTATTTATTATATTATTAAATTTTCCACCAGATTAGTAGCCAATTGACAAATATGTTAATTAGTTTTTACAATATTATTTCTCATAAACACATTAAGGAAATTTTATTACTACATATCATCGTTTAAGTTTTGGCCAGGTTTTTTCAATTTTGCCCGTCTGTGCACCGTTCGGAAAATTTTGGTTAAAAATAAAATGCATGCCTGTCATGTTCAACTTCTACAAGAACAACACCCCGAATATTACATTAAAAGAGCTCAATTCTGCCAATGGGCGCAACAAAAAATTCACCAGGACAGGTATTTCTTTAATAAAGTGCTATTTACCTACGAAGCTACGTGTCATAAAAATGGTGACGTGAACAGACATAATTTCCACTATTATGTATCCACTAATCCACATATTATTCGAACTGTAAGCCAAACTAGATGGTTCTTGGATGTATGGGGTGGAATAGTGGGAAGTACGGTTTTTACAAAATGAGTTTTTACTGTTTTTACTTCAATTTACCTGCTCATATTAAAAATAGTAAGTGGTATTTACACGATGGAGCTCCAGTCCACCACACTGCCGCTATTCATGACCACTTAAACCGTGAATTTTCTAACAGATGGATTGAAAGAGGGAGTTTACATGGATGGCCAAAAATGAACTTCTTTTTATGGAGATATGTGAAAGAAGAAGTATACAAAATGGCCCCCCCGACGAAAGAAGATATGGAGAACCTTATTACCGAAGTTTTTGGAAACATCAGAAACATTACCTTGAGTGAAGTCAGTAGATCATTTGAAGAACGGATACAGTTGCGCCTGGATGTTAATGGTAACGACTTTAAACATTTGTTATAACGTTATGCATTTTGTTGTATTAATTACTTAATTTTTTTACTTTTATTTCTTGCCTTTAAATGAATAGTAACATTTTTTAACACCTGCTTTAATTATAACATTTGTTTTGTTGTATTCGCTTGTCTCATATTGCCTTGACGAGGTTCTGACAAATTTTTTCTATGTTATATAGTTTATAAAGTTAAAATATTAATAATAATAGCAATAATTATAAACCGAAACAATAATATGTGTTAATAAACGTATTTTTGATGAGTAGCGAGTATACTTTTGTCCAAATCATCACTACGAATAAAAATCAAGGCATTTTCCAGAAAAACTAATATATTGCCAAAACGACTCATTTTCGGACAATGGTCGTAATTGCAAATTTGAAAAGCACGATATGCCCTACAAGATAGCCTATTAATATACATTTCATTACAAAACAAGTTACTTTGTTGGGACCGTCGTAAAAAACACCCCATATAAGTTGTGGCCAAATTTCTATTACGCAATTATTGCATCACCCATGATGTTTAAAAAACCGTAGAAGATTGTTACCAAGTTTAAACAGGTAATTTTTTTTAACGAAATTTTGACTACCATGTTTTTTTTTTAAAGAAATTTGAATAGCTTGGCAACGCCGCAACGTTGGTCAAATTAAAATAGTGTACTATACGCAGTATTTTACGCTGATTTCAGTTCTGCTTTTAAAGATATCGGTTTCTATTTACAAAAATACACTTTTTGTTGTGACGCTTTTATAGAACACCCTGTATACAAGAAAATATTTTAAGCATGTACCGGGTGGTCGAAATTGGTCTGTTTTAACAGAGAAAACCTATTTCCTGACTAGATAGAGCAAAACTGACTTAGGTGTCATGGGCTCGATTTCTGAGAAATGTTTAATGGCAAAAACCGCCTGCCGATATTTTCACTGCCAACTGAGATATAGGGCGTTTTTCAATTTTCGGCCATTTTGAAAATTGTCCATAACTTTTTTATTTTGCGGAATATTAACATTCTGCAAAGACATTCTAAAGGCACTTTTTTATGTGCAATCCAGTGGCGTACTCAGATTTTTTCTATAGTTGTCCGTTTTATCATAAATAGGCAAAACTTTTTTTTTTCAAATGGAAATCATAGTTGGCTATAAATTATAAAAAATGCTCGCGTTTAGCCCTTTTCAGTGATATAAAGTTGTAGGTACTTATTTTCAAAAATAACGAAAATATTAGGTGTTTTTGGTTTACATCGAAGTAGGCCTTGGAATAATGACGCGCGTTCAATATTTTGAATATATTGCTGTCAGATTACTGTAGTCTGGTGTAATTATTGCGTTTTGGTGTTATCTTTATAAAGTTGTGTTAAGTTGCTGACAAAATATGTTTGAGAATTATGAAAAGTATGATATGTTAAAATGTTACATATTATCTAACGAAGTTCCTGAAGCAGCTAGTGAATTATATTTTAATACATTTCCCGAGCGACGTCAACCGGATAACCGAATTTATCAAACATTAAAAAGTAATTTAGTAAATTACGGAAGTTTTAAAAAGTTAAGAACAAGACATTATGAACTAAAGGAAGAAAAGGAAATCCAGCAGCTAAATATAATTGGTGAGGTATTAGATCATCCTGGCACCTCCTCTCGAACATTGGCTAATATAACGAATGTTCCAAAGACCACCGTTTTAAAAATACTCAAAAACATAAATTCAAACCGTACAGAACGAGAAGAGTTCATCAACTCCGTGAAGGGGACGCCGCTAGAAGATTGAGATTTTGTCAGTGGTATGAGCAAAAATTCATGGAGAATGAGAATTTTCCATTAAATATTATTTGGAGTGATGAATCCAGAGTAGATACTTCTGGTATATTTAATAGATATAATTCATATCACTGGTCCACTGAAAATCCACACGTAGTTGTGCAACAAGACCGGCAAGGTCGGTGTGGATTCAATATATGGGTGGGGATATTCCGAGGAAGATTTGTGGGACCTTATTTTTACGATGGAAATTTAACTGGAAATGATTATGTAAATATTTTGCGCACATATATTGTCCCTTTGTTGGAAGACATACCTTTAGCTGATGCCAGAAATATCTACTATCAACAAGATGGTTGTCCCCCGCACAATGCAAGGATCACAACTGATCTTTTAAACTTCGAATTTCGAGAAAATTGGATTGGTACGTGGGGCCCCATACCTTGGCCTGCTAGGTCCTGTGACTTAACTCCCTTAGATTTTTTTTTGTGGGGAAGATTGAAGGACTTGATATTTAACGGAAGAACCTTTCACACAAAAGAAGAATTGCAAGAGGCCACTAGGCAAGCTTTTGCATCTATTAGCCCAGTTGAACTAATAAATAGTTGCAACTCGGTACGCAAAAGATGCTTAGTTTGTATTCAACAGGGAGGGGCTCAATTTGAACAACTTCTCTAAATATATTTATCAGAAACCTATCTAACTAAATACCTAGATTTTCATAATTATTTTTTATTTTCACTTGTAGCTGTAAATAGTAGTTTAGTTTGTTAATTTTGTTCAACTTTGCTATGTAAACAAAAAAAAATAAAAAAAATTAATAATAAATAATTAAAATAACGTTAGCTAGTGTTATTTAAAGTTGTGTTTAAGTTGCTAACAAACTATAAATCTTAACAATACATAATTGAGATATTGTCATCACAAATCAAAGCCTACTTCGATGTAAACCAAAAACACCTAATATTTTCGTTATTTTTGAAAATAAGTACCTACAACTTTATATCACTGAAAAGGGCTAAACGCGAGCATTTTTTATAATTTATAGCCAACTATGATTTCCATTTGAAAAAAAAAAGTTTTGCCTATTTATGATAAAACGGACAACTATAGAAAAAATCTGAGTACGCCACTGGATTGCACATAAAAAAGTGCCTTTAGAATGTCTTTGCAGAATGTTAATATTCCGCAAAATAAAAAAGTTATGGACAATTTTCAAAATGGCCGAAAATTGAAAAACGCCCTATATCTCAGTTGGCAGTGAAAATATCGGCAGGCGGTTTTTGCCATTAAACATTTCTCAGAAATCGAGCCCATGACACCTAAGTCAGTTTTGCTCTATCTAGTCAGGAAATAGGTTTGTCTCTGTTCTCGACCACCCTGTACAAAAACCTTACAACTTTTATGTGAAAAAGTTTTTTCAATTTCCTATAACAACAGAAATATTGGACTTTCTCGCGCTAAAAAACCATATATATGTATATATATATATATATATATATATATATATATATATATATATATATATATATATATATATCGCGGTTTTATAGCCTATTAATTAGTTAAAACAACTGCAAACACCGAAAACCATTTTCTCTTGTCGTTTAGGTTAGGCAATGTAGGTTAGAATTACTTTTACTACTATGTTGTATCAAGCATTTTTTCTAGTTACCATGGTAACACCGTGAGGAAGTGTAACAATTGAAAATACTGAAAGAGCTCTAACTTCGGTTCGCGTTAACCGAATTTAACAAACTGTGGTTTCCTCTTAGTACTGTACTAAGATTAGGTTAATAGCAGCAGATATTTGGTTTCTAAAATCATGCAAGTCTTTTTCAGCTTTCCCTAAATTCATTTCAGTCAAGATCCCTAAACAATCACCCGTTACTGGGAAGGTTGAATCTTTTGCCAAACAAAAGTGGCTAGATTTAGAAATTAAAAATCTGTATAGCAAACGAAGTATGCTTGAAATTGAAGCATACGGATTATTTAAAAAACTCACTTATAAGCTTAGTAATTTAGAATTTGAACAGTGGTTAGATTTCCAAAGAAAAATGTTCGTAGTTATCGATGCCAAATTTTTGAAGAAAATGTGTTCACTTAAAAACAAACTGAGAAAGTTGAAACCACAAAAACAAATTTCTTCGGAAGTCGAGAACATTGTAGAAAATCTTTCTTCTCAGTCTTTTCATAATAGAGAAATAGCCCTTTTGAATAAAGGTTTGAATTTTGCAGAGCCTCCAGTAAAAAATAGTTTACCAACTATTATAGGGAATATCGAAAGTTCCATTCAATAAGTGCCAGAGTCAACTAAGGGATTCATTAGAGAGGCTTGCAGAAATCAAATCTCAAAAAACGTTGTTAACAACAAGTCAAAATATGTTTCTCGTAAAAACACTGAAGTTATCCAGGGACTGAAGAAAAAGGAATGTTTTTATTTAAAAGCTGACAAAGGAAATAAGGTTGTTATACTAGACAAAACAGATTATTTTGAAAGAGTAGACAATTTGATTCAAACTGGTCCTTATGATTTAATTGAGAAAAACCCGTTATCAAAAATGATAACAGAAGTAAAAAGTACTTTAAAAACGTGTAAAAACCTTGTGTCCGATAAACTAAAATTCAAACTAACACATAGTAACCCACAGTTATCTAAACTGTATTGCCTTCCCAAAATTCATAAACCTGGGAAGTCCATGAGACCTATTGTTTCAGCTGTTGGATCACCAACGTACAATATTTCAAAATGATTAGTAGAAGAATTCGGCAAATTAAATATCTCGTATGATAACTTTGAGGTTACTAACTCGTTAGAATTCTTAGATAAAATTAAGAATGTTCACTTAAAAGAAGGTGAAATTTTAATATCTTTTGATGTAAGCTCATTGTTTCCTAGTGTACCCATACCACTAGCTTTAGAGTACCTAAAGGAACTACTTGAAATCAATAATTTGAAGAAAGAAATTATTGTTGAGTATTTACTTCTCACAAAATTATGTATGAATCAAAATTTTTTTCAGTACAACAATAAATATTATAAACAACTAGAGGGAACTGCGATGGGCAATTGCTTATCTCCGTTCCTTGCAAATTTGTTTATGGGCAGATTAGAAACCCAATTCAAAAAAGAACTCAAGTATTTCCCAAGGGTGTGGTATAGATAGTAGATTTGCTATTTTTTATACTAAAACAGAAAATTTGGACACTTTCTTAGAAACATTAAACAATAAATATCCTTCCATTAATTTTACGTACGAAAAGGAGAACAATGGGCAATTACCTTTTCTCGACACGTTAGTTATTAGAAATAACGATAAATTAGAATTTGATATTTATAGGAAATTTACTAATACTGATAGATATATAACATCTGACTCATTTCATTGCCGTCAACACAAAATGGCAGCATTCCATTTCTTAACTCACAGGTTAGTCAATTTTCCACTAAGTAAAGAACGTTTTAACAATGAAATGAGTCGGATTAAAAATATAGCTAAAAGTAATGGATATAATGATAATTTTGTACATAAACTAGTAAATAGACATAAGCATAAGAAAATGTTAAAAGATGCCACTACTCTTCAAATACCTGAGGCTTCCAATAAATTCATAGTAATCCCATATGATCCCAGATATACGAGAGGTCTAGGAAAAGTATTTAAAAACGTAGGTTTTAGAGTACCCTACAAAACGGAGAATAGTTTAAAAAGTCTCCTTGGAAACCCCAAAGACAAAGTCGACTTGAGGGAGCGGAGTGGCATCTATGAAATTAGCTGTAATGATTGTAATCTAAAATATGTTGGGCGGTGCAGTCGGGTGCAACCAAGTGTGACCACATTTACCTAAAAATAGTCTCGGTTAGGATAAGTTACTTTAGTTTATATCATCTGCTGATGATGCTAACTTGGTTAGCGAAACGCGCGTCCAGAACGTAACAAGTTGTGGTGTAGTGTGGTTAGAACTCTTGTATTTTGATCAAACTGTGGTTTGTTTTAAAGAAATTTTTATCCTCATTAAATATCATTATAAATTATCTTAAAATTAGTTCGTTGGTTTGATAAAAGAGGGCGCTTTATTGGAAAAAATGTTCTAGATTAGCAAAAATCGTCAGAGAATGTAATTTCATATTGGTTTTTCCCTGTTTCGAAGCTTTTATTACCAGTGCTATGAACAATTGCGAAATAAAACAGAAAAATCAATAATACAATTATATGCATATGCCTAATTAAAAAAATACTAACAATACTAACATTATTTATCAATGTTCAAATTGTTTTCCGTCGTTTAAATTGCAAAGATTTATACGTCTTCTAGTTGAAAATACGGCTGCTTCTATTTCAGCTTGAGGTAAACTATTCAGCGCATTTCTAATTCGAATGATCATGTCTTCTCTGCTAGTCGGTCGAATTTTATAAACGATGTCTTTAACTCTACTCCATAAATAAAAGTCCAAGCACATTACTTCCGTAAAAGACGTGAATAATGAGCTGGGCATCCATCCTGCTATAACCACATGTTTCTTCTCACAAATAATGGAACATTTTCTATTAATCCGGGTAATTCAAAATTTTAAAAATTAAGGTACATTTCCCCTGTCAAAGTACCTTCAAAAATATACGGACCGATAATCATTCTGTTGATTATACCACACCAAACATTAACTGTCCATCGATGTTGATTATCAACTTCACGCATCCAACGTGGATTGGTTTCTGACCAATAATGCATGTTGTGCAGGTTTACTCTACCAGTATTGGTAAATGACGCCTCATCCGTCCACAATATTTTAGATAAAACCTGAGGATTATCTCATTCTTTAACCAATAACAACAGTTTAATCTATTATTAAAATCAGCATTACATAAAGCTTGGCGTAGTAATACATGGTAAGGATATAATTTTTGATCCACAAGGGTTCTTCTCACTGTACCGTAAGAAAGGTGTAAATCTGTTACAATTTCTCTTATGCTAATCTGGGTTCTGCGTGAACACATGCCAATACATATATAACAACTGCGTCCTATGTCTTTGCAAAACGGCGTCTTCTTAACGTGGGAACTGGCTGAACACGACCATGTTGTCTCAAGCGGTGAGCTAGACGCATAAAAACTTTTCTCGAATGGTGAATTCTATCAGGATAGCGCATAGCGTACTCCCTCGAAGCCAAAACTGCGTTCACAAAAGATTGAAAGTAAATGGCTAACATATCGTATGCATCTTCATTTGTATAAGGCATTTTTACTACAATCAATTATCTCACAAAAATATTCTTAGTGGTCACAACGCTATCAGAAGCTGACATGTAGAATTTTAAACGTCTGTCGTTCTGAAAAGAACAGTTTTGCTGACGTTTCGCCAAAATCACATTTGGCATTTTCGAAACTTTCTTTCTGTGTTGGTAACTGCGACGCTTCCTTTTATACCCCCACCCGGGGCCGAAGGTTATATTTGCGCGGCCGTTGGTCGTTATTTATGTTTTCCGGATGGTGCTGTTGTTGTTGCGCTAATTGCCCTTGAATTTTTGCGATTTTAGATTTGTCGATTATTGTCTTTCATACTGTTGATAGTTTTAATGATTCGTCCCTTTTATTCAAATCACCTTGTTTTTCAATTTCCATGGCTTCTCGGATTATTCTGGTCTTTTAATGTTCTATATTCTCCCTACACCCATCGAAATTTATTTTATGGCCCCTTTCCTGATGATGTAGGAATAAAGCTGAGGTTGTTTGTTTCTTTGTTTCTGATGCTGAGTTTATGCTCTTCCACTCCTGCTGATATTCGCCTGTTAGTTTGCCCCACTTGGTTTTCCAGTTTGATTTTATCTTTTGGGTTTCCAAGTAATTTACCTATACTTGTTGGTGGTTTGTGTATTGTTTGTGTGTTGTGTTTCCTCAGAATTCTTCCGATTATGTTTGTTGTGCTGCATCTGGTAAGACTGTCT
>JAUTXW010000372.1:0-190000 GCA_030620095.1 Kuschelorhynchus macadamiae
TATATACATTTATAGTACATCCTTGGGGTATAGGTTAATGAAGAAAACACAATTCTTTACATTAAATCGCTCAATGTGCTAAATTTTTTCAAGATTTTATTTTGGAATTCTTGATTTCTAAAAAAAAATAAATTTCATTTGAAACACAGTGTACCAATTACACATAGAGGTAATCATTATCATATACTTACATATATTACAATTATTCACATTATTAACAAAATTTAAAAACACGTTTTCTCGTTTCTTCTCGATGTGTATTACGTTTTCCGACTCCACAGATCCTTCACTTCTAACCAATGTTTCTGTCACTGTTGAAGCACTGCAAAAGACTTCTGGCTGGGTCTTATTGTATAAAATTTTATTTGCTACCTCCTTTTTATTATTGAGGCTCTCAGCAACGTAACTTTCCGCAATAGCAGCGGATTTCCATCCACCATGTCGCTTGATAGCTAATACATTAATTTCAGTATTTGCTAATAAAGTTGTCGACGTTCTTCTAAAAGAGTGTCCAGTATACATTTTGAAGTTCTCAAACTTTGAAAATTTCGCAATTTTACTTGGAATTGACGAAAACGTATTTTCCCGACAGGCTGGTTTAAGCACTTTCCGTTTTGCTATCGCATAAAGAAGCATGGATTAATAATCGCCATGTGTCACTTTTTGTCACTGTAAATGTACGTGACATTCCATTTTTGGAGTCAGGAATGCTCACAATTATGACTTCTTGACTTATTTTAACATTGTCTCTTTTCATGTCACAGAGTTCATTAGAACGGCACGCTGCAGCAACTCCCATTACAATTACGACCTTCATCAATAAGTATATATATGATCGGGGGCTTCAAGCATGAACTTATTCACATCTTCCCTGTTAAACACATTCGATTTTTTGGGTCTATACCCACCATTATTTCTTTTCAAAAGTGCTCGAAGTTTTGGATACTTAGAAGTATCTATATTTTCCTCTATAAAAAGGGTGGACTTCAACATCGAATACTCACACCATAGGCTTGATGGGGACTGCAATATAGCACTTTTTTCGTGGAAATACGCCAAAAACAAGGTTTTGTTCTACTGTGGGGGGCGATTGTATTACAAAATTTTTTTATTTGCGTGGCAAACACAGCTTGTCTTTGAGGGATTTCCCCATTAAGAATGCCATGTTCTCGCACGGGGTAGTTTGTATTTAAAAATGTATTTACTTTAGTCTTCGACACAGTCTTTTTTGAACTGTCCCCTGCGGGGACTCTGTGTTCCATGTCGTTGTTTGTCTGTAAATACAATCTACTTCCGGGTTGTCCTGTAGTATTTTTATTTGAATTAAATTTACTAAGTCCGGACCTGCGGTCCAAGTCGAAGTCCAAGTCGCCATCGCAAATGGAGCTAAGGTTGACTTCATGTTCCCTAACCTGACTCTGTCTAGGAGAGGAACAATTCATATCAAGGAGGGATTCTGGAGATTTAAGATCTCTTAATGGTTTTCTCAATTCTAATAAACTGTCGTTAAATAATGTGTGCAAAGTGTCGCTCTTACGGTTAGTATTATCAAGCAACATATTAGATTCTGATAAGATTTTTATCATAATTAATATAATGTAGATTAGAATTAAGTTTATGGTTTATTATTGAAGAGTCATTTGGGGATTCTCTCCCACGGGGTACCTGCATAGAGAGGTCCTCCATGTAAGTAGCTCCGGCAAAAGTTTGATTCAAATAATTTTTATGTGTCGTCGTGTCCTTTGTAGTGTCCAGGGACGTTGTGAGGCACCCACCACTCACCCGAGGAACATTGAGATGGTCGTTCCTCTCGCCAGAAGATAGAGTGAGCTGTTGCTCAAAGAGGGGGACGGTGTTGGTGGGCATTGTGAAAACTGATCTACCTCTCTTGGGAACCACATCAGAAGTTGATGTGGCCATTGGTAGTCAGTGAAAAAAAATTTTATATAAAAAATTCAAAGTCCAGACCTGCTGGACAAACAAATTAAGAGCAACGGGAGTCAGTCGGCGTAAAGTCAACTTAAAACTAAGAAACGCTACCGGGTGGATACCTATTTCTTAGCCTAAGTATTAGTTACAAAAATCCTAATGATTTATTTACTTAAATAGTCCTAATTTGTTATGGCTCTTGCCGTGTGTAGGCTTTTCCTAGTCCTTACACCACTAAAATATTTCACCTTTCGATCTTAAGTCGAAACGTTTCACGAAAGCACTACGCACTGTCACTTTGAGTGTTCAGTAAGCACTTTAAAATACTTTAAGTTTGTGAAGTTTTTAAGTTTATACGTTGAGACTAATTTACAAAGTTCGCTCAACAGTTTTTCCTTCTAAAACAGGTAAATGACCACAATACCTGTGTACTGTCTTTGCTCACTTATCAGTTTTTTTTTGCTCAATTGAAATGTAAAGTAACAAATCGCTCGTATTTGTTAATGTTTGACAAAATCAAAAAACACTGTGACTGCAACAGTTAAGTCTTTTACGTCAATAACTTTAAAATCAATATACAATATTTACTTAGTCTAAATCGAACTAACTAAATGAATATCTTTTTATTTACGTAATGCTAAAATTATGTATTTATTTATCAACAAGAAAATAATTAAAAAAGTTCAAAATATGTATATTTTATAGTGGCAAAACTCAGAAAACATTTAACTTAAAAATTTGCAAAAATAAAACTAAAAAAGATATTCTAGTTCAAGCTTGCCAATTTTCTTATCTAATTATCCACCCGGGTCAAAAAATTCGTAAAAATATAAATATCAAATCAGTATTCAATATCAATTAAAAATGCACGGGTTTCTAAGTGTCCCTTAGAATAAACAATCCTCCTCACTCAGGAGAGATTGAGAACTTCAGGGACTGACGTGCTAAGTACTCTGGAGGGATCGTTAAAATTTTAAAAGAACGGATTCACCAAGCGTACTAATACTAGAACCTTATTCTAACTTTTTACAAGATGAAGTATAATATTTACAAATTTGTTTAAACAATTATGTTTACAAATAACGCAAAATCAGAGAATATCCAATAATAATTTTTTATGTCAAAATCGGTACAAAAATGTGATTCGCCCAACTAAGGGTAGATCACAAAAATACAAGTCGAAATCAAATAAATGTCACAAGATAATTGTTACAATAATATGCAGTCAAGATCGGTAATACAAAATAATCACAATTTTTTAATAACAGTTTTTTGTTAAAGTGAGCAAATCGTTAAAATGTTAAAGTTTATATTTTATAAAAATGTGAATTAGCAATTATTAATAAGCAAAAAAGTTGAGCAATTTGTACGTTTTTCAAAAGTTTTACAGTTAATGATTAAATTTACGCCAGAAGCACAACAAACACACACTAATGAGCACAAGTTGAATTAAGCTTTAAGTAACTTAGATTGGACCAGAGCCTTAGCTTACCTATATCTTCCTCACGCAATTTCGACAGCCAGTTCTTCTTGTTCTTCCAGATGCCTCCTACTAGGACAAAAATCAACAGAACCTGATTTAATTCCCGAGGACGATCTTCACGATCTAAGCCCTACTCGGAACCAATGTGCAAGGGAACCTTTCGGTACAGAGACCCGGCAAAATCCAACGGTGGGAACAATAGTGCAAGGTTCCTCTAGTTGTCTTCGGCTATATTACTAATAGGGAATTAAGAAACGCACAAATAACACTGCAACCGGTGCTTAGGAGGACTAATCAAATCACTTGTCACTAACAAGTTCAAATCACGAAATGCTAAAGAATCAAATTTCTGTCCATTTTTATATGTTTTTTGCGTCGATGTCACGGTTACACCTTTTTGACAGATCTAGACCAATCGTGGCCATTCTAGGCGGAGTTCCGTGAACGAAACTGTCGACATTTTTGGTCAGTTTCTGGCAACTATTTTTATGGATAACATCTCCCGGGAAACTTTGAGGTCCCGTGGGAACATTGTTTTTGATTAATTTGGCTTATTTTGATTTTTCCCAGTAATAGCATTGCTTTATGCGTATTCTGGCCAAGTTTCATAATTTTCCAATTACTTTTAATTTTTTCGACTAAAAAATTCGTACGTATCTGAAACGATGTCTTTTTAATGTATATTATATAAACAATTAGATTTTTCCTATGTGTCGTTTTTGAGATCTGGGAATTTTTCACCTGGACCTGGTGCTTACCTTCCGAGGCCTGTTTTCTCCTTTCCTGTTAATTATTTCGCAATAAGTTTTATTATATAAAATGCTTCAATTAGGGCTTTTATCCTGTGAAGGTCCCATTTGGATATTTGAATTTTTGATTTTTTGTTTTTGCAAAAATTGAATTTTTTTCCTCTACAAATTTTTTACTATTAATTTGGTATTTTGATATTTACTAGATTGGGCCATTCTGAACGTTTTCTGTCTAGTGACTTTTTTCGCTAGCTGGTCGCGTTCAAAAGTCATGGACGTGGCGTCCTTTTTTAGGTGTGGCGTTCACGACGCTTTCCCTTTTCCTTTCATAAGTCGGTCATTTCTTAATATATCTTCTTAAAATTTATGTGCAAGGTAGCCCTAAGTGGTCTCTTTCAGACAGTCCTTACGGCCCTTGAATGCCTTTTATAGAAAAAAATGTATAAGGGTTTAAAATTGAAATTCTGGAAAATAACGTACTTGTAAATTCAAATCATTAAATTTTAAAGCAAATTTTCTCAGTTGTTTGTGAACGGATTTTGATGATTCTTTTACTAAAATGTTTGCTTTTTGAAAATGTAAAATCTTTGAAAAAATATGTAGATTTAGATTTTTGAAAATATAAATTAATTTTATTTTCAATAGAATTAATTAAGATAATGAAAAGATTTTTGTGTAGGCGTGAAGCGCATAAGAAACTATTCAATTCTACAAAGTTTCATTAAGTTATCTTAATGGGAAATATTTTAAATTAACTATTATAATTATGGAATTTCTGAAATCGACTAGCTAAACTCGGCGTGGTCGTTCCTGATTGGTCCGAAGGTACGAGTTATGTAACTTCATTGGTTGAATTTCTTTCATCGAACTTTCGAGATTAGGCGTGGTCATTAGTTTACATTCGATTTGTTTATGCTCTAAAAGATTATTTCTAGGCCGGTTTTCCATCGTCTATTATGTATAAAAGTATAGGGATACTTATTCTTGCATTTTGGCCTTGTTTTATGAGTATTTATTATTTTAATTATCCGAAAAATGTAATATTACGACAGTTTCTGAAACTGCAGTAGCCGTCTTGCTTTGGCACCAATTCTTAAAGGATTTATATGCTGCTTCATACTTTTTTTTCTACTGTTCCGGTAGTAGAGATAAACAAGCAATATTCGCTGATTCTTCTATGTCTGAAACATCCATTTTGTCCACACAGAATCAAACAATTCGACTTCTTCAAACTTTTCGCTATGAATCGTCAACTTGACGTTGTTGATATAATAAAAACTGCTTATGTTGCTCTTGCGGATTAGGGCTGCCTTCATAATTAATTTAATGAGAATGCTATCGAATGTAATGATAATGAAAATCCAAAAATAAATCTAGTAAACATACAATACATGGAGGGGGAAAAATGTTGTATAGACATAGACATAGACATAGATGGGGAGCCCGACAAGGGCAGCACTTAGGTTCACTAGGGCCCATTGTGCTATCCCCCCAAGTAGGCATGTCAGGCCAAGAGCCCACTCCTTTTTAGAAAGGAAAGGACCCTTTCTGGTAGCGCACGTCCCACAAGCTCGGGTTCCACATAGGTGTCACCCAAGCAAAGCAGTCTGGCGTTAACTAAAGCGTCACATCGGCAGACTAGATGCTCGGTAGTTTCATCTACCTCAGCACAAAACCTGCAGTATGGATCGTTGTCGAGTCCAATCTTATGCAGGTAATATTTCACTAGCCAGTGTCCAGTTAGGACCCCGGTAATAGTTCTAAGTTGACTTCTGTTTAGATTTAGAAGTCTATTAGACTCAAAACGGCTATAAGGGTCTGATATGAGGACCTTAGACTGTCTGAGTCCTGCTAGCTCGTGCCATTCAGCACGGAATTCCTCGACAGTGCGATTCTTAATCCTAGCCTTGACAGCTGAAGGAGCAATTCCAAGAGCAGGTTCCGGCCCAGTGAAAGCATTGTTGCTACCTTCCCGAGCCAGCTGATCCGCCCCTTCATTACCCCCAATGCCCTGAAAAAAAATGTTGTATACTATATGGGATGTAAGTACATTAACCAGTCTCGAGCTTTTTTGCCAGCCCTCGCTATCGCTCGGGCGCAAACTCGTTCTCGACTGGTAAATGTTACTTACGTCCCTTATAGTATAAAAAACTACTACTAAATACAGTAAATATTATTTATGTGGGTCTAGTTTTGTTTGGTAGTAACTCTGCCGGGTTTATTTTTTTCTCAGGGTGACTACTAGTGTAGTTTTTTGATCAACCAGTCTAATATTTGCCTGATTGGGGTAAGTTTGTCATCTTGCTTTCTTTGTTCCCGATTATCTTTATTGTTAAATTTCAATGCTCCGACAAGGAACAAAAAACGTTTATAACCCATACATGACGAAAAAATAGTTGTTCCTGTAGCATCAGTTGCCCCTACTTCCCTAAAATCTGTGTGACACAGCTGTTTAAACCTGTCAGATAAAGAACTCCAAGCAATATTTCTTCTTTACTTGCATATTTGGCATCTCTTTCCCTTGTATAATTTTTTTCTGAGTTTTTGTGATAAAAGCATTTGTATAATTTAGTATTAATTCAACCATATCTTCCGTAAAAATTTTAAAAATACGCTTAACTCATCCGTTAGCTCTTCTTTCTTAATTAGAGGCCCCAGAAAAATGTTCACAATATTTCTTGAAGATTCTTTCGCGAATTTGCTTTTCGTAGAATGTTTACACTTCAAATTTTTTTTATCGCGGCTTCTAAAAGCAGGAATTCGATGTTGTCTTCTTTCAAATGCTAAAGTTGATTGTGCTTCTTCTAATGTTAATAAATCTACTTTATTCCTTCTTGTTCTGAACATGAGTTTTGGTCTGTGTGTTCAATGAACTCGTCTGATGCATCTTCGTCAATGCCTCCCATGCCGTCACTATACGATTTGCAATATTGCTTCCATTTCGGCTCTTGTTAGATTTTGTGTTATTTATACTGGAACTGAATACCTAAAACAAAACAGATTTACGTTATAATTGTATTCAGTAATACATACATAATAAATTAAGCAGAAATAATTTTTACTTACATGATCACTTGGTGTATTTTCTACACCTCTTAACACACAACCGTATAGACGAGTCTATTACAAAGGCAACACGTCGCCACTCAGCCTACGCACAGAATATAAACCGCTGAGAGGTTACATAGGTGGACACTACTCGCCCATGGTTTTTTTGAAAGCATTTAGTTGCAAACTTGAAACGTAGTTTTGTTTTTTGCCATCTCATTAATTTTGTCTAATAGCACTTCTCAATAAAACTAATTTTTAGCGAGTGTCGTCAAAAAAATGAATTTTTTAAAAACCGGCGATAAATGTAATTTGCTTACATTTTTTTAAAAGATATCATCCCATAAGTACTTTTTCTCTTACCTATGCTCTTTCAGAATGTTTTTTGTTTTTGTCCAAGACTTGAATCGTTTGGCCACCAGAGCGACCCTTGTTATTGACCAAAAAACGATGTTTAGAATTAAAAAAAAAATACTTCCCAAACTTCGATCGCGCCAATTTTCATAAGGGTTCATGAGACTGTAAAAAGGAACGTCTCTTAAAAATTTCAAATCTACATTTTAATTATTTCCAGAGTCATCGTGGATCAAACGACACTCTAAAAATTCGGAAAAAACTTCTTTTTTTTCATTAATAGACAGAAAACCCAAAGTGATAAAAAAATCCCTTTGATACCTTTCAATAGCCTTCGTGTGCCCTAAAAACGTACCAAATTTCAAAAGTTTATCTGGATATAACGACCGAAAAGTAAACATGTGCAGAAAGTACGCCACCACGCCGAATACAGACACTTTGCAAAATGGCAGGGACACAAATCAGTATAAGCATTAAGTCGCGAAGAAAGTTCGTTCCTTGATGTCCGTTAAGTTCGCGAGCTTTTTTATTTTTTTCCTAGTGAATTCTTTTAACTTTTGTTAAATTTTACACATTGTTTTTTATATAGCACAACCTTAAATGCTAAGCTTTGATTATAATATTCCCGGATATGTAATAGGTTCCAAAGAAAGTTCCTTGATTTTTTTTTCTAAGTAAATTATCAAATTTAAAGTTCTACACACTGTTTTTTATGATGCACAGCGATTACAAATTCACGAAAAATAAAATATGAATTAAGAACAATAATCTTAACTTAATCTAAGTTAAGCAGTCTAAACAACCCATATTAAGCCGTTAAGAAATTATAAATAATATATTTTTTAATATTAATTACACATTACATAATATATATTTTAAACAAAGCAACTCGCTCTAAAGTAATTTAAAAGGATGTATGAATATAAACTTCTAACAGACAACAGTTTAAATAAAACCTGTTGCCACTTTTTTATCCCCTATTGTTACCCTGTATAGTAAAGAAGAAAAGTGAGAAAACATGATTACGATATTATAGAAGTGTCAGAAACTTGGTTGGAATCTAGAATAGCGGATAATGTGGTGAGCTTTGAAGGGTATTACTTGGTAAGGAAGAACAGGTGTGCACGAGGTGGTGGAGTCCCACTTTATATAAAAAGAAATATTCAGTTTACGGTGAGTTACTCCGAATCAAACGGGAAAAAAGATTATCTGACTTTCAACCTTTTGAAATTGTTTGTGTGTTGTTTCAAAATATAGGTCAGCGTAGCATAGATATTTTTTACGACTATTTAGAAACATTGAATTTACAACATGTAATAAAGCAACCTACAAGAGTTACAAATATTAACGAATATTTATTATATATAATCTTGCTGTAAAACAAAGGAATAAATTATAAGTCGGGTGTCAAAGATGTGGGTTTGTCTGATCATTTCCTGATGTTTTGTAATATTTTATCAAGGGAAAAAACAAATTATCCCAAATCTATTAGATTTAGAAATTTAAAGGATATTGATATGGTTCTGCTTAAGAATTTTCTCGCAGTATCTTTGTTTAAAGATATAATATACTTGTGTAATGTTAATGATAAAGTTGTAGTTTGAAATAATTTTCTATAATTATATTTCAAATAAATATAAAAAATAAAAAATCACCTTGGCTAACTTATAAAATAAAAAAAAATGATTATTTTAAAGAATAGGGTGTACAAAAATTATCAGAAAAAAAAAATGGTATAAATTGAAACTATTATAGGCAATAAAAATCAAACAAATATCGCTATACATCAAGAGAAAAAGCAATATCTCCAAAATACTATAAACAATAATATTAACTTAGATTAAATATACAGGAAGATACATAACAGAACAATAAAACGTGACTCAGGGATTAGTTTTCCCCAATCCGCACTAGACACATGTTTGTTTAAAGAAACCTTCTTAATAGATTAGCTCTATATTCCATTGCCTCCCGGTGCTAATTAAATCACTTGCGTTTTTTTCTAGTGATTAGAGTTTTTGTGGACCATTGATTACTATTTATAGCCTCATAATGTCTAAACAGTGCATTGTTCGTGGTCAGATGTGGAAAAATGGAGCTTGCTTATCTTCCCGCAGGTAAGTTCCATTGTCGGCACATAGCGTCAAATTAGGAAACTTAAAATTAAAGTAATATTCTAATTCTTATGTAATATCTAATTTACTCTAAACTAAGAGATAAATGTATATTTACGTTCTTGTTAACTATTAGTGACTTCAACAAATACAAATTTATGGACTAATCACTTTTTTTTTAAATTTAAGTAGCACTTAAATTTATGTTTTACGTACAGGGTGTTTATTAAGTGACTACTGATATTGAAGAAAATAATTTTTTGGTTTATTTTAAAGTTAGAAGTTCAAATAATCATAGGTCCTAAAATGCCTCCTTTCCGGGTGTGAAAATTATAAGGAAAAAATTGTTTTTACTCAATATTTTCATAACGCCTTTTGATATTTGTTTCAATTTTGGTAGGTATGAAGCACGTATAAAAGTACATTTTTTAGACAAAAAAAATTTGAAAGCCCCCCAATGATGCTCTTTCTAACATTTCCTTTAATATTTTTAAACGAAAAAAAGTTACGCCACTGGATTTTTTTCTAAAATAAAAATTACTTTCGTAATCTCCTATTATTTTTTAATAAACTTACTGGCGTAACTTTTTTCGTTTAAAAATATTAAATGGAATGTTAGAGAGGGCGCCACTAAGGGGCTTTTAATTTTTTTTTGCCTAAAAAATGTAGTTTTAGTCGTGGTCAATACCTACCAAAAATGAAAGAAATATCCAAAAGGCGTTATGAAAATATTGGGCAAAAACGATTTTTTTTCCTTGCGTTTTTAACACCCCCTATCTCGGAAAGGAAGCATTTTAGAACCCATGTTTATTTGAACTTCTAATCTTAATATCGGCATTCAATTAATAAACACCCTGTATGTCCTGCCTATTATTAAATATTAATAATTAAAATGTAATATTAAATAATATATAATAATATTATCGAATATTGAAAAAAAAAACGAAACTGACTGATTGTTTTATATAATATACCAGTAAGATATTAAAAGGACCCCCCGAAATGTTGATTTGTTTCATTTCTTTTGAAAATTGTTGAACAAAATTCTGTTTCAACAGAGTATTTTATCAGACTAGTAAGGATTTTATAGAACACCACTCCTTTTCGAAAAATGTACCTAAGTATTTTTACTTTAAGTAAGTACCTTGTTTTTTGATGTGGTACAGTAGTTAATTTTCTACCTTTACTTTTCGTAAAATAATTGTTTCGTTTTTGCAATCTTTTACCCTGTCTTTTTTATGCAAAAAAAATTCGAAAAAACGTTAATGTACTTTTTCTAATTAAATAGGATAAAAGCATAGCATTTTTCACCGAAAAAATAATTTAGCTAGTGCTTACGAGATAGTTAGTTTCTAGTGAAAATGTCGTATGTAGGTCTTATACATACATTAGTGAGAAATAAACTCTGGAAGAGGGTCTTACCAAGACACTACCAGATCGGAATCTTCTCGATAAAGAGCGAAACCAACTTTTATCGTTTTTGAAGTTGGCGAACGCCAATCTTCAAAACACATTTTATGTAACCAAGTTTACATAAAGAAAAATGCAGGATATCCTACAAAACAGTTATTATAGGCCTTTTTCAAGGGACCCCACTACGTACCTAGAAAAAAAAAACAACTAAAAATGAAATACAAAGTTCACCATCATTAAACCCTGAGATGCAACAAAAAGTCATACCAAGGGAAAAGTCGAGCAGGTCTCCTAACTCTACGATTTACCACAAATACAGAGCGACTGTTCCGCCGCAGTCACGTTTAGTAGGCGTATTTTGTGAAAATGGCATGCTTTTTTGAATTTAATTTTTTTCTACTCTTTGTATAGTTTTTTCTCGAAATAACCTAATTTTTGGTAGAAAACATTGGTTTTTTACCTATTTTAAAAAATATTATATCGATGATACACAAATGCAAAACAAATTTTCTCAACAATTTATAAATGACAATAACTTTTTATTTTTAACAACTTTTGCAAAAACAGACTTTATTCCAGCGGGTGTTTAATTTTTTTGAAAGACCTGGTGTAGAATTTGCACAAAATAACAATATTTTCATGGGTTTCAAAACGAGCCGTCGTTTTTATAAAGAATTAATTTTGTTGTTAGTCAACTAATAAAAAAGTTTTTACTCTTCCCGTGTCCATTTGTGAAGAATCTATTTTTCCGGTTCAACTATAAAAAAACCTATTTTTTTTACTTCACCCTTAAAAACTCAGACTTGTTAATATTTTGACTCATGTAGCATTAGAGGTAACTTGGTTGTGAAAGTTGCGTAAACCGTTGATAAATTCATTTTTGTCTGTTCACAAAATTAAAGATATAAGTTCGTTTTGTACTATTTTTAGTTGTAGAACATGTTTTATTCAACATATATTTTTTAAATTAAAAAGTATAACTTTGTTATTTTGTTACATTTTTTCTTCTCCGATTTATGAATTAATTTGTAGTTTACAAACTTTCGGCCACTAAATAAATCAATTTTTTCGTGCCCAAATTAATTAAAAATAATGTGTTTGTATGGAAACGGCCTCGCGTTTAGTTCTGGATTTAAAAATTTAAGAAAGGACACTCTAGAATAGTGTAGTTCACTTTTCTATATAAAAGCGTTCTATTTAAACTGGTATATTATACAAGTTAAAATTATAAAAAACAATTTAAAAATACGTTACGATCTTCCAAAATATATTAAAAATATTATGTGGAGTGCATATTTTATCATAAGTTTTAGGTCAACCCTCAGCCCCTCCGAATTAAAAATGCCAAACGGGAAAAAATAAAATGACACCACGTTTCAAAGGTTTTCAATGCCCTTACATTTTGCCATCAAAATATATGAAATCTAGACACATTTCAAACGACATATCACCTGAACTGCCGCGAGCCATCCCATTTGATGTTTTTAAGAGGTGTAAAGGAGTGTATTTAAGACTTCTAGTAAAACATGCCTTCGTTTGGATTCCCATAAACCATAAACTGGAGTTTTCAAATGAACACCCTGTATGCTCAACTGATTTTTTTTACTGTTGATCTATTATTACATTGAAAAACCCAAGGAAAACATTTCTCACTCGAGATCTAGAATATTTAAATATTTGTATCCACTCAGACTCTCATAATTTCACGCCGCCTAGGGTTTATGTTTGTAAATAGCAATTTGTAAATTAACACATTGTACTCCCCTACCCTCCTCTATCACATATCTAGGTTATCCTTGAGTCACAACACTCAATGCATTTGATATAGGGGTTTTGTATCTTCCTGTGTGTTTAATCTAAGAATATTAACAACTCAAAACTTATATATTCTGCCGGAAAGCAAAATAACATACCGGCTAATTTACACAAACTCAATGAAATAAATAAACACTTTTTAAATTCAAGTGCTATAGATCCGGTCCACCCAAATCTTCTATGTTTTTATAACATCAATTTAAAAAGAGAAATAACAACTCTCCTTAATTTTCATACGATCCCTGAGAGTACACAAAAACATTGCTTATCTGAAATAAAATCATTAGCTACCGGGGCTGAACAAATAAATCTGGACTTGATTCTGCTTTGTCTTGACAGAGTTTTACCTTTTTTTACAAATATCAACTCCTGTATTCTTCAAACCACGTTTCCAGCTTATTGGAAAATATCAAAAATATTCCCTCTTCCTAAAAAACAAAATGCGGAATCCTACAATGATTTAAAGGCCATAAGTATTTTGCCAGTGTTATCAAGAGTATTAGAAAAAATAATTAGTATTCAAATAAGAGAATATCTGAATAGGCTTTTAGCTGCACTTCTAGGTGTTACGGATGATATCATCGAAGCAACCGATAGGGGTAAAATGTCTGCTGTATTACTCTGAGATTGTAGTAATGTATTCGATAAATTAAATCAGCTGCTCCTCTCTACACTACAGTATGTAGGGATTCATCAGAATGCTATTGATGTGAAGTAATTACTTAAGCAACAAGTCGCAGTATGTTCAAATATGCAAGGGTGTGTCGTCCGTGTCACCTCAGCCCTGTGGAGTGCCCCAACGATTAATACTGTCTCAGTTATAGCAAAAATAAGTGTTTATGCGGACGATACACAATTGTACATTTCATTTTTTCTAAGCGAAGTCCAGGTAGCTGAAGAAAGAATGAATTATGATTTAAAACAATTAGTACAGTTTTATGATAAACACTAGCTATTAATAAATCTATCAAAATCGACGTAAAAAAATATCAAACCTTAGGTGATGAAAGTAAGATCCCAGAATCATTACGTTATTTGAGCCTTCATTAAAGCTGTAATAGAGATATAATGGTTTTCGCCGTATAGATTTAAGGTTGCCACTATTATCAGCAATCGTAACCACTAGGTGGATCCGCATAGAATTAGGCTGAGGCGCAACTTAAGATATATTCTGCCTGTATGGTATTATGCTGCGCTAATGGTTGTGACTGTATAGTATCAGCATCATATTCCTATTATAACTTTACTGATGACTTTATTGACGAACTTGGTCCTAACCCGATGCGGATCCACCTAGCGGTATTGATTGCTGATAACGGTGGAAATTTTCCGATCTGGCTTATTTGGTTCAATAAATTATTTTGTGCATTGACACACATGTCCGATAATTGTCAAATTATTTATTTTGTGTTATAGTTCAGAATAAAGTGGACCTGAAAATATTGGTATTTTAATGATAAAATAACATAATTGCATTTTATACAGTTAATGCAATCTTTTTAAAAATCTATTGTTTGGTCAATGTAATGAGAAAGAGCTGTAACATTGATCGTATGAGAATTTGTATGTAGTGATCAGAGTAATGATCCTGGGATCTTAGTTTCATTACCTAAGGTTTTATAATTTTTATTTCAAACTCCTCATAAGTGAAAATGTTTTCTCACAGTCATAAAGAGCCTACTCCTCTAGGGTAATAACTGGTCGTAGTGCATAAGCTGTATATAAAAGGTTCTTACATAATAAGTTGAAATCCGGTCAAAGTTACGTGCGATGACGGTACCTAATAATTTATCCCTTAATAGATGCAATTTTCGTAAGGTATTTGGTTTTAAATTAATATGCTATTATACCATTTATCTACTGCTTTACGTGGGTTATTGTTTTTGTTTGCATTGAACTTGGATTTATATATTCCATTGCTCTGTTCTTTTGTGAATAAAAAAATGCAAAATTAATTTGGTCCGTTAGTTCAATAATATGTTGAAATAAAATCTTAATCTAGCCGTTCTAAGGAAAATCGATGGCTTTGTTTTTGTTATTGTAATGAATAAATACTATTTTAGGTGCCTGTGACATTGTAAATAAAAATAAATAAAAAAATTACGCTTTATGTTTTAATAAGAAATCAAATAAACCTACAATTTTTATTCTTAGACAGATTACTGTTTCAACTGACTTCAAATGTTGATCAAAAATCGATGGGGTTGGAAAAGTGAAATTTTGGTAAAATTTCAATATGGCGGAATAAATCGGATGGACTTCGAAATTTGCACAAAAATAAAGTGTGAATAGGAATAAACTATTAAAATATTTGTATAAAATATTCGCCAGCTTTTTGTCATATTTTGGAAAAGGGTGAGGAAGCCAAACGTTTAAAATTTTGTCTAGGGGTAGGACAAGAAATTTCTGGGAATAGGAATTAACATAATATAAAGCTGTTCAATCAATTTCCATTGAAGAAATAAGAAACAGTTATAAAGGTATTTAAGGAAATTTTAAAAGATGATTCAATTACGGAGGCGGTCTTTATGAATTTTAACTTTTATAAATTATTAAAAATATATTATTTTGTATGTTAATATTTTATTAATAATTTTTTGTATCTACAGTACTAAATAAATGCTTTATTTTATGACAAAAAAGGTGGCAAGAAAAAAGCCTTGAAAAAATGCAATACAGAGATACATAAGAAGTTTAAATGCTGTCAATATCTACAGCGGGTTAAAATACAACTCGAAATCTTAAATGTTTACTTTTGTAGGAATTGCAGTTGATCTATATACCTCTGCAGACAATATATTTGAGTCTGTTGATAAATTTCCGGAGAACAAGTGTTACTGCCCAGGAAATGAATACTGTCCCCCTAAAGGCTTACAGAATATAAGCCCTTGCCAGTATGGTAAGTAGAAAAACCTCTTAGCTCATGAACGTATTTTTAATGCCATACCAACACGTACTGTATTATTTTCTAAAATTTTCACGAAAAATTATCTTTATACAATTTAAGTTTCTGTACAACTTGTTTCTTTAAACCAGAGTAGTCTGGAATTAAATGTTTGAATATTGTAATGATCTTTTTGTTTTTGGTATATGAAGGAATATCTAAACCTATGCATTTTTTATAAATTAATTCCTAAGTAATTACTTTGTGTTTCCCTATTTATTTTTAAAAACAGACTAAAATAATTTTAATGATTTATTTAGTAATTATATAGCCTTGTGTCGAAATCGTTTCCGCATCTGAGTATTTTTTTTTACTTAGAATATTTTTTTTCATTTGAATAATTTTCTACATATCTATGAAGGTATATGTTACGCTTAAACAAAAAAAAAACAATTACTTACTTTCAAACACAGTAAACGACATTTTTAATGAAGAAATCAATAACAATAAGTATTACAAGAATCTTACATTTCAACTTCAACAAATTAAAAAATATATAAAATTATTTTTGTATTAATAGCTCAAGGTATATATTATATTATATTATACGTTTAACACCAAGGCAGGACAAAACGATTTTTGATTATTTTTTTGTTCCCAAACCAGTAGGGCTCTTGTCTTTTCTTGGTTTATATTATGGCTCTGATATAAGCTATCATTAAAAAATCATTCGTGTATATGGTAATTTTTCTGACAAGTTAAATGGATTCTGGTCCTACCAAACTTTTATTGTTATTGTAATAGCACTCTACCTAATATATTATTTTTTGTGTGTATTTTATGACCCATGTTAGTGTCATTTAATAAATATTATATATTCGGACAGGTAACACGGTTATACCGCGATCGGCAAACACCTTTATTGGGTATTGTCTTTGAGCTTATACGAAACCAGACTAGCTTAATTAGGTTTCATGCTCAGGTAGTTTGGTTTCACATGCACAACAGCCATACTTATTAGAGGTAATTTTCAAGGAGTTTGCCGATTGCTATTTGTAAAATAGAAGTATACTTTGTTAATTTTTCTTGAGTTGAATACCCCATAGTAAAAATAAATTAAAATAAAATTTTAGTTTTGATAATGACATCTAATCAATCATTAACTGCAGGTCACACCAGTTTTCTATGTACAGGGTGTTCGGTTATATTTTGAACGGGGTCTATACGCTTTATTTCTCAAGATATCAGAAAATTTTACACACAAAAGTTTTAGGATTTAGTCTGAATCGTCAGAATTTGTTATTAAAAAAACATATGAACATCGAAAATTGTGAAAATGAGGATCAGCTTTGTTATTGTTAAATGAAACACCCTGTATATTTTTAGTTTACTGAAAAGAGCTTTTTCTCCTGATTCCAAAAATATATGGTTTGTCTATGCTCACTGTAACCATTATCCCATAATTTTGATAAAACGTGGAAAAATTATCCGCTCTGGCTTAAGTAGAAAGCTTTGGTTTCAATTGTTTTTACTTTAAAATGGCCGTTCTGTCACTCACTTATCAACTTGTTTTAAAATATGAGCAGCTCTGGCGTATTGGAAAAATGATGGGAGGCTTTGAAATCAATAATTATTGTTCTTATGTTTTTCTTTCAATATGGCCGTTCTGTCATCACTTACTTAGCCACTTTTTTGCCTTTATTTTCAAAACTATGGGATTTACTGATCAAGAAAAAGCCAAATTTTAAAAATATACTTTCGTGTAAATAATTATCTTGAAACACGAAATCAATACAGGATATGTAGGAGAATTTTATTCACCGACGAGGCTGCGTTTACCACCGCAGGTATGTTTAATAGAAAAAAACAAACATTTTTAAACAACCACAAATCCCTATAAAAACATAGAAGAGCTACCTCTCCAAGTTTTGAACAACCTTATTTGGAACCACCAGGATGGTGCTCCTCCACACAATTGCATCGAAGTTCCCGAATATCTAAACAACAAATATGATCTGTGGATAGGAAGACAGGGACCCATAAATTGGCCAGCGAATAGCCCCGATCTTTCGCCTCTCGATTTTTTTTTTATGGGGATACCTAAGAATAAAGTATATTACAATAGACCAACCACTATTCGCGAATTAGCCGAAAAAATACAAGCTGAAATTAAGATTTTAAATCAAAATTCGCAAATTTTCAGAATTATTACAGAAATGTATATTGAATCAAGGCGGCTGGGTAGACTAAATATAATAATAAATATTCTTAATAATATGACTTTTTTAATTGTTAGTTTCTTGTTTGTTTTCTACAGATATCGTTATTGTAACTTGTTTAATATAAAAATAATTCCAAAAAGCTTGTTACTTCATTTTCTTATGCTAACATCTCTCCTATCATTTTAAGTAATAATCATAGTAATTATTAGGTATTATTATTTTCGAAAAGTAGGTACGTATATGAGTTAATGATAAAACGACCATATATGAAAAGCAAAACAGTTGAATTAAAAGCACATTACTTTTCTAAGGCAAAGCGCATAATATTTTAAAACAAGTTGATAAGATAAAAACAATTCAAACCAACGTTTTCTATTATTTCTACTATACTTAAGCCAGAGCGGATAATTTTTCCACGTTTTTTCAAAATTATGGGATAATGGTTACAGTCAGCATAGACAAACCATATATTTTTGGAGCTCTTCTCAATAAGCTAAAAATATACAGGGTGTTCCGTTTAAAATAACAAAGCTGATGCTCATTTTCCCAATTTCCGATGTTCATATATTTTTTTTGATAACAAATTCTGACGACTCGGACTAAATCCTAAAACTTTTGTGTGTAAAATTTTTTGATATCTTGAAAAATAAAGCGTGTAGACCCCGTTCAAAATATAACCTAACACCCCGTACACCTATTTTTTCTATGATATTAAATATGGTTAGATTAAATAGATAACACGTGCATATATTGCTGAAATCGAAAGATTATGAAGATTCTAAAAAAAAATAATAATTTGGATGTTCAATTAAAAAAACACAAATTGGTATTTTTTCGACAGCTTTGCGATATTCATTTATTTATTCTGACAAAAAAATGTTGGAGGTTCAGGCAAAACCTTACAGCTCTTACATTTAAAGTGTTTTTCTATCTTTAGAAGTAAAATCTGTAGAGAGGGCGAAAACTTCACTGCACCTATCTTGAATGTTTTTTAATATTTAAGCAATTAACAGCATATGTTGGGAGTTATTAACGTTTTTATACATGAAAGTTTTAAAACTGCGCTTCCAAGTATGAGGAAAAACACCATTGTGTAGGGAGAGGAAATTATATAGACCAAATTGGTACTGAAACTAAGTAAAGGTGAACCTGGACAGGATCTTTTTTCATATCTAACCGATTGATGTAATTGAATACTGTTACTAGCGGTACAATCGAAGCATTCAAGTCCGAAAGACAGCTGTCGTTAAGAACAGAAATATTACTGTTATTACCAAATTTATAAAATCCCTGAAAGTGAATACCAAGAAAAAACCAACAATAGATTAGTCATGATTGCCTACTTGGTTGTCAAGAGACATGCTAGAGGGTATGGCGTTACTATTACCTCACTTATCACTAATACATTTTCAAAAACATCTAGTATCCCCTTTCATGTTATTTTCTGCATTCCTACAATAATTATAAAAATATTTCTTAATATATATGACTACCGTCTTAAGTCAACAAATTGTACATAATGTAGAACGTTATTGATTTCGTTAATTTTTTTTTGTATATTGTTCATAAGAAAAATGAAAGACTAATTATTTTGTAAACCAAGTTGGAAATACGAAAATATATATTTTTTAGACGGGCAATAGGAATATGTTACTTATTTCAATAAATAAAATTTAAAAAGTAATAACAGCTAAATTAACATCGCTCATTTCCTCAAATATATGTCTCGAATTAATTGAAAAAATATCGTTTAAAACTAAATTATCTACTCTTTTATAATCGTAGTACCAAGCAGCATATTCAATTGGTTCATAAACAACACAGAGGTTTATACTAATTACAATAGCGGGATGATGCTTGTCACACGGTAACTGCTACGGTTCTATCATGAGCAGAATTTAAGTCCAATAAAACTAAATTAGCATTATAATACACATAGTTAACCTGGAACATGCGATTAAAGGCAAAACAGTCAGTTAGTATTTTTCCAGTCCCTCTACTGTCGAGAAGCGCCTCCACTCCACACTCTTCATTGACTCACTATATATGTGGAATTGTAGTCACCAAATGGATGTCGTGATCCAAATCCACATCACCTATTTCACTTACATTTAACAGAAGATTATTAGGTTTAGTCCTTAAACTCCTAACATTCTGGTAATATATTAGCAAAAACCAACCCAGGAACTGCACGTGAATTCATTAACCGACACTGTTGCTACGATTTTAAAAGAAATTTTTAAGAAGTAAATACAGCACAATTTAAATTTTTATTGAATCGATTTGACCTTAATATATTGGTATTTATTTTGTTCTTTATATCTAAGGAGCTAAATAGACATTTCGAAATAAACGCTTCACTAAGTATCCGACCAAATATAATTGAAAGTACATAATTCTTTCATCCTGTCTCGCTGATTGAGATTGAAAACATAACTATTGTTCCGAAAAATAAAAAATAACCAGCGTGCACGACATACCCACATGTATCCTCAAAGAGTGCAAAAACAAACTTTCTAAAATAACGCCATTTGTTACTATCCGTTAAAGCTGGGAAATATATAAGAACAATCATCCAACATCTCCGGAAAAATATTGACAATCTTCGCTTTTAATTCTCCAAAATAATAGAAAAACTTAAAACGCTTTTAATTCTCCAAAATAAAAAAAAACACATATTAACAAATTCCTGTCATTACACGATATTTTACTCGAGATGGTTTTAGACAGGGCCACGCTACGTAGACAGCAGCGTTAGATGTAGTTCTTTGTACTTATGAAAAGCTCGAAAAGAAAGAGTTCGTTTTGGAAATCATTGATTTATCAAAAGCATTGACAGCCTAGATTTTATTTTCATAATGGTTAAAATTAGAGTGCTTGAATTTCGGGGAACAATCGTAGATTGGATAGAGTCCTGTCTTAAAGGCAGGAAACTTGGATGTCAAAATAAAATAAGCACAATTCTCTTTATATGATGTTGAATCTGGTGTGCCCATGGGAGTGTACTAGAGCCACTTATATTTCTTTTATTTATCAACGATCTAATCATTAACAAAGCTTGATTATATGGAGATGATACTTTATTCATACTATATGCAAGTAGTGAAAGGCAACTGACTCGTAGCTAGCTCTAGCTAACTGTATTATTCAGAATCCATTTGTGTCGCATTTTACCTGCTGAATCAGTTTTTCTTTGAAATTCCCCGGAACCCAACAACACCCAAAGCGATTCTGGCCTAACTCCCCGTGACGTCATTTTTACGTACATCTTGATATTGTAATATTTTTAAATCATAAATTGCATTTAACCTAGCCAGACGTTCCATTGTGATAAAAGCTCCGACATTGATTTACATCCACCTAATGCGTATTTTAAAAATCGCCCCTTTGCATTATCTCAATTCAAACGAATGCATACAACACAATAATTTTTTATTAAAAAAGACGATAAGTAACAATACGGTTTTTAAAACCTGTTCTTGCAATTTGTATATCAAGGGTTATTTTATTATTTAACATTCTTCTTTATTTGTATGAGTTAATCTATGTGAATGAGAGGAGATATTTTTGAAACAGTCCTCCCAAAACTAAAGTATTACAAAGATCATAATTTTTACTAGATATATTTTCCAAATAAAGAATAATTTTTCAAGACGTACGCATCCATATAAGGTATTGTACGTGAGAAAGGAGTCATGTAGTATAAGAGCGTAAACTCTAATGTTCTTGCTGAATTAATTTCTTCCATGGAATTCTAGTTTAACGTCTACAGTAGAGTTTTTAATAGTCTTGGGCTGGCTAGTACTATCTATAACAAACACAGGATTCAAAAAGAAGAAAGTTTTTTACCAAGTCCAAATTCCAATGTTTAATATACATCTGAATTTAGATATAATCTAATATCTCTTATCCTCGCATTAATATATTCAGTAACATGCTGCTTTGTATTATCAAAGTTTCCAATATTTTGGAAGCCTATAATAATAAACGTGGTTTCTCTAAGTGATTTGTAGTTTTTAAACCCCATTTATCCAAAGTCTCCTTCATCATTGCCTTTGCTAATGCTTGCTAATAACTTCTCGTGATCATCTGGTATATTATGCCGATTCTTTCACTCGATTTTTTAAATTTTAACTGTAACTTCTATTTTGCCAATGTAACAATTCTCAAATGTACCTGCGTACATATCAGCTCTTATTTCACACTTTAGATATTTTAAGGGGAGTTTCCCGCCCATCCTGAACATATTCTGCAACGAGATTTTGTTTCATTAAATAATATTATAGTTTTTAGAGCTGTGGTAATACAAGAGTAAATTTTCTCTCAATGTATATATCCTCTCGGAAATGTCGAATATAAGAATTTGAAAGTGGATAGGGATGCGTTTTTCATTGGAATTTTTATTACTGGAGATCCGTATTGTTTATAATTGCGTAAATGCCTACTTGATATGGTTGAATCATAAATAGGGTTTCCAAAAATTTTCAGCGAAAAAGCTAATATTTACGTAACAATATAACTTCTTATTTTTGTTTAGACAGAAAAACTAATAAATACTTTTTAAAAAAGGGGGAAAAGTTTGGATAAAAAAAAGAACAGGAAAGGTGGGTAACAAAAGTTGCCCGAGGAGCATAGAGGTAAAAATTTCAGAGTTTCAAGAGCGAGCAATTCTAAGTAGAAAATAATTTTCTATGAATAGGTTCGAACGTTCTAGTGAGATTAACTTGTGCCTTGAGACAATTTGGATTTTGCTTGATTTTTAGATCTTCAAAAAAAAATCAAGTGTGTTTTTAAATGAACAATAACTAAAAGCTTGGAATTATTATCAGGATCAAATATGTGTTTACTAGACTGGATGTGATCACTAAATGGTGACTTATTAGAATTATTAATATGCTCATTAATGCGAACTGACAAAGGTCTGCAGGTTCTTCCTATGTAGGTAGCGCCACAATTAGAGGAGTTAAGCTTAAAAACTCCACTTTTGTTGAGTTTATTTATTTTTCTTTCCTGTTATTTATAGACTTTCCAAGGATTTTCTTTCCTAATTTTCTTTCGTATTTTAATATTGTTACAAAACGATTTGAAAAATTATCGAATTTGTTCCGTTAAATTGTTATTTAAAAAAGGAATTGAGACAAACTTGTTAATCTCAGGTTTGGGTAATAGATAGAAAGATTTTTTTTAAAGTTTAGTTTTAATCCTACTGATCTTACTATCAATTCACTTTGGGGCATATTCATTGCTATAAACAATCTCCTTTAAATTGTTTATTTCTTCTCTAATCAGCCTCTGACATAGGAACGTTCAGTTCAAGAATCTGTAAATATAAGAGCTGAAAGCAGCCATCTTATGTTGATATGGATGGTTGGATATTTTATTAATTTTTATTAATGGCATGATCAGTTTGAGAGTGTTTTCTGTAAATTTTAAATCAGTACATGAATAAATTGTGAGGTCTAAGAAATTAAAAGGTATTATGTTCTATTTCTAGAGTAGATTTGTTAATACTATGTATTTAATTAATCTTGTCCAATAAAACATTAGCAGGATTATCCTTTATCAATATAAAACAATCGTCAACGTGTCTATAGTAGAGTTTTATTTCTGTATCATTAAGAATATGATGCTTCTCAAGATTGCCCATAAATAGATCTGCATGAAAAAAGAGTTAGGCTACTTCCTATGGCAAGGTTGTTGATAAAACTTATTATTAAAAACAAAAAATTCCTGAGAAAGTGCTAAATCCAAAAGCGTGAATATATCTGTTGCCTAAGTTGGTTAACTAAAGATTAGTTAATAAAGATCGAAATATTGTATTTAATTTGTTCTATTATCATTTATCCTAAAACCTGAAAATTAAATACCTACCGCCTTGAGGATGCGGCGGATTTGTTCTCGCGACTTCCAGTCGGCAGCATTTTGACCAGGGCGCCACTAGTTTGTATCGCAACCCAAACTAGAAGATCCTTAAGGGCTCAGATAAAAAAAAATATAACGAAACAAAAGGTTTGGTTGAGTCACTGCCAATGTAAGTAAAACACATAGAGTTCGATCAATCACAAAAGTGTGTTTATTAAAAATATTTGTTTAAAAAAACAATGGTTTTTACATTCCCAATATGGGGAAGCAACTTATTGGCTACAAAGATTGGTTATTTAATTAACCTCATCTCCTATGTCTGAACTTGATTAAATGCAAATAAATAAAGCTCAATTTAACTTAACAAGAATAAACAGGTGCTAACTTGGTTTTGATCGAATTATAGAGTAGGTATTTATTAGCAACATTTAAGGAAGAAAGAACTGTCATATGTCTTCCTGTGCACTTCAAAACATTAGCAAATAAATTCCTACAGTCAATCATTTATGAGAAAAAGCTATTTTCTGCCTACAGAGATATAAAGAAGAGCCCTGCGGATCGAGAAATAGACTCAGTCTCAGTTTAAACTTTGCGAGATAACAACCAAATATTATTTTAAGTAACTCCAATGATGAAATTAATTTAAAATGTAAGCTCATTCACTTACATTCAGGTGTAATCAAACCGTCAATACTAGTAAACATTTTACAAGTTTCGAATGACTGACACATGATTCTAATTTACAATTTTAACATATGTACAAATATATACTCCACTAACTTCATATATTATTTCTAGGTTTAATCTAGATCTACTAATTATACAAACCGTCAATACGTAAATAACATAATCAACGTGAAATTTATTGAAACCAATGCTCAATTGCTTAGTAAAATATAAGGTTGACGAGATCATAAGAATAAGGATTGTCTCAAAGATTTTGATGATTCATCCATTAAAGGTCTTTTTTTATGAGTTGTAGAAAAAACTCGCAATCTTCAATTCATGTTGTTAAATATTGTATGTGCATTGTTTAACTATCAAACTACAAAATTCAAAACAATGTATATACATAATTATACAGGGTGTTACAGAATGTAGTGAGGTCAGATTCTACACCAAAAAATATGAAAAAAAGTTTATGTAAACATGGGTCCAAAAATGCCACGTTTTCATGATACGGGGTGTTAAAGTTTTCCGTCTTTAATAGTTTATTTCACTTTTATCAAAAATCCGTTCAGATATTGAGATGAGTTTTAGTACACACAAATGTATCATTAAAGATTCCATTTACATGTACAAAATTCTTTTCTAGAGCACAAATTGGCGAAAAAATTGTACGCCACTGGTTTTTGCAAAAATTAGTATCACTTTCTTAAAGCCAGATTAATTCTGCTTAAAAAGTGCCTCTTGATTTTTTTTTTATTTTAATAATCTGTGCAATAATAAGTCATTATATTGTTTTATTTGTACTAGTTTTTCAAGAAGCAGTGTATTGAATTTAATTAAATGCTGGAAATGGCTTCCCTGGTCTTCAATATATCCTCTAAATCGCCTTTACATATTTCTTCTTATTCTTCGGAATATTTGAGGTCTTTGGTATATTGTTTCACAAGCATTGCTAACGTGTTCCTCTAATGTAGCTCATTCACTATGGGAGTGGAGTACATCAGTTGCTTTAGATACCCCTAGAGGTAGAAATCGCAAGGACTTGAGTCAGGTGATAAAAGTGGCCAACAAATAGGCCCTCCTCGACCAATCTAATTTCCTTGGACTACAACATTTAAATAATCTCTTACAATCGGACAGTGGTAGCTCGTGGATTTAAGAATAGGTGAAGCGCAGCGTAGCTAGGTGCATAGCGCCGCAGACGGAAATTTTTCGAGGTGCACAAAATGGCTATTTTTTAACCTTTTTATGAGGTTGATTATCCATAGCTTTGGAGCGTTTTTTAATACTTAGGGGAAATATTATGAATTTAAAAGATTTTCAATATATTTTTTTGTTCTTAAAAAACCGATTTCGATTCGATTCGATCGATGCGATTCTATAACATGCGAACAAGCGCCTACAGCCTGCAGCAGCAGTCTTTTGCCGCTCCCATCTCTATTTGGATTACGGATATTCACCACTGCGTTGCCATAGCAACTGCCCTAAACAAATCTAAGCGCGAAAGCTGGCGTGTGGGGGGAGTCTGATGCGGAATTCGTTACTGCTGATTGTGATTCCTCAAAGGGTCGCTCTTATAAAAAGGTGTTAAGCGCGCTCCGTTTTAAAGTCATATTTGTTTTTAGAGTATATAACGCACTAGTTTTGATAGAAAATAATGGTATAATTAAGTAAATAATGTTAATTTGTATAAAACGTACAACATTTTTATAATAAAAATGTAGATTATAAAATGCTTAATATTTAAAAAATATTTTTATTTTGAAGTAAATTGATTGGAAAATGTATGTAAAGCGGTGCTTCACCTGCGTTCCCTGGCGAGTTGCCACTGCAATGCGATTAAAATGAGCAGGCGTTCCGTGTTGCATCAACCATGAATGTTGTCTAGTATTAAGGTGGATAGCTTCAAGTAGGTAAATTCTCCTGTAAAAATGCAGGTATGTTTGTCTATCTAATCTTTTGGGTAAAATAAAGGGTCCAACCAAATCATTTTGAACTGTTGCTGCCCACACATTGATTGAAATTTGCAGCTGGTGTCGCGATTCATGAATTATATATGGATTTTCATCCGCACGGTAATGTTCATTGTGGAAATTAAAAATGAACAAAATAAATTAAATAAATTGCCAATCTTCTGCCTTTCTTTGTCTTAACCAATGTTGCAGTCTGTCTGGCAAGTCTGCTTCAGAAAAGTTTGCGCAAGGTAACTGACGGCCTGAAAATGGATGTTCATAGAGAGGCCTTGCTTCGCATGTATTTCCATTTGCTTTTCCATAATAATATATAAAATAAATGTCTGCTAATTTCTCAAATGAATGGTTCACTATAGTAAATACTTATTTTGTAGAGAACTTAATAAAACTATTATTAAACTATAATTAACTGAAACAAACACCACAAATTCAAATCGGTAGTTTACGTTTACAGAAAATGACAAATAGATTAATATTTTTCAACTCGATTCCAAAAACAGCTTATTGTGCTGATTAATAAAATAGTTTTTATTTCGACAATGGTGCGTCAGAACAAGAAAATCCAAGAGGGACTTTTTAAGCAGAAATAACCTGGCTTCATGGAAGTGACACTAATTTTTGTAAAAACCAGTGGCATACAGTTTTTTTCGTAAAACATAGACTTACCAGCACGAACGCCACTGATATAAGTGCTTTAGAATGATATATTTGCGTGTACCAAAACTCATCTCAATATGTCAACAGGTTTTCGATAAATGTAAAATAAACTATTAAAGACGGAAAAGTTGACACACCCCGTATCATGAAAACGGAAAATTTCGGACTTATATTTAAATGAACTTTTTTATGTATTTTTAGATGTAGAATCTTAATTTTTCCGCAGAACATCCTCTAACACTCTGTATAATTATCTTAACTAATAATACAGCAGGTAATAATTTGGTAAATATTAGAGATAAAATAGATATATTAAAATTACATTTATTTTATTTAAAATTATTTGTGACTGTGAGGTCAAATATGTTTGTAAACGTATAGAAATTTTAAATCCAGAAAAAAACGACATCCCAGGCATCTCAGAAATATTTCAGATGATTCTGACGTTCGCTAAAAATTAGTTTTAATGAAAAGTTCCATAAGATAAAATTAATGGGAGATAAAAAAGTACAAAACTGCGTTTAAGTTTGCAACTAGATGCTTTAGGAGAAAAACTACTCGGGTGTAAAGCATTATATTTTTTTCCTATCTAGTGGTATTCATCCGCCACAAACCAACATTAAATCTTATTATCAATCGAAAAAACTTCATGAAGTTCTGGGGTATTTTTTTTAAACGACATCGATGCGTCGATGTCCTGCCAAAAAAACCGACTCTATCGGATAAAAACTAAAAATGTTATGATTTTTTAAATTTTAACTTGATTCCAAAGTTTACCTTTACTTTCTTTCGTAAAAGAGCAAAGTAGATTCAGAAACTTCAATTTTTTTTCTACAACTTTCAATTCTTTTTTATACTGAATGCTGATTAATTCTTTTTTCAACTAGCAATACTGAAATTCAGCAGGACACGTGGGGGCTGAAAAAAACTAAATTCCGTGAGGTGTTGAAATTCAATATTGTCAGTTAAAAAATGAACGCTGTAGGACAGGGCAGTGGCGGCTCGCGGGTGAAAAAGTAAGTGAAGTTCAAAAGAAGCAATAAAATATCGTAATAATTTTTTTTCAGAATTTTTTTTATATGTGAAGGGGGTAGAATATTTTTTTACGACTTACCTAAATTTTGTATACTAAATCAATTTACAAATTTATTTATTATCCTCATAAAATGGATGAGTTGCCCCAATCTCCTCCAGAAATTCCTTTTGAATTGAAATAGTGCCTAGAGAAGTAAGTCTTTCTTGAGATATTGTATTTCTTAAATAAGTTTTTACACGCGCGTTTGAGGCAAGAAAAACTTCTTTCCACTGAAGCACTTCTCGACGGTATTGTCAAAATAAGGGAAAACAGTTTATATGCTTCGGTAAAAATATCTTTATTTTCATTAATTTTTTATTCACTTGCTCTTGCAGCCATATATATCCAATTACTCTCATTGGCAAAAATAAGCTAATTTTTAAGTCTTTGACTTTTTGAAGATATTTCCCCATCTAACTGTAACAAATTTTCAAACGGGCAAAATTTAGCAAAATTTGCCAAACATAAAAATGTAAGTTTTTCACAGTCTTGAAATCTTAGTGTCATTTCCATTAAAATATGGTCCAATATTTCATAAAAAAAAGGTCTATACTTAGCACTAACTTTTTTAGGTAAAAGCTTAGCAAGCTCACGTTTGTAATGATTTATTTCTGTAACAGAATTTGCTTTATCAAACATGATATTAAAAAAATGTTCATTTCTTTTTTTACAGAGCGCCTCACGACAGAGTTTTATATTGGATATGCAAAAATGAATATCAAGCGATTTTTTTTGAAGAACGTCAAATAGTATGTCCGTAATTGTCATCAAACACTAATGCCAGAAACGTGAATTTAAAATCGTTCATCTCACCTAAAAATCCTTTCGCAAGCTGGATTGATTTTTCATCAGATTTGTCACAGTTTATAATAGATTCAAAAACGTCTTTGAATTTATTCCAGTCTTGATCAAACATTTACTAACTTCGAATTTGAAGACTAACAATTTTCTGTAATTGTTGGTCTACGCCTCGTAGATGCACATGTAAGAGCATACGTTCGTCTGGCTTAGTGATGAAAAAATGAGGGAATACCACTAAGGCTTGCAAAAAAAATTTAGAAATATTTTTTAGACTTTACTGCATTACAAGCTTAAGATGCTGCGCCAGACAATGGACAAATACAGCCTGCGGGTCTTTTTCTTTTTATTTTTTTGAAGGCCATTTAGATGCCCAGACATCACACTTGCGCAATCGTAACATTGCTCTATTAATTTATGTTTATAGTCAAATTGGTACAAAACTTGATCCAATAGAGAATATAAATTATTCGACTTTATGTCGGAGCTGACATCATAAAATCCTAAGAATCTCTCGACTACTGAACCTTCTGAATTAGCGTATCTTAAAATTATGAAGCACTGTGAGTTTTGCGTAATATCAGTGGTGTCATCCACTTGCACAGAAAAAAAACTGTGTGTTCATTATTTCATTTTTTACAATATCATTTAAATAATCAGAAATGCATTCAATTATTTCGTTTTGAATATTCTTCGAGTCACCAGTAAAAACATTTTTAATCTTTTCGTGATGACTTTTAGTTCTTGGGAACTTCTCGATATTAATAAATTAATTCGCGTTTTAAATACTCCACCGAGTCTTCACGTTTATGCAAAGACCTTGATATATTTAACATACCTGCAATTCCTTCCTTATTCCACACTGAATAGTTATTGGAAAATAGTAAACAAGGCCAGCAAAACATTTTTTGTAATATTTGACTACTACATAACCATTTGTACGTCGAAAACCAAGATGATTTAAAACTTACATTCCAAGTTCTGCCCCTTTTTTTTGCGGAAATTGTCAAGTCAAACCTTGGCTGTCCTACATTTAATACATCCCTTTGATCTTGTTCCGTCCATCGAATAAATGCAGTTTCCAACAAAATACAAACCACATCTGTGATCGTATTCATTATAAAGCTTAAATATTATAGTGAACTAATAATGTATATTAATAAACCCGACATCAAATAAAGTTGTAACAACACCATAAATAAATAACAACATACAAAACAGTCAAGAAAACTGGAAAGAAACTCACCGGTTGCAGCGAAATCCGCGAAAATAAAAGTAAACAACCTCCCTAACCTGAAAAACACGTGAATGTAGTGTACTGCCGCAGCAATTCACCCAGAGCGTTGTATGGCGCTGGTTAACATTATTATTCCATGCGCTCGGAGTCATCGCGTACGAGTTGTCATGGCAACATAGTAGGAAAATCATAAACTAAACATAGCAACTCCAGCAAAGTCGAAGTGGTTTGCGCCACTGTTATAGTTGTTATAATAAAGTTCGATTGAAAGTTTTAAAAAGACATGCCGCTAACGGTCCAGTAAAATATTTATTCGAGATGTACAGTTTATTTTTTGCCAATTAGGTGTATAAATGAATGTAAAAGCTAAAATTTTAAGAGATATATAATAAACGTAGTTATATGTTTGCTTGTTTATTTTTCCTGGTGAAGTAGCACTTCACCTACTTCACCTGAATAGCCGCCACTGGGACAGGGTTCATTAAGGTACCGTACATACGCGGTGTACTAGTGTCTAATACAGATTTTTGGGTTTTTCGCCACAAACACAATCTTAATTCAAAAGAAGATAATTACCTGATAAGATCAAGTTTTAAGTTCTGGGTCCACTAAGGTACCCGAGGAACGACACTGAAAAATAGCTGTTTTCTGGACGTTTCGGGGGAAAGTCTACCCCCCTCTTCAGCAAATCTACAATTAAAAAACTAAAAGCAATATATTTCTTATGTTTAGTGTCAGAAATATAACCAAAAATGCCAATCATTGATATTTTGTCATAGAAAGCAGCTAATAAAAATTGTTTTTATGTGTCTTTGGAGATGCTTAAATTTTTAAATCAGGTTAAAGTACTTTGATCGAGACGAGTTTTTCTAAATGTTATATTAATATGGAAAAGCAATATAAGGGATTATTAATACACTAGTATTGTAATCGCAAAATTTTCCCAAAAAATATAAGATGTTTTTTTTCGACGCTTTAGACTCCCTAGACACGAAAAACATGTTTTCTGAATGTCTGTACGGGTGTGTGTGTGTGTGTATGATTGTGTGTGTGTTTGTGTGTGTGTATGTGTGTGTGTATGTGTGTGTATGTGTGTGTGTGTGGGTGAGTGTGTGTGTGTGTTTGTGAATGTGTGTGTGTTTGTGAATGTATGTGTGTGTGTGTTGTGAGTATAGGTGTATATGCGTGTGTGTATGTAAACAGAAATAATACTGAGGTAACATTCATTTTATTTTACAGCTCTAATTTTTGTTAATATTTTGGTTTTTCCCCGTAACTCTTGAACTGCTTAATCTTTTTATATACGGTTTTTACAATTTTATGTTACTTTTTATGTACGTTTTATGTACTTTTTATAACGTAATCTGTCCAAAACAACGGCTTTGTCTCGTAAATTACAAACTACTTGATTTGTTTCATATAACTTTTAATGGTGTAATTTATAAAAAAATAATTTGACATCTGTCAAAAAATGTTTCTCCCCATAAATTCTGAATTGCCTTAAATTTTAAATAACGAATTTCCTAGTTCAAAGTATGTTTTTTTCGAGGTAATTTAATTTAAGAAAAAATATTGATATCTATGGTACTCACAGTTCCTTGTAACTTCTAATGGCGTATTTTTTGTAAGAAAATATTTTGGCAGCTGTCAAAACAATTTTAGTCGTCCTACAATTTGAACAGCTAAATTTTTAAATGAGATTTTTACAGTTAGATATAACTTAACTTGTATAAAGTAGGATAATAGGTGGTCCAATGCGGAATATAAGTGGGGTCCAAAATAAATATAGGACGCCTATACCTCAAATGCTGAAGAAACGGTCGCAATTTCAAAGAACTGTTTCTGCTTTTATAATTTTCATACAGTTTGCTATGTTTGTAGAGAAGAGTAATGAGGGTTGAAAATTATGTATTAGGCGCCAAAGTTCCGTCGATGGATTAATAAACTATATTGCCAAAATTACATTACGGTTTATGCAGGGCGTGCCATTTTAAAATAAAATTACATTTTTTTTATATATTCCACTACTTTTGGTTATAAAAGTCAGATCGTAGTATTAAGGGTGAATTTTGAGAAATTTTTTAATTATAGCGTGAACGAAATTGTTTTGCCCGGACTTGAACCGTTATACTGTCGTATGGGTACCTCACGCAATAAAATTTATCTCACAAAAATAAGAAAAAAAACGTATAAACACGGGTCTACCAACGCCTCCTTTTTGAGATGCAGGGTGTTAAAAAAGGTAATTAAAGTAAATTTAGTGCACATTATACTATGACAAATGCCAACAAAGACGCTATATTTCAGTTTTTTTTCGGTAAGATATTCGTTTTTAGATGGCGTATAGGTGTTCGAATTTCTGTTCAGGCGTATGACTTTTTTTAACAAAACTTATAATTCATAAAAATGCGTATTAGGTTAGGTTAGGATTGGCTAAGTTTGCTATAATTAATAAAATTGATTAGACAAGTGCAAATTTTCATATTTTCCATTTGATAACTTTGTATACGAAATGAAGATAGTTAAAATATAAAAAAATAAGTATATATCTGGTTTGGAGATTTAAAGGTTTGTACAAATTGCATGCGTTTATGTTTTAATTTTTAAGGGATTTCTCCCTTTCATGTAATAGTAAGGAATTTTTACTTCCAATATGTTTAATAAAGGCTGAAACTACTTCGGTTCGGAATAGTTGCTTTCTTCGATATACCCAGGACTTAGAAGTAGTTTTGTTTTTATTTTGTGTCGTTGACTTTAGTATTGGTGATTTTTGTGCTGTATATTAATATACGGAGTATTAGAGCAATTCGGTCCGGCGTGGTGGAATTTTCCAGTTTTCGAGGGATTCAACAGCATCTTTATTTTAATTTTTATGTTAAGTACTGTGTACATAAAGTCGCCGCCTTTTATAATTTTTGAAACTGTTACGAGCTGTTAGGCTTGTATCAAACTATCATCATAATCAGTGACCAGATTCCAGAAGTTTTACACACGGGGTATGTTTTCTTAAAAAATGAAACACATATTTGTAGAAATAAAAAAAAAACGGTAAAATTCCAAATTTCTTTTATTTCTTTCTATATTAAATATGTTTTATTCCATCCAATTTTAAGAAACGAATATAGGACAAAATAATTTTCTGTATATTCTTTCCATAGCTATAGGATCACACTAAGGAGATGAAATAGCTCTCTAGAAACAAAATTATGATTTAAGGTTTTTATTTTAGGAAGTCAAGTCTGTTTTATATTTTGTATATACATTTTTTTTTTCGACTGCTCAGAGTTATTCTTGGGGGTAAAACAGATAAAAGTTAAGATATTTTTTTTATTTCAGAAACTATTAATATTTTCAAAAAATACTAAAGCAAATATTTTTTTACATATTTTTTGAATATCAACTTCTTTAGTCATGAAAAAAATATATATAAAATCCAGGCGCGTGCGGTGAAATTTTAAGAAAGGGAAGCAATTTTTAGAAACTTGTAACTATTTGTAATGTAATTCGATTCTTCCATCATTTTTTGCAAATTCGTCAATGACATCATCATAAAAACGTCAATGCTCCGTCATATTTTGGAGAAGTTTATTTTCATGGGACAACAGCGATATCTGCGAAAGTCTCTCCTGCCCCGTTGAATTTCTCACGAAATTTTTTATACGTTTAAGTGTTGAAAAATTGAGTTCTACTGATGAACTTGTGGCAGGTATTGTCAATATTAATTCACACAATTTCGACACTTCGGTGTAGGCATCTTCCAGCTCCTTGTCTTTTAAAAATTATGTTAGTTCCTTAGCGTTATTTTTTGTGCTAATGTCACCAGTTTCGTCAATCACTTTTAGTTCAGATCGCATTAACACTCGGTCGAAGAACTGGCCATAATGAAGAAGAAGAGATTTAAACGCATCTTCTGGAAAGTTTTTCCTTTAAATGCATCAAAATTGCAGAGCTCGAGGAATTTAAAATAATTTAAACAGTTAAATCTATAGTTTATTTGTTGCTGAATTTGATCGATTATTTCATAAAAGAGGCGTCTGTATGATATTTGAACATCTCCCACCTTGTCTGTTCGAAGACGCTTGGCTTGTGGCTCTACATTTAACGTCATCGTTTTCTCCCAAAATAGGTCAGTCATCTCTTTTTTGGCTTTACATGAACTTAAAATCACCCACTTTTTTTTAGGCAAAAAGCAATATCATTTGTTTTAGTTTGTAATATATTAAAAACATTGTCCGAGAAGGGAAATATTTCTGAATATATATATATATATATATATATATATATATATATATATAAAAACAAATAATTAAAATTTAATTCTCGTTTCAAATGGTCCAAAAACCCCCTCGAACTATTTATTGCTTCTGAGTCCCACGTTTCATTATTTTCTATTATATTCTCAAATAGTTCAATCAGTTATTTTCAGATACTGTTAACATAAGTCTTCCATTATAGTTCCACCTAGTAGGAGCTACTTTGGGCAATCGTTTGTGGACAATTGAATCCAAAGCTTGTTTACCTTGTGTTGACTTGGAAAAAAAAGCAGCCATGCCACTTAAAGTAACGAAAAATACTTTACACTCTTTAATGTGATTGGTGGACCGGGATAAAACTAAATTTAATTTATGACCAAAACCATGGACAAACACAGCACTTGGGAAAGTTTCTCGAACTTTAGTTTGCAGACCCCCTGATTCTCCCGCCATCACTGCAGCGTCATCATAGCTTTGAGCAACTAATTTTTTCTCTCCATTAATTTCTTTAGTAACGTTATAAACTACGGTATATAATGCATCTGCTGTACGATTTTGGGACACATTCTTGAAACCTAAAAATCGCTCTTGAATACTTCCGTCTGTTTTGACGTAGCGTATTACTATAGATAATTGGCTAAAATTAGTGATATCAGTTGTTTCGCCCAGAACAATAGCAATGAACTGCGCCTAGCCAATCTCCTGCTTAATTCTTTTTAGAATAATGGTTGCAACAGTGGAAATTGAATCATTCTGGATTCGATTCGAGGTTCCGCGGAAAACGCTAGACTGCTCTAAATGATTTTTTAAGCAATCACCATATTTAGCCATTAAACTAAGTAAATCTCGAAAATTTCCTCTATTTGAAGAGACCCTCATTTCGTCATGACCTCTAAATCCTAATTCGTGCTGTCCGAGAAAACAAACAACATCGATAAGTCTTCTTTATATTTGCCTATTTTTATCGACTAGTTCATTGTTGTTGGCGGTGACTAATTTCCAACTGTTTATTAAGGACGTGTTCAATTCTGGTTTTGCCGAAGACTTTTTCTTTTATGACGGCCTGTAAATGCGCATTGGACATAATGTATCTTTTTACAGCTTTATGGAAATTGTTTAAATCGGAAAAACCAGTTTTGTTCCATGAATGAAATGAAAAAGGTCATTTTCAAAAAGTAGTAGTAACATGGCCAACAAAACTGTTTTGCCCTTCCTTTGGAAATTATTTGAAGCTTGTCAGCGAAGTTTAATGTTGAAGATCATTCTATTATTAAGACACACACCACACATTCACAAACACTCTTCTTACTAAATTCTCCAACATTTTCAACGTTATTACCGACAGCCGAAGTTGACGGTATTTGCATATCCACGTCCATATTATTGTCTTCCATATCGCACCACGCACGACGCGACGTGTGATACGTAACACAACACACGAATAGACATTCAAACAAAAACCTACTCCAACGATAGCTTCCGCCACCACTTAAAACACGCAACTGAAGTGCAAAAATGGCAACAGCCGGTGGAAAGTTCAATAACCTCTGGCTCGATTCACAGGAAATCAAGCATACAGGACTTGGGTGCAGAGAAGCTAGCGGCCCGCATAGGTTCTATTCGATATTCTATTGTGGCTGGGTCGGAGTCAAGGCCGCATTTATTATGGTCTTGAGAATTAAGATAATGTTTTAGCATTTTTAATATAAACTAAATTAATGGTTTTCTATTTCAAAAATTACATTTTAGAAGATGTTTTGTATTTTTTTTTGGGGAAACATTGCTTCCCTTGCTTCCATGGACTGCACGCCCCTGATAAAATCTAACGGCTGTCAAAATGGTTTCAGTCTAATTTTTAAACGGTTTAAAATATAGATTTTGGGTGTTCGATGACAGATAAAATTTTTGATGTTTTCTTAAAAAAATATGACTGTTGTCAAAACCAGTTTATAAGGTATATACCTTTAAAAGCTATCTACACTATGCTACTGAAGTGCTATTTTTTAAAATTCAACACACATTTACACACAATATATATATATATATATATATATATATATATATATATATATATATATATATATAGAATAGCAAAAATTAATAATTACTGCAGGTGCAAAACGATTTTTGTCCCAACCGACCATATGCTCACCGCACTGTGCGTCCTAGTGAAATGTTAAACAAAAATGAAAAAACTACTTATCCAATTTAATTCAAATTTTGCATCATCAAGTATTATGTTGGAATCACCTAGTAAAGTTTTGGTACGAATCTAAGATGGCGTTATAAAAAATATTTAAAAATTCAGCCTGAAAAACTATTTAATGGATTAATTTCAAATTTTGTGCCATAAGTAATTGTGGAATAGGGCTTAACAAGTAAAACTGTGTTACTAAATTAGGCTGGCGGAACAAAATTGCGGCCAACAAAATGTTTGTTATCGTGAAAGTCATCCTCTCAGGTTTTACATACCTATTTTAGTTTTATAAAAAAATACGATTAATCAATTTCGTCGGTCCGTCTGTCCCTCCCTTCGCGACATAGCTTAAATACTACTTATGCGATTGACTTCAAATTTTGTCCAAAAAATAAGGGTCATATGGGAATGATGTGGCAATATTTTGGTAAAAATCCAATATAGCGGAACATTGTTAAAAATGTTTGTTAGGGTGGTATATTATTTGGGGTTAAGATCCAATAAAAAAAACAAGTCTTTTTTTAAATTGTCGCCGTTTTGCAACTTAATTGTTGCATCCTCAGGACATATATAGATCCTATATCCTGAATTGAAACCCATATTATCAGTATGTATCTTATTAGCTACATATATTTCCTAGATATTATATTTTAAAATGGTTTTCGTCAACAATCCTCTTGTTGTTATGTTATAGTGGTATATTATTTGGAGTTAGGATCCAGTAAAAAAAGCAAAAGTCTATTTTTAAATAGTCGACGTTTATCAACTTTATTCTTGCATCCTCAGGACACATACAGAGATTTTATATCCTGCATGAGACCCATATTATCAGTCTTTACCTATTCCATTGGATCGCAGAAATTTCCCAGATATTAAGTTTGTAAATGGTTTTTTGTTAACGATCGTCTTGTTGTTAGAGTGGTGTATTATTTGGGGTTAGCTGCGAACCAATTCAACATGGCATGGCGTAGCAAAGTGGTGGTATGTGTCGATGTAAAATCTACTTATCGGATTTATTTTAAATTATGTGGCATAGAAAAATGGAAAATATTGGTAGGAATCCAATATGATGGAACAAATGGCCGCCCAATAAAAATGAAGACAGTATATGTAACACATATATACTGTGATTATGTACTGAACTGAATTGGGTTACACTTCACTATTCTTAACAAATAGAAAAATATCATAACGAGGGAAGTTCCGGGTTAAGGAAATTTACCAATTTTTTAGTGCTACCACAGGAATACAGTCCCATATCGATATTTATAAATTTAGTGCCGCATTATTTACGTTAAATGTATAAACAATATATCAAGGGACACAGTTCATAAGCAAATTATATTCTTTTCGGGTCGCTACAACTCTGGTAAGTCGATACAGAAAAGAAACAAACCATTGTTTACAATTTATAATCATGTAAATTTAGGTTGAATTTTAAAAAAATTTAGGTTGAATTTTAAAAAAATTCCACTTCAATTGCATATTAGTGTAGATACCCTTCATGTATTATACCTGTTACATATTTTTAAGGAAAACATCAAATATTCTATCATCGAAAACCCAAAGGGTACCCTCCTGCGATCATGATTATACCTGTTACATATTTTTAAGGAAAACATCAAATATTCTATCATCGTAAACCCAAAGGGTACCCTCCTGCGATCATGATTTCTGGGCCTCTTTTCGGCCAAGAACTTTTAATAAAGATGTGTGAAAGCTCATTTTTATCGATTTTAGTATCTACTCTCCGCATGACGGTGCTAGTGCATACTTTGACAAATTACCTATGGGTCTGCAGCCGGAAACCACCGGAGCCCCAATAGGTGTCGTTAAGTGTTACAATTGGCATGTAGTACTGTTTCAGTATGATAGACGTTTTGTTTTCGATTTTGTCATATCGAGGAATCTGTTATTTCAGATCTCCCTGGGTACAAGCCTGCGTGATGAGGGTAGAAGTCCAGAAATCATGATCGCAGGAGGGTACCCTGTGATATAATCGAAAGCAATTCTTCTTGTAAGCCGTTTTGCACCTGCAGAAATTATTAATTTTTGCTATTCTACATATATTGTTTCCGTCCAAGAACTTTTGATAAAGATGTGTGAAAGCACATTTTTATCGATTTTGGTATCTACTCTCCGCATGATGGTGCTAGTGCATACTTTACTTATGGGTCTGCAGCCGGAAACCACCGGATCCTCACTAGGTGGCGCTAAGTGTTACACTTAGCATGTAGTACTGTTTCAGTATGATAGACGTTCTGTTTTCGATTTTGTCATATCGAGGAATCTGTTATTTCAGATCTCCCTTGGTACAAGCCTGCCTGATGAGGGTAGAGGCCCTGAAATCATGATCGCAGGAAAGTATCCTGTGACATAATCGAAAGCAATTCTTCTTGTAGGCCGTTTTGCACCTGCAGTAATTATTAATTTTTGCTATTCTACATATATATATATATATATATATATATATATATATATATATATATATATATATATATATATATATATATATATATATATATATATATATATATATATATATATATAAAATAAGGAAAATATATAACGCGGTTAGAACTAGTATATAGCAGAAAATGGATTCTTTGGGATGACCGCTAAAGCAATGGAATTTGGCTAACCATAGACACGTGTTTCTGACTTAAGGTCTTCATCAGTACAGTCAACTAGTTGAAAGACGAGTACAACTAGTGCCAAAATGAATACACAAAACAATACCAGAGTCACCAACAGGAGCAAAACCGACATTTGTGATTACCAAGAGAACATCCGAAATCTTCGCCGGACTTAAATAGAGTATCAAGTCCGGCGAAGATTTCGGATGTTCTCTTGGTAATCACAAATGTCGGTTTTGCTCCTGGTTAGCCAAATTCCATTGCTTTAGCGGTCATCCCAAAGAATCCATTTTCTGCTATATACTAGTTCTAACCGCGTTATATATTTTCCTTATTTTGATTTACTACTCTTGGGTTATGAGTTTCGCCACAGGTGGCTATATGCTGCTCCGTGGTAAATAGAGTATCAAGTCCGGCGAAGATTTCGGATGTTCTCTTGGTAATCACAAATGTCGGTTTTGCTCCTGTTGGTGACTCTGGTATTGTTTTGTGTATTCATTTTCGCACTAGTTGTACTCGTCTTTCAACTAGTTGACTGTACTGATGAAGACCTTAAGTCAGAAACACGTGTCTATGGTTAGCCAAATTCCATTGCTTTAGCGGTCATCCCAAAGAATCCATTTTCTGCTATATACTAGTTCTAACCGCGTTATATATTTTCCTTATTTTGATTTACTACTCTTGGGTTATGAGTTTCGCCACAGGTGGCTATATGCTGCTCCGTGGTAAATAGAGTATCAAGTCCGGCGAAGATTTCGGATTTTCTCTTGGTAATCACAAATGTCGGTTTTGCTCCTGTTGGTGACTCTGGTATTGTTTTGTGTATTCATTTTGGCACTAGTTGTACTCGTCTTTCAACTAGTTGACTGTACTGATGAAGACCTTAAGTAAGAAACACGTGTCTATGGTTAGCCAAATTCCATTGCTTTAGCGGTCATCCCAAAGAATCCATTTTCTGCTGTATATATATATATATATATATATATATATATATATATATATAAATATGACCTGAGAGGATCACTTTCACGATAACAAACATTTTGTTGGCCGCAATTTTGTTCCGCCATCCTAATTTAGTAACACAGTTTTACTAGTTAAGCCCTATTCCACAATTACTTATGGCACAAAATTTGAAATTAATCTATTAAATAGTTTTTCAGGCTGAATTTTTAAATATTTTTTATAACGCCATCTTAGATTCGTACCATAACTTTACCAGGTGATTCCAACATAATACTTGATGATGCAAAATTTGAATTAAATTATATAAGTAGTTTTTTCGTAATAATTTGTTTAACATTTCACTAGGACACACAGTGCGGTAAGCATATGGTCGGTTGGGACAAAAATCGTTGAACCTTAGCAGATAAACTTATATGGTATAATATGTATTAACAAGATAAAATGTAATCAGATTTAGTATAAAAATTGCTTTTGGTTATATTCAGCGTTTAAAAGAGCTTTTAGTAGAGGCGCATATTGATATATTTGAATTATGATTAAAAACTGTTTTATTTGCCTCGTAATGACATGAAACTAGTTTAAAACTAAATGAATAACAAAATTTTAAACAGAGACGATATTGAAACGTGTTTTGGAAATACATTATTTAAAATTAACTAACTGGCATTATCAGTATCGCTGTCAGAATTATCAGAACTTTCTGTTAAAACATCAGAGTTATGCGGAATTACATTTGCATCTGAAGTAACTAAATAACTATCAACATTTCTATTAACAAATCTAGACTTTTTAGTTGTTGGGTTCCTAAGGCTAGCAAGTAAAGGATAATTAATAATTTTATTTAATATTTAATATTAACATATTTAGGACATCTGGATTTGTGTTTAATCGTGAGGATTTGCGAGTGTGATTTAACCTCTGTTTTCTAACCTCCTTATGCCTCGCCTCTAAAACACCTTCTGATAATTTTTCTATAGGAATATCAAAAGACTTAATTATATCGCATCCGTGTATTAATAATTTATGTAAGCTACTGGGCGTATAATACCAGCTATATAAACACAAATACAGATCTCTAGTTTCACTAAGTAAATCACCAAATTTGTTAACATTAATTTCGCTACCACTAGCTAATACGGAGAGGACAGTATAAAGTTTGTCAATTAAAATGACATTAATTCCTGTAATTTCTGAACTAATGTTGGAATTACTAAAGAACTTTCTTGCAGTATTTCAGTAGGCAATCTGTATGCAATATGAAGTGAACATTCAAAAATTATAATCCATAAGTGCAAAGTAGATAAACCGAAACGATATTGGTCCTTATTGGGAACTTTCTCCATTACTTTATTAGTGTTCATCTCTCATTTAGTCGTAGCATTGCAACCAGATAAAATATTACACACACTACCATCTAACATTGTAAATATCATGTTATATTTCACTTCTATTTCAAATGAATTAATTGTACATTGATATGGAGAAAGTTCTTCAATAAATGAATTAAGTTTTGTTTCTTCATGTTTAATTAACTCTGAATTTTCTTCGGAAAATATAAATTTTGTTGGACAACAGTAAAATGTTGAAAAGGAACGTATATTTATCCACATACTGCTTCCATCATCATTATTAATTAAACATAAAGGAGCAAATGCTATCAAAAACATAAACTCATCGGTACTGCCATCCTTTGAAAATTTCTGTTTATAAATACTATCGCCTGAACTGCCGTCAAACCCCCATTTACACCTTAAAATTCTATTTAGATTTATTGATATTTTAAAACATTGTACAATACTATTTGGATATTTCCTGTAAATTTACTTCTGATAACTCAGTTATGATATTTTTATTTAACAAAAACTGTTTTTTACTTTTTCTTAGTGTAAACACACTTGGGAGACATTCACTGTGAATAGCGGTAATAGTAAACTTCGTATTTTCTTTCAGAAAATCTAAATCCTAATACAACGCTAAACTTTTAACAGGACAAGTAAGTCTTACTTTTCTAATATAAATACATACATAAATACATATATACATACATATGTACATACATACTTACGAACATACAAACATTATGCCGCCATTTTGTTTCGCCATATGTACATACATACATACGTACTTAAGAACATACAAATATACATACTATTTTTAAATTCTTGTTTTATTTATCGGTTTATTTTTTATCTATAAAAAAATCAATTATGATATTTATTATTTTCCTCCATAAAAAAAGATTTTTTTTTTGTAGGATTGACTTTTTTAACATTATACCGCTATTTTATTTCGCCATATAGGATATACCAAATTTTACAGGTTCATCCCTTTTTCACACTTGATTTTTGTGTAAGATTTCAACTTAATTGTATAGATAGGATTTTGGTATTGATATTTTAAACATTTAAGGCTTTAGGCTCCTCACCAAAATTTTGCCAGTTTATTCCTAGGTACACTTGATTTTTGGGCAACATTTGAGGTAAATTGGATTAATAGCTTTTTAGTAATATTTTATTTAACATTTTTATTAAGACGCCCTTTTTGTTCCGTCATATTGGATTTTCACAAAAATATTACCATGTCATCCCCATATGACTCTTAATTTTTGACTTAAATTTGAGGACAATCGGATAAATAGCTTTTCAGCTATGCCGCAAATAGACAGACAGACCGACGGATTTGAGAATTTCAACATTCCTGAAACGTGAAGATCTGCAAAATTCTCGGAGGGTGATTTCTATACGATTACAATACTTTCCTCTTGCAAGGGAAGTGAAAAGGAACCGGAAAATATTTATAGCTGATATAAATATTTTGTTTTGATTTTGAACCCCCAAGTCCGAATTTCTGACTACGCGTCTGACATATACTTAAAATTGGCAAAAACACATAAAATGGCTTGCTACAAACATATATTAAAATAAAGAGACGGGCCACCGCTGGTTCAGTCTATAGTGAGAACCAACAGGGTTGCCATTTTTGGGACCGGCGCTGCAGAGGAAGATATATGTTTTCTCTCGCACCCATAGCACGTGAAAAACAATAATAGATTCAACTTTCGAAACTATTTATGAATGAAATGTTGAGTCTATCCTCTGTTTTATAGTCTAAGATGTGAATCCTATACCATGGTTTTGACACAGTAGGTGAGTTATTTATTGGTACTTTAGCTAGCAAGATTCTTATTTATAGACGCATATGCAGTGCAACCATTTAAAATAAAAAACATTATCTTTTGTAATGCAGGATCTGTTGAAGTTTCTCCTATAATGTTGTGACATTTACCTTGAATATTTTTCTGAGTTGTTTCTATGATTTTGAAATTACATAAAACTGTACCCAATTTTATTTAAATGTCATCTGGTTTCATTGGTAATCTAGACAATCCGTCAGCCTGTCCAAACTTTGAAGTTGGATAGTTTATTTCGAACGAATAGCCCATAAGCAGTATTGTCCAATGCTGTAGTCTATTAGCTGTAGTAGTTGAAACACCTCTCTTGGATCCAAAAATAGAAAGGTCTCTAATCTGTCAGTAGTTGTTGTTTGATTGTGGTGGGCTTTGGCATTTTTAATATGCGATTTGTGACGACCATCCGAATACATAATAACTCCAAAATATTCTACATGTGGTTGTAAAATTTGCATTTTTCTAATTTAATACAAAGTTCAAAATATTGTATTCTTTCAAATACTTTTTCTAGATTTTGTAGGTGTAAATGTACTTTTTCATTCTTCCTCGTAATGGTAATATCATCTAAATATGACGCAGCGCCTGAAACTCCAGCTAACATTTGATTCATCAAAGTTTGGTATATACTTGGTGCAGAAGAAATTCCATATGAGAGTCTTTGAAAGCTAGATAGTCCTTTATGTGAATTGATCATACAAGTTTCTACTAGAAGAATACAATCCAATTTGAAGATAACCTTCGGAGAAATGTAAACACAGTAAACAGTTTTTCCCATGAGGGCTGCATTTTTTTCAGGACGGGGAAGGCGACATTGGTGCATATTTAAACTATTGTTGACTCTTGTTTTAATATATACACACAAACGAATTTGTCCTCCTTTCCTTAGCACAGGAGCAATTGCAGCTGTGCATTGTGAATACGATTTTTGTATCATCGTATTAATTTCCTCTTCTGTTTTATCTCTAATGGAAAAATAAAGGCAGTGCTCGGTAGGAAACTGATTTGACATCAGGTTTTATCTCTAAATTTGCCTTGAATTTGGTACAATGGCCTAATTTTTCATCGAATATATCCGGATAAGCAGCAATAATGTCCTCTAGGGTCGAATTTTTTCCTGCAGACTTCATGGAAATTTTAGGAGTGGAAGTAGTAGTCACAGGAAATACATTTTGTTTTTTTATTCAATAAATGAGTTTTCCAGCTCATATATTGAATAAGAAGTAAGATCTAACTCAGAAATCCACTCTCTGCCTAAGAGGTTACTTCCATGTCTGTAACAGAAAAATAATTTTAAAAACTTTTCATGTTCTAATTTGACCCTCACTATTCTCTCTCCCATTAAACCAATTGAATGGCCTGACAAACTAGATAAAATAGTAGAAGGTGGTAGTAGTTCTGATTTTCCGAAAACATTCCCAACATCTTGATTGGCAAGAGTTCTGCCTCTACGCGTGTTATCTCTTCATATTCTATTGTTTGGTTATTTCTCCGAATCGTGAATTTTATGCAAAGTGTCAATTTTATTTATTTCTAAATTGTCACAAGTATCTTCTAATTTTCGTTCGGAATTAACAAAAACATTATGAGTTTTCTTCGAAAAATTTTCACTATATTTATTTCCATGACCTGGACCAGTAAAAATATTTTTTCGACTGGAACTAGGAGTACCTGAACTTCTGCAATATAGCCTTTAGTAGAACATTTTCTGCAAACTGCATCTTTAAAACGACAACTTGTGTGTAAATGCATATCTCCCCAAGAGTGACAAGCCGTTTTTGAAGAACCTTGTTGGTTAGGCCCCACTACGTAACATAAGCCTTCAATTGTAAGAGCGGCCTCTAAAGTTCCCGAAAAAGTCTTTAAGTCTTTATGAAGGAACTAAGAAAACAGTTTTCTTATAGATTCACTTTGAATGCCACTTAAAAAAGCTGTGAGTAATGCATCTTCGTAGAAGTTATTAGGAAAATTGCTTTTTTGTACAAGATCCTTTAAACTATTTGCATAATCATTTAAAATTTGTCCATTAGCCTGCTTATGCGAAAAAAAATTAAATCGTTTCGTGGTGACAAAACTTACACGCCTATAATTCATATTTTTGAGCAAAATAAACAATAACTCTCCTTTTAGGGTTTCAATGTGTTTAAATATTGTGATGTGACATACATTGTTAAATGTTTATATTGTTGTTCTTGTCCATGCATGCACATTTTTTGAATGTAACCTGCGCTTATCTGACAAGTAGCGAAGATGGCGTAGGATTTTATTTAATACATATTTGCACGAAATATAAAGTTTCTACTTTTCCATTAAACATCTCAGTCCACACAGCCACTTTCCTTATTCTCAAAATTGACAAAGTTACTCCGTTAATGATTAATATTTACATTTAATTACAGAATTCAGGAGATAAAAGAAAATAAAGAAACTGTATAAAACAACCTAAAAAAGTTAATTAGTACGCCCTGAAATCAAAGTGACATTTGAGAAACTATATATTCATTCACTTTTATTAAATTTGTCCATAAAATATCCAAAACGATTAAAGTTAGTCTTTTAAAAAGACTGATTAATTTAAGGTGGGAAATGTTGGAAAAAGAAAAAAAATAAATCAGATATTACAATTTTCTGTAATTAGTTATATTTCATATAATTCTTTTATTATGTAGATAGAAGCAGTAAGTAGTGAAAATAGATACACTTAAAATTAAAATAATTTCAACTTACACTCACTTACAAGTACACTCTTTTATTTCGCGATTTATATGTTCATCGATATATTCCGAAATACAACCTATTAACTCGTTTTGAATTGTCTTTGAATTTGCAAAAAAAAAAGGAGATATCTTTTTGTAGTGTTCCTGAATGTCTATATTGCTAATCGCTATATAGGAGTCCAAAAGTTCTTCGAAATTTCCACGATTGTCCGAAGAATCAGATTCAATGTCCCCCCGAAATGCCATTTCCTGTTTACCCAAAAAAAAAAATCGCACGAATAGTTAACTGCATAAACCTTCTATTTAGAAGAACATTGTTATTAAACATTTTTATATACAACCTTGAATTTTCCCTCAAAGCGTCTTCAATTATCCTGAGGCCTTACTTATATTTTCAAGATGGCGGCACTTCCGGTTATACCGGAAGTAGACGTCAACTTTTTTTTTAAATAGAAAACCCTGTATATTATCGAATTTTTGGATTTCTCGAAAAATTCTAGGTTTCATGTATAATATCCTATACCTAAGTTGAACTGTTTTTGAGATATTTTGAATTTTATGTAAAAAATGGGGCTTGCAGGTCTAGACAAAACTATAAATATCTGCTTATCGAAGTCTCTATTATTTATTTGCGGATGGCTTTCTTGTCCAAAAGGATCCACTTTAGTGGCCTGTGCTGATATTTTTATAATAAATAAATATAGGCGATCAAAAACTGACATTATAAATATACTTAAAAAAATCATTAAAAGTTACTTTTTTCAATTGGAAACCCGTAATTTTTATAATTTTATCTTATTTAACACTTAAAACAAGGGTGACTTTGTATAAAGTTGTCTATTCCAAAATTTGTAGTTTTTGAGTTATTGAAGATTTAACATTTTTATTCTAAAAATGCCAGACGGCTTCTAAGTTTTCTTGTTAATTGGCCATGATAGGGAGGCCTGGCGAGAACAAAACCAATTGGTTACAATAGAAACGTAATATTTATATGTCGTTTGACAATTACCTACTAAAATATTATTTATTTATTATAGTAATTATAATAATTATTAAACTAATAATCATGCCGGGGCGATTAAAATACACACACGAGGATTATTTGAATTTGTTTATTATCTATGGGGATTCTAACAGAGTTTTAACAAGAACAAGCCAGATATTTGCTGATAGATATCCAGATAAACAGAAACCGTCACCGAACAGCGTTAAACAAATGTTGGAAATCTATTAAAATTTTGGAAACGTCAAGGCAAAAATTAATAAGAGGAAGCCCATTGTTGATAATGAAAATTTCGAGATTGCAATTCTGGGATATTTTGCAGCATATCCAATGACATCCCTAAGAAACGTGGCAAGACAATCAGGAATTTCCAGGACCTCAGTGCATAGGATTCTGTTAAAACATAAACTAAAAGACACTGATTTGCCAAAAAGAGTACAGTTTTGCAAGTTTATTTTAACAATGGTACAAGATAACCCTAGATTGACTTGATTAGACAATATAATTTGGACCGACGAAGCAAAATTTACTAAAAGTTTTCTTATAGATTCACTTTGAATGCCACTTAAAAAAGCTGTGAGTAATGCATTTTCGTAGAAGTTATTAGGAAAATTGCTTTTTTGTACAAGATCCTTTAAACTATTTGCATAATCATTTAAAATTTGTCCATTTGCCTGCTTATGCGAAAAAAAATTAAATCGTTTCGTGGTGACAAAACTTACACGCCTATAATTCATATTTTTGAGCAAAATAAACAATAACTCCCCTTTTAGGGTTTCAATGTGTTTAAATATTGTGATGTGACATACATTGTTAAATGTTTATATTGTTGTTCTTGTCCATGCATGCACATTTTTTAAATGTAACCTGCGCTTATCTGACAAGTAGCGAAGATGGCGTAGGATTTTATTTAATACATATTTGCACGAAATATAAAGTTTCTACTTTTCCATTAAACATCTAAGTCCACACAGCCACTTTCCTTATTCTCAAATTTGACAAAGTTACTCCGTTAATGATTAATATTTACATTTAATTACAGAATTCAGGAGATAAAAGAAAATAAAGAAACTGTATAAAACAACCTAAAAAAGTTAATTAGTACGCCCCTGAAATCAAAGTGACATTTGAGAAACTATATATTCATTCACTTTTATTAAATTTGTCCATAAAATATCCAAAACGATTAAAGTTAGTCTTTTAAAAAGACTGATTAATTTAAGGTGGGAAATGTTGGAAAAAGAAAAAAAATAAATCAGATATTACAATTTTCTGCAATTAGTTATATTTCATATAATTCATTTATTATGTAGATAGAAGCAGTAAGTAGTGAAAATAGATACACTTAAAATTAAAATAATTTCAACTTACACTCACTTACAAATACACTCTTTTATTTCGCGATCTATATGTTCATCGATATATTCCGAAATACAACCTAAAGCCAACCGCAAATAAATAATAGAGACTTCGATACGCAGATATTTATAGTTATGTCTAGACCCACAAACGACATTTTTTACATAAAATTCAAAATATCTCAAAAACAGTTGAACTTAGGTATAGGATATTATACATGAAATGTACCTAGAACTTTTCGAAGAATCCAAAAATTCGATTATATACAGGGTATTCCATTTAAAATAAGAAAGTTGACGTCTACTTCCGGTATAACGGTAAGTGCCGCCATCTTGAAAATATTTTGCGCGAATTGCCCACATCGACTTTAGTTAGCTGCCAAAATTTCAAATTTTTCCTAAGCCTACTTTTTGAGAAATCGATCGCCGGAGTTCGTCGTGGGACACCCTGTATATATATATATATATATATATATATATATATATATATATATATATATATATATATATATATATATATATATATATATATATATATATATATATAGATGGCGCCACTGGTTGCCTATTTCCCTCGTCGACTTTCAAAGTCGAATGACATGACACCTTGTTTGTTTCAGGGTTTGGGTATTTCGGTTTTAATACCGATACCCTCCAAGGAAACTGCCTGATGAGCCTTGCCGGGGCAGATACCACGGTAGCAGATTGGCACCTTGGCCCTGGAAACAAACATAGCGTCATGTTTTGGTCGTTTCTCGACAAAATGGTGAAGGAGTAATCCTTACCGTTACTGGTTTCGTTTTGTATAACTTTTTACGACCTAGAACCGCACAGAAATTGAAATTTCTGTTTCTCTTTATATATATATATATATATATATATATATATATATATATATATATATATATATTATATATATATATATATATATATATATTCGTTTAAATACTGATAACGGATGTTTCTCAGGCAATTTTATGAACAGAATAATTCCAGTTCGGGAGTTGAATTTTCTTAATAATATACCTTTAAAAAATTAATATGCAATTACAAAGAAATCTACTGGAAGTCAAATATTGTAATTATTTTATATTTTTGGATTGTGTTATTTGAAAGGAACCACCAGCACAATATTCGCAAGCCGACAACGCCGTATGTTTTCAACTTTTGTCGTCTGTTTTTTTTAATTCTAACCAATCTTTTAACAACCTGTCAAATTTTATTTATTATTAAAATTGTTTTATTCAACCTACTACCAGTAGTCCAAGCACTTGGCTATTCCGCAATAAATTTCCCTTTTGCCGACACGCCTCCCGCACCTACGAACTGCCGGTTCTACCGGTGAGTCGGCAGGTCACTTCCCAGTGGTTAGGTTAGGTACGCCGTGTCTTAAGATTTTAAATCTACATGTACGCGGTGAGCAAAAATAAGAATTTGGAACAAGAGTGCGTTTAAATGTAACTTTTTACTTCCCTCGTAAAAGGAAAGTATTGTAATCAATCTTCACGTTTCTGGGTCCCTAGGTGACGAAAAACATGTTTTCTCAATTCCGTCGGTGTGTCTGTCTGATTGTCTGAGTGAGAGAACTGTTTCTTTCTTTAAACTGTGCTACTACGACGCATTTCATTGCTAGGTTCTAATAAAGACGTTTTACTATGCGAAAAATGTGTGAACCAATGTGACTTGTTTCGTAATTGTTACCAGTTACATATGGGCAGAAATGTAAATAAAATAAGCTCCTGCGTGCTCGATGCTCTGAATTATTAGTATTTGACCTTTTTAAGTGAGATTTTAAGAAAGAAGGTAAGTTCATCAGATTCTATTTATATGTTTTCATTGATTCAACAATAACTGTTTTCATATTGCCCCTTTTCGGATTTTTAGTAGATTTTTTTTAAGTTCATGATAGTAAACTTAATGTTAGCTTTAGAACATTTGAATTTGTTACTTGTTGATGACATATATACAAGACTGGGATTCCATTACTGCATATGATGGAGTATGAATATTAGGCAAGAACAAAAAAAGAAAATAAGCTTTGGATAAAAAATTATGAGCGGATTATTGAAGCAAATTAGCTCATCAAAGAGAAGGCGGTTGAATCTGAAAATAAATAAGAGACCGTTGAGGTAATTAATATACTACAATAAGCAGATTTGCTTGTATATTTTAGTAATAATGAGTCGAGTAGATTAAGTAAATAGACATTTTACCATAACGAATAGCATTATGTTAATAAATTATTACATTTCAAGAAAGCTTAGGCCTGGTTTATACTACTTTTTAACTTCCTTGACGATATGGAGTTTTTCAAAAAGTGGCTCTCAAAATGATTTTCAAATCTAGTGATGAAATATGTTTTTTTTCTATTAGTCTTATCTAATTATTGATAAAACGAAAAGAATAAAATATCAGAGGGTTGGGGGTGAATATTAATTTCATGTTACCTGCTCAATATTTTATATCTATTATTATATGGTGTTACCTAAATATAATCAGCTCATAAAGTTAATATACTCTCCACTCTCGGACATATCAACTTACTCACGTTTTTCTGTGCTACTCCCCGAGTACTGCCCAGGCTTTAGCTTATCAATGCATTTAATCTCTAGTTACCCCGATCTCTCGTCAGGTTTTGTCAGTGAGTTGGATGCGTTCAGATCGGTGCAAAAAACTTTTTTTTGCCAGAGTTGGACTGCTCACTGTCATATGTTATTCTTAAAGGTAGAAACATATCAGTCTCTTATTAGTAATAAGTCTAGGGAAATGGATTAAGCACTTAGGTAAACATTCCTACTTGTTAATTTTAACATTTAAACTTGTTTTAACAAAATTCTTCTCTGCTCGCTTACATAACTGATAAACTGATTTTGTCAAGAATATGGTTATCATTTTTTGAATTTCAAAGCTGGTTCCTTCAGCCAAAATGGTAATTATGTTCATTTATTTTATTTTTACACGAGTTTAAAAAAAAGAGCACAAAAGTTGAAACTGCTTTCAAACATGCCATTCTTTAAATGATTAAAAAAAAGTTCTTTTTTAGACTATTCTACTATTTATTTTTATTAGTGTAATTAATATTATGCTTCATTAACCAACTATTTAACAGTACGCTTTTATTAGCTGAGGTTTTTTGGAGAATTTTGAGAAAAGTTAATATTTGCTTTAAAACTTTTTTAAATTATTCTAATAATTAGAAAATTTGAATAGACTCTTTTTATTGAAATTTCATGTATCAGTGGTATCAGAGTAAATCAGCTTCGGCTTGCTTCCGCTTTATTATATGTTCACGTTGGTGGCTGTCGGTATGTGTTGCAATTTTAAGATAAGTACAATCTAATATACTTTATTAACTTGGACTCTACGTAACTTCTGAAGTCAAACGTATTATTTCTTCAATTTTCAGTAAAACATGAGCGTTTCTCTTTGCCAATCTGGAGCCTCGAAGCGAAAACCTGGGCTTGTTTGTGACGGTATTTGTAAAGACCAGTACCAGCTCAGTTGTAGCAGCCTACCTCCTGATGCAGTAAAGATCCATGCACTCCCGGGTTTCTTTTGATTTTGCAAGGCCTGTCTAGCAGTGAAACATAAGTTGACCGATCGAAGCAACCATCGAGCAGAGAGTTCAATCTAAGCTCCTAGACATAGAACAATCCCTAGAAAATTTTAAAAACGATATAAGTAGAAAGCTCAGCAAATCTCAAGAAGCCGGGACTTCTAGGGATTCAACGACGTATGCTCAAGTTGCTAATAGTTCTGCTATTGTTATTAAGCCTAAAGAGCAATTGAAATCCGCCACTAGTGCCAAATCCGAAACATTTTCCAAGATAAATCCATTTGATTCGTCAATTGCTGTTTTGAAATTCTGCAATTTGGCTACAGATAAACTAACTGAAAATTTCGAAGTCAAAGAAGTAAAAGTTGCCCAACCGAAAATCAAAATTGTCAGTATCACGGAAGACCTTTTGGAGAAAGCACTGATTCAGTGCCTGATGATTCAAAACGAACCTTATATTTGTGCAGATTCTGATTGTAAAATACTTAAATACTGACATATTAAGGACATATATATCAATAGTCGTGATAGATACTTACTGGTTGGTTACGATAGATTTATTATTTATGACGCGATTGAACCCTTAAAATGCTTTAACTATTCAGGCTATAATCACACTTCTAAAAAGGATTGTCCTAAGTGTTCACAGGAACACGATCTATCGGAATGTTATTCTTCCGCTGTTTCAAAATGCATTATCTGCGTCAATTCATTAAATAGGACCCCTAATAATTCTGTCGATGTTAATCATGCTGCATGGGATAAAATTGATCACATATATTTACGAAAGTTATTTGGTATCTAGGCTCTAATACTTAACAGACAATAGCAATTACAGCGAATATGCGTATACTAAGCGGACCGGTACACTCCGACGAATGTCGCCGCAAGTCCGATGATTTAGTTCACTTAGTCGACGTCGACTTGCATCTTCAAAGCCAAGCAGTGGATTGTCAATCTGTCCCAAATAATAATAACTTTACGATGTACTATCAGAATGTTCGGGTCTTAATGCTAAAACGCACGACTTATTACACGCATCGTATTGTTTTGACTTCGACATGGCTGACACCACAAGTGTTTGACAGTGAATTTTTTAATAAATATTCAGTTTTCCGCTCTGATCGTAGAACTTCTCTTCTCAACGTCAGTAGAGGCGGAGGGGTTCTTTTTGCAGTCAAACAATATTTTACGACCACAAATATTGTCCAACGTTGCTGCCCGATTGTTTGAGTTTGTTTCGCTCGCTAGCGAAGCGAAGTTGGTTCTCATTAACAATAATATCGAACTAAAAGAACTAGTTTGTAGTAACGAGAACGAGATATATGATTTGGTAGTCGTTCAAAAGATCGTCTTTCGAGTTTCGTTTAAACAGAGCTTAACGTAAAGCTACATTAAATCCCGGGAGTCGGGAGGGACGATCGGGATCCAGTTTAGTTTTATTTGCTATATTGCCGTATTAACTGTATAAACGTTCTATCAATAAAATAAATAGATTAGTTTTTTTTATTAATAATAATTTTTTATTATTTAGAATTAGAAAGCATTACAAATAAGGTAATACTACCTTAAAAGCTAAAACAAAAATAGAACATAATGAAATATACGTATTAAAGTTTAAAAACATAAGAATTAACAATGCCTTGAAAACATTTTAAAAGTTACAAATGTTGCGCTAAATTAAGAACCAAAAGTAAAAACTACAAATATACATGCTAACAAAATTAAAGTTATTTACAAAAATATGGTTTAAAAATAAAAGTTTAAAAACATAAGAATTAACAATGCTTTGAAAACATTTTTAAAGTCACAAATGTTGCGCTAAATTAAGAACTAAAAGTAAAAACTATAAATATTCATGTGAACAAAATTAAAGTTATTTACAAAATTATGATATAAAAATAAAATTTCGTGTACTTTTCTGTAGATAACCTGCTTCTTCGCTCGAACACGATTGTTCCTGCTTTTGAATTTAACTATGAAAAGCTCACAGAACAAGTCGGTGCTTCCCCCGCGTTATGACGTTCAGATAATGCTACATTACCGGTAACTTTAGTGTTTGAATTTGTCAGTTACACCCAGCTATCTTTTTACTTAACTCCTCTTTTAATTGATCAACACATGGTTTTGTATCTGGTAGGTCGACTGTAACAAATTTATGTACTATTACACAATACATCTTTAAGTGCCTGGATTGTAATACACAGGTTGACGTTATTTATACGGATTTTTCTAAAGCTTTCGATCGTCTTGACCAGGGTATTTACTAAATTATCCAGTTTTGGCTTTTCGGTTGGTTTGTTTAATTTTTGCAAAGTTACCTTTTAAGTAAACTTTAATCTCTACGGTCGGGTGTTCCCCATGGGTCTGTCATGGGTCCCTTATTTTTTAACATCTTTATACATGTCATCGGTATCGGTATGAATAATAATTGCATTCTTGATGCTAACGACTTAAAAATACTATGCGCAATTGACTCAGTCATTTTCAATTCGACTGCCTTGATGATTGCCGAAACTTGAGTCTTGATTTTGTAACACTTAGTCAATGGTGTAAAAAAAATAAGCTGCCCCTTAACATCAATAAATGTAATGTTTTATCATTCAGTAGAAGTAGAATTCCTATGCAGTATAAGTATCGTATGGGCGATGTTGCTCTGAAACGAATTAAACATTTTAGAGACTTGGGAGTCATATTTAATAGCAGTTTTCATTTATCCATCACGTTTAAGACACTGTTGCCAAGTCCTATCGGAATTTGAGTTTTCCTATACGAATTATACGATCTATTCGGGAGTTCAAGTCACCTGAAACCTTATGCTCGCTTTTTATTCTCCAATTCGTAGTAGGTTAAAGTATGCCTCCTCTATTTGGGACACTAAATTATCAAGTGCATATTGTCAAATTGGAGAGAGTACAGTATACATTTTTAAGATTCCTGAGTTTTAAAATTGATAGGACTTACCCACCTTTTGATATTTCCCGACAAAGTCTACTTTTAAAATTTAAATGGGACACCCTTCAGGAAAGAAGACAATATTTTCTGCTCACATTTCTGTTCAAGTTAGTAAATAATAAAATTTCTGCGCCTAATCTACTATCTCATGTTACTTTTCACGTGCCCGCTAGACCAACTCGGTTATCACCATTATTTTATCTTCCAAAGTGTAGCACGAACGTTTTGAAATTCTCACCACTGCATAATATGAGTTCACTTCACAATCGCTTGAAGGATGATTTGGATATTTTCCATTGCAAAAATTTAGGGTAATGTAAATAAATAAATAAATAAAATAAAATGTACATATCTATATTTTTTACTTTGTTTTTTAGGACCACGATCAGACAGTTCTTACCTTGGAAATGATGTCACTAAAGTTTAACCGAACAAACAGAAAAACTATTTTCATTTCTATATTAAAATAATTTTTTTTATACACATTTTTGTACTAATCTAATTGTGTTGCTCTTTTTCCTTAATTAATACTGTAATCAGTCCCTACTTACACCAATCAAATTAAGATTAAATTTTACATTTTATTGGATTTAGCTTATTTAACAGTTTTCCAAGTACTTTCTGAACAAAAAATCTACTTTCATGTTTCAAAGAAACACTTCAATAGTTAAAAAAACACACATAATTATTGTTTTAAGTTGTTTATTGACAATTTCATTCAACTGTACTCAATTTGTGATGTTGTCATTTATGCTGGTTTGGACATTTTTACAACATTGTATATTAAAAGTTTTATTATAATATAAATTTATTTTTAAATTGAATATTAAAAAACTCACTGTATGATAGAGTCCCTCATAAGATATAGTATAATGGCGTGACTTTTACAAGAATTCATTGCACTACAATTATTAGCCAATGCACTAAACTCTATTTTAAAAATAACTCATGAAAGAGGAACTGTGGCAGCCTCACTTATGGTATTCCCACAAGATTTTTAATGTTCGCTTTGTCTTGTCTACTTCTGTGTTTGTCTACAAAACTTCCAATCTAAAAAAATGAAAATCTTTCAAATATCAATATTAGATTCATTGGTTATTTGGTACCCAAAATGTATATTCTGCTTATATCTATTGACATCACAGAACATAGACAATGTAAACAAATTTAGTAAAGTTTAAGAGTATTTATATACAGTGTGTCTACTTAATTTCTGTACATATGAGAAAATTTTGTCTTCAATTTTACAAAAAACGGTTAATCTACAAAAAGTTCTGCTTTCCGAGAAAATATTACTAGGCTATTAAAACTTGAGATAGAATATACAAGGAGTGAAAAAAAATACAAAAATGAAGCTGAACAAAATGGAAATTTTTAAAAACTAACTATAAGTTTATCAATCTAATTTCTATAAGGTCTTAAATTTTCAAATGATATTAAAATGCCAATAATTTTAAAATAAAGTTACATGTATAGCAAATTAACTGCACAAAACATCTTTACACTTTTTATAAGAATCAAAAAATCAATATGGTATGTTCCAGAGGACATAATTGTTTTTGAACATTCATGTTGATCCTGATTCTAACAACAAAACAAACAAGCTTACAGAGGTGTATAAAAACGTTGACAACTAGGTAAAAAGAAAGTTAAAGAGAGTGGTAAGTGTCAGTTGAAACTTGCGATGAAAAACTACCCTTTTCACATATGTATACTAGAGTATCTATACGCTGCAAATTGTTATAACGGAGTTTATAATGTCTGAATATCGTAGTGCCATTTTTTTATGACATGAATAAAGGTCCTTATTTTTATATATCAAAGCAATTCAATACTTACCAAATTTACCTCAACTGTCTAATTTTGACATAGTAAGTATATTATATTCTGTCTACATGCAATAAATACTGGGTGAAAATTTGTGGAAATAAAATATTATGAAGACTGAAGCAGCCAGTTTCTAAAAAAAATGTGAATTAACAGCTATCTTTACAAAAATTTGCAATTTGATTATTACAATGGGCTTTATTCTTTGTTATTTACAACATTAAAATGTACGTTACTATGGACAATAATCAATTTCATCATCAGTTTAATCTTATGAGATACCAAGAATTAGAAATCAAATATAAAATTTTAATATTATTTTTAAAAAAATAGGAAAGAAGTACTTTTTACTCTAGCTTTGTTCAACATATTGCTAAAAATGTTTCTTTTGATAAAAATGAAAATTTTCAAACTTGCAACAATTTATTTTTAACATCTTTTAGCACTAAATATCAGAGGAAATAAAATTTTACCAAGTTCTTACCTTAGGTCTTTATTTGGAATATTTTCGATGGTATTTTTAGTATTTCACAAGTCTGAACCTAGAATTCTGATTGCATTTTGATCCGTATCATTTAGGTAATATCACATTTTCTGTTTTATAAAACGAAAAAAAAAAAATAAAGCGGCGGATATTGATCTTTATTTAGTCTGAGATTGATACCAACGTCCATCCTGACAATTAAAATGAAAATACAGAATTGGAAGACTGAAAAATGTAAAACCATCCAAACTTCTAACTAGCGTACAAATCAAAATAAACATTTACAAATAACCTAACTTTCTACTTTTGACATTGCCATCAAAATCGGCGCATGCACACTGTGGAAATATTCCTTTCACCGAAAATTAAAATCGGGTCGCAGGGAATAGGAATATTTACATTGAAACAATTGCCTTCGCGCCATACGAGTTTATGCTTTTGTAAATATATGGCTGCGACACACCATCGGCGTTGTGGTTTGTAGTAAAATGCTTACAGTTTATGGATATCTAACATGACACAGATTTCTTTGTTTACATAAATAACATTTTCCAAGCCAATAATTATCCGCGTTACAAGGAATCTTAGCATTACTTTATGAGTTACTATTACTGAAAACACGAGACGATTACTTCAAATTAAACAAAAAGTATATTGGACACACATAATTTTCTTGTAGTATAGGTTAAATGCTAATTCTAGTCTTTCAATATTCGAAGAAAAAATGTTATTTATCATATTTCAGATGCACCTGTGTATTTGTCATTTCCACATTTTCTGGATGCAGATCCAGCTTTATTGCAAGATTTCGACGGGCTGATCCCGGAAAGAAAACGGCATCAGACATACTTTAAAATACAACCCGTAAGTTTATGTTTATAATTTAAATTTCTAGCCATCATTTTTTGTTCTTTACTCTACGAAAATATAATTGGTTAATGTTCACATATGTCTCTGATCGCTGATTTTGACAACATTTGGTAGTCAGGTAAAAGGTTGGTGCGTTGACGGCCTCGTTTCAATTTTGAATTATCAATCAAAACCCTAAATCGTGCGAAAAAATAAAACTCTTGGATCAACCACTTTTAACCAAAAAAAATTTTTTGATACATTGCATGGAAAAATTCTTTATTATGATTATTAGAAATAGAAGGATAATTACAGTGTTGCCAAAATGTCTTGCATTTCTGGATTTTTAAATTAAATGTGATAGATATGAAAGCCGATTTAAAATGTACCATCTTTTGTGTTAATGATAATGCCTACACGCTATCGGGACTGGGAGTCTATCCTGGTTCTTACCCGATCCAAATCCACCTAGTGTACCGGATTTAGTTTCCAGTTGAAAACAATTTGAGATAGTTACCATTCGAAACGTTGTGAAACCAATTTAATAGAGACAATGAGAGTCCGACAGAACGATTTTAGTGTACCAATCCATACATTATGTAAGAAATAATTTCAGCGGACTCAAAAGACTAAGATGAAGTTCTTTTTTCTCTTTATAACCTTTATAACCTAACCTAACCTGGATACTGATGTTTCTTGGCAATTCGGGTGGAGGACAGAATAAACATTTTATAAATTTCAGATTTATGCATTTTATAATGTATGGCATTAAACGACTTAATACCATTCAAATCACATTTTCTATACACGGTCACTCATGATGACTGGTATGACTTACACCGAAATTCAAGAAATTTCCAAGAAAACCACACCACGCATCAAATTGGCAGATAATGAATTGAAACTTCCTGCTGAAAGTTATTATGGTAAGAATCTTTGTTTAGATTTGGGTCAGATTTAGTAATTATTATTTTTTTAGACTATCCTCGTATCAACAAAACCAGGTACCTAGATCTCATGATACTAAAAAGCTTTTATAAAAATCCAGATTCAACATTTTTTTACTGCTACTCTTTATCTACTCAAGCAGGATAAGACAAAAAAAACAGCAGGAAAAGCCTAAACGAGTTCCTCTAAACTTCACTGACAATCCTTGTTAACATCCTTAACTCAAAAAATAAACAAGAATTGAAAAATTGCGTTTGATGAAGTTTTTTCAGTTAGCAAGTATTTTTTTGTATTTTCCTTCCTGTATGATGGCACTCGAAAACGAAAGAGGGCAAAAAAATCGACTTTAAATTCGTGATCACTATACCCCAAATATTACCTGTACACCAAATGTTGTAAAATTTGGTGATTCTAGTCGAAAGCGAAAATTTACCATATATGTATATATATATATATATATATAAATATAAATATAACATATATATATATAACATATATATATATATATATATATATATATATATATATATATATATATATATATATATATTATATATATACATATAAATAAACATATATATATATATATATATATATATATATATATATATATATATATATCATATATATATATATATATATATATTTATATAATATATATATATATATATATATATATATATATATATATATATATATATATATATATATATAGGGTGGTGCAACTAAGATGGGGTGGACGATTGTGGGCAAACGGAGAGGAATTTGAAAAAAAAAAATTGGGATATGATTGATAGTCAAGAACGCTGTGTTTTAAAATTATACCCATTACACAGGGTGATCTGAAAAGTTCGTGGTAAAACCGAACTTGTGTTTTTTTAAATGGGATACCCGGTATATTATTATTTTAGTTGATTCTCCTATTCGTTGCGATCATTTTGATTTGAGGTTTGTTGGGTCTAAAATTTATACCAAGGGAATGGGACGAGGTTAAAGTGGAAAAAAAGGTTATACTCCGGCCATTTTTTGAAAACAATTGAAGCAGGTATGGAAAAACCAAATATTCTATAAAATGTTTTGTATATAGGACTACAATAATCGCTTGTAAGTCGTACAAAATTATTCACTGTTATACAGGGTGGTCAAGTTTTGCAAATTTACCTTGAATTGAATTTTTTTAAACGGAACACCCTGTATATTTTACTTTCATGTTAAATATAACATTATTAGCTTTCAGAAAATACCATATTTGATACCTTTCTGACCAACAGTTTTTCAGTAAATTAGCTCTGAAATCAAAATTTTTTTATTTTAACACGAATTACTCTGAATTCACGTTGTTAAAATTGACAATTTAATATTAGGAGGCCATGATATCATCATAAATTGAACAAAAGATTGACAGTCCTGTCAAAACAGCAAAGTGTCAGAATATTGTCATCAGTAAATAAATAAATATTGTTCTTTGATGATGCGATGCCGAACTAAAAACAAGATAGAAGCTTTTGCAAGTTTAGAGAGAGATTTCAAGAAACAGGAAATGTTGCTTTCAAAAAAACGTAAAGTAATTAATAAACCAGTTACCAATGAAGATAATGCTTTGACAGTATTAATAACAGATCTTTTTTTCCAAAAAAAAAAAAAAAATTAATATAAATCAACAAAAACAATGTAATTAAAACTTATAAAAAATGTTCAACTAAACCACCGTTTTGCTGAAGGTACATTTCGAGCCTATCCATAAATGAAAGTTTCACTTTTCTCAAAGTCAGGTCTGAAATGTTGCGAAAACTGCTTATTATTCTCAATTTCATATCTTCCACTGTGGTTGGAACCTCTTTATAAACTTCTTCTTTAACATGTCCCCATAAAAAGAAATCTAGTGGCGTTAAATCGGGTGACCTCGCAGGCCACTTAACTGGTCCACCTCGCCCAATCCAATGCTCTCCTTTCCAATTATTGAGAAAATGTCTTACATTCCTATGGTAATGCGGGGGTGCTCCATCATACCATAAGGAATTTCTTAACATTAAAGGTAAGTCTTCGAGCAATATGGGCAACTCATTTCTCAAAAAATTTAAATAGACTTCTCCCGTTAAATGCTCTTCAAAGAAATATGGTCCTATAACATGAGAGCCAATTATACCTCCCCAAACATTAATTGACCATTTATTTTGATGGTCCACCTGACGAATCCAATGTGGATTTTCGGTTGAATAATAGTGCATATTATGTTTGTTAACCAAGCCGTTGCTTTTAAAAGTTGCTTCATCTGAAAACAGCACCCTATCTACAAAACCTGGATTATCCCAAATTGTATTTAAAAACCAAATTGAAAACTCTTGTCGTGGGACGTAATCGCGATCATACAGTTCTTGGTGTAATTCAATGCGGTAGGCATGATATTTATGTTGTTTCAGAATCCGTTTAATACTAGTGCGTTCAATATCAGTAGCTCTCTCAATTTCCCTGGTACTTGTGTGTTGATTTTCTTGCACTGTTAATAACACTATCAAAGCATTATCTTCATTGGTAACTGGTTTATTAATTACTTTACGTTTCTTAAAAGCAACAGTGCCTGTTTCTTGAAACCTCTCTAATAAACTTGCAAAAGCTTCAGGTCTTGGTTTTTTTCGGCATCGGGATATCGTACCGCATAAACCCTGCTTGCTAGTAAAGGGTTTTTTTGACACTCGCCCAATATAAAAGTCATGTTTATCAACTCTGGAGTACTCAAACTCATTGTTACTTAACAATTTCTCGGCTTATCGTCAAAAAAAAATGGTAATTGATGCCAATTCTCTGACACTTCGCGGTTTTGACAAGAATGTCAATCTTTCTTTTCATTTATGATTATATCATGGCCTCCTTATATTATAGGTAGTCAATTTAAGCCACGTAAATAATACCGTTTCTGTTAGAATGAGTAAATTTTGGTTTCACGGTTAATTTATTAAAAAACTGTTGGTTAGAAAGATATCAAATAGGGTATTTTCTGAAAGCTGGCGATGTTATCTTTAATATGACAGTAAAATATATGGGGTGTTCAATTTAAAAAAATTCAATCGAAGGTAAATTTGCAAAACTTGACCACCCTGTATAACAGTGAATAATTTTGAACGACTTACAAGCGATTATTGTAGTCCTAGATACAATGCATTTAATAGAATATTTGGTTTTTCCATACCTGCTTCAATTGTTTTCAAAAAATGGCCGGAGTATAACCCTTTTTTCCATTTTAACCTCGTCCCATTCCCTTGGTATAAATTTTAGACCCAACAAACCTGATATCAAAATGATCGTAACGAATAGGAGAATCAACTAAAATAATAATATACCGGGTGTCCCATTTAAAAAAACACAAGTTTGGTTCACCACGAACTTTTCAGACCACCCTGTATAATGGGTATAATTTTAAAACACAGCGTTCTTGACTATCAATCATATCCCAAAAATGTTTTTTCAAATTCCTCTCCGTTTGCCCACACATATATAGGGGTAATTTTTTTTTCTAAACAAAAGTTATACATTTTACCAAATAAAGAAGCTTTAAGAATCCCGATACACTTTATAATTAATACAAGGCTCATGTGCATATGATGTATATAAGCTCTCGATTATACCATGCCCAGCAATATTTCCAGATTGTGCACTAATTTTCGAGGGACTTATTATTATTACATTTTATCAAACGTTCATATAATGCCCACTCTTATAGGAAGCCCAGTAATACTGCCTTAGGGGAGATTAACTCCGTGAGGTTTTCTTGTCATTCTAAAAATTATTTAAAAGTAAAAATAGTAAGAATTATTATTGCCTTTAATCATTTGATTTGTGGTAAAATTACTGAAGAGACGTATATTTATTAGTTAGACTTCATATTTTAAGATGTAATCGTTCCTTCGAGACCCTGTAATTTAACAATATATAAGTTATACAGTATGGTCCAAGAATTGTGCAACATATGGGAACTATTTTATTTCTGATTTTTCAGAAAATTTTATTCTTGATAAAAGTAAGTGCATCAAAAAATACTGTATCAGCACTAGTTAGTTTTAGTAGAAGTAGTAAAGATCTACACGTTGACAGCAAATTTTGAAAACTGATGAAGAACAAAGTAGTTTTAATTTTAAAAATATAACAAAATGTTTTGGATGAAAGGTGTCTAAAATGAAAACTTGTGCTCAGATATGAAATAATGGCCTCCTATTTTTCTCAGCCTACTGCTATAAAAACGTGATAATAAGAATATGTTCATACGTCACGTTAATAGAGCTATTTTGAACAATGAAATAGAAACGTTATACCACTAACATATTAGACAAATCAAGTCTTTCCTGTAGGCATGCTAATTTGATTAGGCATTTATCTTTTTATAAAAATTAGATTTAAAATTCTGAAGATTAATTAAATGCTTTTGCAACAGACAAATATATTTGTTATTATTAAAAATATTAAGTCTAAATAAGTAACATTAATTTAATCTATTTTCTGAAAATTTAGGCACGGGTTACTTAATCTTGCTTGCATGTGTCCGTTTATTGGGCCAAAGTGCAATAATAAGTGGGATATTTAGAATTTCTAGAATTTTTTTTTAGTAATTGGAAGTTTTTTATATCTGAACGCAGGTTTTGATTCTAAACAATTTTTCTTCATATCATTTTGCCATATTTTTAAAATTAAAAGTAGTTTTCTCTTGATCATTGTTCACATTTTTTTGTCTAGCCTGTATGCCCTTTGACTTTTCTAAAGCTAACTAATACCAGTACATACTAAAAAATCGATAAAAATGCGCTCTCACACATCTTTACCAAAAGTTCTTTGCCGGAAAACATATATGTATAATAGCAGAAATATATAATTTCTGCAGGTGCAAAACGGCCTAAAAGAAGAATTGCTTTCGATTATGTCACAGGGTACCCTCCTGCGATCATGATTTCTGGGCCTCTACCCTCATCAGGCACGCTTGCACCCAGGGAGATCTGAAATAACAGATTGCTCGATATGACAAAATCGAAAACGAAACATCTATCATACTGAAACAGTACTACAACTTAAACGTAACATTTAACACCACCTATCTGGGCTCCGGTGATTTCCGGCTGCAAACCCATAGGTAATTTAAAAAGCATGCACTAGAACCATCATGCAGAGTGTAGATACTAAAAATCGATAAAAATGCGCTCTCAAACATCTTTACCAAAAGTTCTTGGCCGAAAAGCATATATGTATAATAGCAGAAATATATAATTTCTGCAGGTGCAAAACGGCCTAAGGGGCATACAGGCTAAATTGCTAATACCAGTACAGTATTGTTTGGCATGGCACCAACCTTTAAACCTTTATTAAGAATAAAATTTTCTGAGAAATCAAAAATAAAAAAGTTTCTCATATGTTGCACACTTCTTGCACCACAATATATATAAGCCGAATTGATGCTTAAAAATGTTTTTGAATTCTTCTTAATTGTGCGAAGAAAGAGATGCCCTATAGATATTTTTAGATTATTCCTATTATTTTCGTATTTTTTAATTTCTAAGAACTTGTGGGGCGTTGTTAATTGTTCAATGTCTATGTTTCCAGAAGAAGTTTGTCGCAGTTTGACCATTTACCTTCTAAAGCATGTCCCCATTTCCGAAAAGTAAGAATATTTAAAATAAACCTTGCTGTGCAGGATGTTTATTTCTACTTGGGAGATTTCAGGAATTCTAAAGCTGAAGTTGAAAATTTTGCTCCCTTTACCGCTATTGGGGGGTTAATTTTTAGCTTATTTGCCTTGTTTTCAAACCATTCATGTAAATCACTCCAAACTATCTGTTCGATGGGGTATTGGGGGTTTATTTTAGCTTATTTACCCGGTTTTTAATCGACCGCAGATGGACTCCAAAAACTGGCTCTTTTAGCAAACAAGGAGCAGGGAGCTGAGATTTAGTGTATCTGGGTAAAATTGCCTGTTATTTTAAGATTAGTTTTGATTTTAAACCTCTGTAGACGAGCAAAATTGCGGTTGAAAAGGGGTGAAACCGCAAACATGAAAAAGCGGCGGACAAATGTATATGAAACTGATGAAAGGACAACGAAAAATACAATATCTTGGTATATGTGAATATTATATTCTCTATATTATTGAACGGGTCCGCCCTCTATACGGAGTATAAATAAGGGCTGAGTAGATAAAAGTGCGATTTTTACGTGCCATCAGATGTGAGCTTTGAAATTCGGTTCCCAGAAGTCTTCAAAGGTTCTGATTTAAATGTTTGTGGTCAATTCATATATATATATATATATATATATATATATATATAGTAGGAAAGTGAAAGTGTGACAATCGCTCCTCTTTCTACATATTTTTCAACTTACCCCAAAAATGGAATCAACGCACCAATTTTAAGGGCGACAATCCGATCTCACGTAAATATGTTAATTTCATCCCCTTTACATTTCACCCCTTCTAACCTCACCCCACAACCTCGAAACGTACGTATTTTTCAGTGGACTCGAAAAATGGAATTAGAATTCTTGAAAACCCCTCTGGAAACAGTTTTGAAGGATCCAATTATAAGTTTGAATTGACCTTAAAAATGAAATTAGCACCCTTAAGACCCCTTAGAAATCAGTTTTAAAGACTCAAGCCCGATTTCAAGTGAATATCGCACTTTCACACCCTCGAATTAACCCTTATTCACACCCCCTATATGAGTGCGGACCCAACATATCTAGAGAATATAATATTCACATATACCAAGGTAATATCCTGTATTTTTAATTGTCATTTATTGAGTTCCATATACGTTTGTTGGCCGCTTTTTAATTTTTGCAATTTCACCCCTTTTACATCTTATTTTCGCCCATCTTGTAGGGAGTTGATATTTCAATTTCAGCTTTAAAATTGTGTAATCATCGGGTAGATAATTTGGAGTGATTTACATGAATGATTTAAAAACAGGGTAAAAAAGCTAACACTAATCCCCAACAGGAGTGAATGGGGGTCGATAATTTAATTTTAGATATAGATAGTGTTCAGCATCCTCAAAAATCCCTGGGTAGGGAACTTAAGGTGATTTACATTATTTGACTAGCATTAGCAAAAACCCCTTTATTCCAAATTTCAATAAAATATTTCGTTGACTTTCAAAACTACGCGCTTGCAAAAAATGATTTTTTTTACATTTCAAACGCAAAATTTTAAATTTTTCGATTACTTTAACCACCTTTATTGAATTAATGAAAGAAAATACCCCTAAGACGTACTTTGAAACCTGTTTGAGTTCTTCGAGGCTCTGCTATTGTGTTTGTTGGTTATTTTATTGTCAATTTTCATCCATTTGTATCCAAATTCAACAAATATGGTTAAAATTAAAAAAAAATGTGGAATGGTGATTTTTGATAAAGGTAATGATTTACGAGAATTTTGCATTTGAAATGTAAAAATATGCAGTTTTTCTTGATGGTGCTATGTAAGAATCTAAGATGGAAATTCTGTTAAAATATTTGCCAATATGTTTTCCCCGAAAATCGTACCCTTCCCCTTAAGTTAATACTTGTGCTCTGGTCTTATTAAATTAAAATTTAAAAAAAATAACGTTTTTATTTAGTGCATTCTTTTACCCCGATATTCTTGATCTTTATATATTTATGTAAGGCGACCTGTCCAAAAATAAAGCTCACACAGCTGCGATCACATAAACTGACTTTTTTCATACTTGTTCTAACTGAACTGCTCCTCCTAAAAAGGAATAACTTGTGCATTTTCCTGTCTTATTTATAGTTTAAGATAAATAGAATTATATTTTAATTCTAGTCTAGTTGAAAAAAATGATGTGGCTAAATCTCTAAAATTAAGTTATGTTAGGTCAAAATGGTTCATTTTAAGTTAGATCTTTCCATAGACATAACTTGTTATGTTTATGGATCTTTGACATTAGGTTCCCAGAAGTTATTGTGTATATTACACGTCCATCAAATGAATCTACACGGTGGCTCTTATAAGAATACACACTACAGTGATCTCTAAACCAGAGGAGATACAAAGATGATTAAACTGGAAAAAGGTGACGCCTTGCTGAAGCCTACAATGTCATGTTTTGAAATCTAAAAAAAATGAAAAGTTACGACAATAAAAAATACACATTTCCATTGCTGCCTTTCCTTATTAGATTTAATCAGACGTTTCGTTTCTTTTTGCAACCATCATCAACTTTGTTTTTTTAAAAAGTCGAAAAAAATTGTTTTATTCTTGAAAAATTTCTAATTTTAATTCTAAATCCAGCGATATATCGCTCCTTACATTTATCCGACGTTTTGGAAGTAGAAATTTAGAAACTTGACATTGTAAGGTTCAGCAACACGCAACTTTTCTCTAATTTAATAATCTTTGTATCTCTTCTGGTTATATATGACACCGTGTATATACTAAGATCGATACCTTTACTTTATAAGTTCAGGAAATTGGCACTAGCCATTCTATAGATTCATTGGGAGTTACCTCCCAGACGCATTTGTCAGTTGTTAAATGTTAAAGAAAATATCTATAGCGACGGATATCTAAACTAACAAATTTTAAGAGACCCATTTAATTTATGTTTAATAATACAGGTTGTTCGGTAAACAAAAATTTAATTGTTTTTCGGCACGCTTTTTCGAAACACTTTATACACTTAAAAGTAATACTTAAGGACTGCATGACCCACCCAGGAACTTCTAAATTTATCATTTTTGTAGGTTAAATTCAAATAAGTCAATATACCATAAACCAAAAACTATAAAACAGTTGAATTTCAGTTTCTTATCTACATAGTCAAAGTACATATAAATTTACTTACATATACATTTACATATTTTGAAACACGTCTTTTTCGACAACTAGTGGTAGAGCCAAAGCAAAACCGTTTACATTTTATACCCCTGATTATTAACAAGCAGAACCTGTACACACAGTCAATAAAAAAATTGTATGGACGCTTATACTCTCAAGATAATCGATCGAAAAGATATAAAACCATAAAATGTTAAGCAAAAACAACGATTGACGTTTGATGTGATTATAACATCTGTAATTTTTGTTTTTCTGACGAATTTTTAATTGACTGCAATATAAGCCAAACAAAAAATTATTTTCGCGTAAACTTTTATTTCATAGCTTATTTTTTAGTTTAACTAGTTAAAGTTCAAAGAAAGTGTCTTGATTTATTCTAAAAGAAAAAACGCTGCCAATAGAATCTGTACTTTCACATAATGTCAAACAAAAAAAAAATCTTTTACACCTACCCCTAGTTTTCCAACAAAAAAAAATTAGCTTTCACATAAATAAGTATTCCAAAATGATTTCCATTTAATACGAAGCATAAAATGTTAATTTACTCTCGTTTTCACCTCCTCCCCTAATAATTCATAAAAATGCCAATTGAATTGTAAAATCTATTTGATTATAAACCTATAGAATCATGTATTACTCGATTTTTTTTAGAAAAGGGTAAATTTCAGCCCCTCTTTTTTCTATCTCTCAAAATTATTAAAGATATTAATATGAAATACGTTTTTAGTGTGGGATCTGCGTATCCGGGAGTTTCATTATCTTAATTTTCATCCCCTTTTGTTTTTTTCTCTAACCTTTTACTGTCGACAGAAGTATCTAAGAGCAAATATTATTAAAATCTATATAATTAAAGTCCCACAAAAGGACATAAGGTCATATATAAAGAATCACTATTTTTAACCAATTAATCCCCCGTTTCAACCCCTTCCCCTCAGCCGATTTTGCCCAAAAACAATGCGAACCGTTCTCCTATTAACCACTTCCAATGTACCAAATTTGATCTCAATAGCCCAATTCTTTCAAAAGTTATCGCGTAAACTAATAGACCGACAGACAGATAAATTTTTTTTCTTGGAAATTGTTTATTTCACGTTTTGAGCCATTTTGTTGACGATTTAGCAAAAAAAGTTTTGAAAAATGATTTGCCGATACTGTACGTCCCTATCTCTCGGAGATGTGGAAGTAATAAGTAAAAAATTACAAGCAAAAAATATGAGATAATAAATCCCGTTTGTTTTTTTTTGGGAAATATTTTTTTAATTAAAACTTGAAAATATTTATATTATATGTTTAATTCTCATTTTACCTACCTTTTTTTAAATGGCAGCATAGGCTACACATTTTCCTAATTTGCTTTAATATTTATCACAAATGTCATGTGAAATGTAAACCTTTTCACAACATAAGTTTTTTTTTCAATTCTGCAAGAATTATTTAAATTATTGTAACAGCGGTCAAACTTCATCGAACAAAATTACAACATATAAAATATATGTAAAGTGTTAACTGAGAGTCATAACAGAAACGAAGTTTACATTGTAGTAAAAAATACTACTAAAAACCAAATCAAAATATCCTACTCAAAAAAAAATTAAAAATACTTATGTGCAAATGGAGTCCTTTCCTTTATTTGTTTAATAACAAAAACCAAGGTGTGATTGTCGTTTCTTATTGGGAAGTTTAACAATGTAGAAATAATGTGCAAACTAACATGAAAAAACGTTGTTACCAAACTTAGGGCTTGGGGTAATCGGCAAAATATACATGGCTCCTAAAGGCGACGAAATATATTAAGTGTATATATAAAACAGTAAAGTGCCCCCTATATCAATTTTTTTGGAACTAAATGTGCATGTTTTTAGATATACTGCAACTTTAGCCGCCAAATCGAAAATCTACGAATAGGTGCGTATGACCCCGAAAATCATAGATTTACACATAGAATTTACGAAGCCGGAAGTCGGGCCTCCTAAAGGCGGTGTGGGCTTGGTATCCGCCGCCTAATATAGCGTTTCGTGCTGGCTAATGGTGGTTTTTTTTGAGGAAAAAAACGTACTACGATAGGAACACGTTTTTACCTAAAAACTGTGCCATGAGTTGCCTGGCAAACTACTAACTTGCTACCTATCATTCAAATATAAATAAATAATCAACATGTATTTTTCGAGATATGTAACCTTATTTTATTAATTTTGTAATAATTATTGTCAGTAGTATAAAATTTTAAATCAGTTTTAGAAAAATTGTAAATGTCATTTTATAATTAGACCACTAATTGGTTTTTAAATTAATTGTAGATAGGTAAGGAAAGCCACATATACCAAAAAAAAAAAATAAAGGAATGAGCAATTTTTGAGAAAGCCTACTATGATAGGCGAAACGTCAAGTTAATCCCATTGTTTGATTTTGCAAATAAACCTATACCCAAGAAAGAAGTCCAATTAATATATACCGGGTTTAAGAAACAAATTGAATGAAAAAAAAAAATATATATATATATTCATATATATATATATATATATATATATATATATATATATATATATATATATATATATATATATATATATAGCTTACTTATTTCAGCATCCAATAGGTTCGTTTCTTTAATTTTGCATCTTAAGTTACGTTTTGGTTGCCAATAAAAATATTTCAAGCAAAATGATCTGAATTCGTGTTGAGAAAGAGCTCAGTGAAAGTAGTAATACTGAATCTTAAAAAACAATAAAATATTCAAGTCAATGTATCATTTTTTCCTTAATTTTATACAAAAAATCCTAATGGACGAATTGTTATTATAGTTGAATATCGTGAAAAATAAAAGTCGCACTTTAACGTTTCCCTAAATTCTTGGATATTATTTACATGAACTGGCAAAAAAATCTTCTAAACTGTTTGCATAATAAGTGGAACACTAGCTTTTAACAAGTATCAATCGGCATGCGCCTGTTAACATTTAACAAAAAATTGTTTATGAATAAAGTGCTGTTACAATTTTTATTAAATTTAAGGGTTTTTTATATATATATATATATATATATATATATATATATATATATATATATATATATATATATATATATATATATATATATATATATATATATATATATATATATATATATATATATATATATATATATATATATATATATATATATATATATATATATATATATATATATATATATTTATATATATAAATATATATTTATATATATAAATATATAAATGTTGATTTTTACTCCTTCACGGATGGAAAAATACAATGTGTTTTCATTCCGGGTGTACATCCGTTCACTACTGTCGTTCTGAAAAAAACAGTTTTGCTGACGTTTCGCCAAAATCACATTTGGCATTTTCGAAGCTTTCTTTCTGGCGTCCGAATAGAGACTCCATTCGGACGCGAGAAAGAAAGCTTCGAAAATGCCAAATGTGATTTTGGCGAAACGTAGTGAACGGATGTACACCCGGAATGAAAACACAATATATATAAATATATATATATATATATATATATATATATATATATATATATATATATATATATATATATATATATATATATATATATATATATATATATATATATATATATATATATATATATATATATATATATATATATATATATATATATATATATATATATATATATATATATATATATATATATATATATATATATATATATATATATATATATATAAATATATATATATATATATATATATATATATATATATATATATATATATATATATATATATATATATATATATATATATATATATATATATATATATATATATATATATATATATATATATATATATATATATATATATATATATATATATATATATATATATATATATATATATATATATATATATATATATATATATATATATATATATATATATATATATATATATATATATATATATATATATATATATATATATATATATATATATATATATATATATATATACTTATTTATTTTTAAACTATTTTTTTAGAAGCTAGGTGTTCCAGTCGAAGCCAAAGTTAGAATTCAACTCAACCTAAGAGTGCAACAAGCTCCTTTCATTACCGCTGTAAAAGATTTTCGAACTACAATATTTCCAGTTATGTGGTTAGAAGAAGTAAGAATTATTATCATTTGGTTATTATTAGTAAAATAGCTAATGTTTTTTTTTAGTTTCTGGATAGTATAATAAGAATTAAACAATTTTTCTAATATTATTTTTTTTTGTAAATAGGGAGTTGATGACCTAACCCCAACAATCCGTCGCTGGATGTACTTGGCTACAACATTTGCGGAAGTTGCCTGTCCTTTTATGACTTATGGTTGCATGTTTCTCGGAAGTTGTCTAATAATATGTGTATTTGTCAATGCCTATAAATCCCTTTTGTTCACCAAAGAAACAATTGAAATTGGCATGCGAAATCTACGTAGGAGAAGCAGCATACTTATTTCAACATCCAATAGGTTCGTTTCTTTAATTTTGCATCTTATAACAATATTCAGTTACGATTTGGTTGCTATTAAAAATATTTCAAGCAATATGATCTGAATTCTGATTATCAGAAAGAGCTCAGTGAAAATAGTAATACTTAATCTTAAAGAACAATAAAATATTAAGTCAATGTATAATTTTTTTTAACTTTATATAAAAAATCCATTAAATGGACGAATTTTTATTGTAGTTGAATATCGTGAAAAATAAAAGTGGCATTTTAACGTTTCCCTAAAACCGACTTGATATTATTTACATAAACTGGCGAAAAAAAAAATGTATTATTAAAAATTTATATCTAAATCTTCTAAAATGTTTGAACAATAAGTGGAACATTAGCTTTTATCAAGTATCGAAGAGGTATCGACATGCGCCTGTTAACATTTAAAAAAAAAATTGTTTATGATTAAAGTGGTGTTGCAATTTTTATTAAATTTAAAGGTGTTTTTTTTATACAAAGATCCTGAGCATGACTTTCAGCAATTTCACGACTTCAAGGATTCTATAAAAATGATTCATATATTTTTTTTTGTTATATTTTTCGCGAATTAACTCAAAAAGAAAAAGCTGTCTTCTCAGTTTTTTTAAATACCTTTCTTTTTTGCATTAAACTTTATAATTGGCGTGAGGTAATAATTTTTACTAAGACGTATATTCTATAGAATTCTGATTTATATTTATCAATTTTTTTCTTTTTTGCATTAAATTTTATATTTGGCGTGAGGTAATAATTTTTACTAAAACGTATATTCTATAGATTATTGTTTGAAATTTATCTATTTTTTTAAACATCATTATTTACAGTGGCGTGTAAGTATACTCGTTTTCTCAACATCTGTTGTCCATAAAGATTAGATTTACTTCGATATATTAATAACAGCTCAAAAAATTGCATTTATTTTTAGGAAAGTGGGAATAACTCAAATAAGAGAGGATACATCCAAAAGTGGGACTCTTGTTTTCTTTCTTTTAAGATACCGTCTTGATAAAATCCTAGTAGAAACCTGTCAGTAGGGAATATTGGAGAAAAAAAGAGAGCTATTCTTATAAACAGTATAAAAAAATCGTTAAATTGGCTTTAGTCTTTTTATGAATTTTAGCTATTATCAAGAAATGTGAACATGGTCCAATTTAGTTCAACACAAAACATTACAAATTAGGTCATCTTTTGTTTCCTTATAAATAGAAAAGTTTATTAGGATGGAAATTCTTGTTACAGAGCATTACAGATCGGTTTTAATCAAATACCCGGAATTTCTCTTTTAATTAATCCTTTCATTTATTAGCAGAATAAAAAGTAACATAATTTGTATATGTACTGTACATATTAATAAATAACTACGTACCGAACTAAACTGCTAACAACATGCTGCACTTGCTTTCATAAAAGAAATGATTCATAACGAGAGAAGTTCCAGGTAAAGCCTATTTACCGATTATTTTATACTGATTTTTCAAACATTTTATTACGCCACCATATTGGTTCCGCCATATTCGATTCGTATAAATATTTTACCAGTTTATTCCTATTTTACACTTAATTTTTATCAGTTGAATAAGTATTATTTACACTGATTTTTTTAAATACCTTGCTATGTCGGCATTTTGGATTGCCATGTTGAATTCGTATTAAAAGTTTACTAATTTAATTGAATAAGAAGATTTCTTGGCCATATTGGATTGGTACTAAAATTTTACCAATTCATCCTTATATTAGAGCTAATTTTTGTGCAAAATTTGAATTCAATCAAATAACTTATGATCTTTGACTATTTTAACAGTTTATTATACCATTATATTGTGAGATTTCATTTTTGATGAACATTTTACTAGATATAATATATATTCCGCCATATTGCCTTCATGCCAATGTTTCATCAGTTTATACTTAGGTCACAGCTGATTTATGTACTTTTGAAATTGATAGGAATTAGCAGTTTTTTCACCCTAAATTATTAAACATTTTATTAGATCACCTTTTTGTTCCACTATTTTAGATTACTACGAAAATTCTTCCAGTTTATCCTTGTATCAGATTTTGTTTTTGTGCAAAATTTAAAACCACTCTGGTAAGTAATTTTTCCATGCTGGTTATTTAAACATTTTATTAGACCACCATTTTTTCCGCCAGCTTTAATTTATACACAATTTTACTAGCTCATCCCTATATCACACTTAATGTTTGCTCCAAATTTAAGGTGAATTAATAGAGTAGTTTCTTTACAGTAAATTTTTTGACCGCCATTTTAAATTCGTACCAAAGTTTTACCAGATCATCCCTATATCACACTTGAATTTTGTGCAAGATTTGAGATTATTCAAGGACGTTATTTTTTAAACATTTTATTAGGCCGCCTTTTTATTCGGCCATATTGGATTTTTACCAAAATATTACGGTTTCGCCACCATATGACCTTTAGTTTTTGACCATAATTTGAAGTCAATCGGGTTAGTAGTTTGTAAGCTATACCACGAACAGATAGATAGACATCAAAACCCGAAGATCTCTGAGAACATACAAGGATGATTTTTTCTCGAAAATACTTTCTTTTTATTAGAGAAGCAAAAATCACTTATTAATTTAGAAAAAATTATTACTAAATATATTACTCACAAATAATTTTTCTATTAAATAATAACAGGCGCATGTCGATACTTTTTTTGGAGTTTGAAAACTATAAATAACTCTTTTTTGTATAAAAATCTATGAAGGACCTTTTTTACCTTTTTTTTAGTCATCAGTTATTATTTTCTGTGGGTGAGTGGATATAGTGCCCATTTGTTCAGAATTGCGAGGGGGGGCCAAAATTTGTATCTACGCCAGTTAGATCTAAGTAACCGTGTTCACAAAATGTCAGAGTAGAATTATTTGCTAAATCTCTAATCAACCCGACTTTTTCTCATACTGATTTTGTAAACATTTTATTAGACTGCCATTTTGATTTCCTGTTTTGGATTCGAACGAAAGATTCATAATTTCATCTTTGTATCAAATTTAATTTTTGTGCAAAATTTGAAATCAGTCGAACGAATAGGAATAAACGAAAATGAACTGGTAAAATTTCAGTACGAATCCAGGATGGCAAAAAGTGTTTAATAAAACATTCTGAAAAATTATTTATTCGTTTGATTTCAAATTTTGTGCAAGAAATAAGTTAGTTAAGAAAAAACCAGTATAAGAAAATCTTTTGATTCAATAATTTTCCACCAAAATTAAATATGATATTTTAGGATAAACTGATAACATTTTTGTACAAACTCAACGCGAAACAAAATGGCGGCCTGATATAATTTGAAAAAATCAATGCAAAACTGCTTATTCGATTGATTTTAAATTTCACCTAAAAATTGTAAACTAAATAGCGGCATATTAAAATGTTTGAAAAAAATACAAAAAATTACTATATATCCTTTACCCGGAATTTGCGTTTATCGTTCACTCTTCTACATAAAAGAAGGGATTCCTTATAAGAGAACTTTAGAGTAATTATTAGACTCGTGATGACTTGGAGTAGTAGAACGTATATTCATTTTTTAAGTTTTTAAGAGCTCATTAATAAATTTTCCGCCATTATCACAAGTTATCATGTTCATCCGAAAAATTAAAAGATTAGTTTATCACAAACGATTTGGCGTTTTTATCGCCAGTAATACATTTATTTTAGACCTTCTTACCTTTCTGTTATGCCTCTCAGATTTGTTTTACCTTGATTTTGATTCATCATTATCTTTATTTTTTCTTCTTTTTTCGAAATATTATTTAGCAACTACGAGCATATCAGGATGTTGTGTTTATTAAAAATTTTAATGTAAACGTTTTCTGGCAATTCTACGTTAATTGAATTTTTCTCAAATTTCTCTAAAATATGTTTAATTTCATAATGAGGGCATTTTTTAATAAGATATTGTAAGGTCTTATTATTTATCATTTGATCAAGATTGCTGATGCCATTAGTTTCCATATCAGCTTGATTACTGTGTAAGGTTGCATCATATGTCGAAGGTGGTGCGACCTGAATGTCAGCAATAATGTTTATCTTTTACTTAATACAACAAGGTCTTTGCTCTTCGATTGCATAATTATTTATTTTATAAAGCTTTCACCAATTATTAATTGTTGATTAATTTTCATAGGTATTTAATTGTATTCTAGATAATGCATCTGCATTAGAGTATTGAATCATATTCTTCTAATTCTTTTAAATTAAAAATTCAAACTAAAGGTTTATGGTCTGTGTAAATATAAAATTTGCGGCCGCATAAATATGGACGAAAACACTTAGATGCCCATACTAATGGCTAATAATTATTTTCGATTGTTGAGCATTTCGTTTCGGTTTCGTTTAGCGTTCCAGGTTTATCATTAGCGATAGTTTCTTGGGCTAATACCGCGCCTAATTTCAAATTTCTTGCATCAGTAGTTAAAAAAAATGGGTTTGAGAAATCAGGATATTAGATAATTGGAGCATTAATTAAGAGAAATGGCATATGTAAAAATGTATAATCCTCTGTACCGATGTTAAAGGCTGTTTTGGGACGTGTTATTTTCTTCATTCATTTGAATCTGATAGAATTAATTAGCAAGATCTTGGGTTGTAAAGTACTGGGCTTTTCCTAACTTGTCTAGAATCTCTGTTATTTGAGGAATATGAATTTTTTTGACTTATCGTAATTGAGTTTACGGTAGTATACACAAATTCGCCAACGTTGTTTTCCTGATTTGTCAAGTTTTTTTGAAACAATCCAAATAAAAGTAGAATTTGGGGGGAGTGCGAATCTCGTATTATATTTTGTTGTAAAAGCTTAGACATTTGGTCTTTTACTTCTCCGTGATGTATTTCAAGGAATCTATTAATCTCATGTTTGTGGTATTGAGAAAGGTACTTCTTCGTAATGAAAAATAACTCAAAATTCGTAGCATAATTTCCGTATTTGTTCCTTTTCTTCACGATCGCAATGGCCAGGATTAATATTTTTCAAAATAGCTTTGCGCTTATTGTCGATATTTTTTTTCGGTATATATTGCTATGTAGGGTGATTGATACCTTTTATTTCATTAAGGTTTAAGGCTTAGCTTAGGGTACATCTACAGTGGATAATCTTAACATGCATATGTTAAAATCTAGATTCGTATTTAATTGAAGGGTACACGGGAAAAAGGGGCTCATCGCATTTTTGGCTAAAACAGATATATTTTCAAGATCAATAGTATTTTATTAGCAGTTTCACATTACATATTCAAAACTAGCAAAAACAGGCTTAATTTGTAGTTATTCATATTTAAAATAAACATGCACACGGGAAAAAGGAGCTCATTGCAAGCATACTAGGCAAAAACGGGCTGATTTTCAGACGTTAAAGAATAACGTTTTTTATGTTTTACTGTTTTATTTAGTATTAGTGCATCAGCAGTCGCGATATATTATCTTGGTGTTAAAGGTGTATTTTTTGTGTTAAAACATGGAAAGTGATATGAACAGTGATAAGGACTTCACTATTAAGACTGAGCCCAGAAGTAAGAAAAGAAAATCATTCGGAAGAATGAGGGATGTTAGTAAAAAAATTAGATTGCAAAGCCATGAAATGGGTCCAGTCTGCAATTACTTAAAAAAGTGATTTGAGAAGGTGCCCTTTTTTGCAAGAGAAGCGATTCTGACTCAATTTAACTTGCTTAATTCTATTAACGAACAAAATGTGTATTTATCTGGCCTAATATCAGTGTTGCTAGTTCAACGCCAAAGAACGAAATTGGGTGCCAAACATTACGATTCAACATACAAATACAGGGTGCGCGCCGTATTGGAAAACGAAACAAAAGACATTGAAGTATGCCGTAAAGCATTCAATTCACGGGATAAGAAAAAAAATAGAATATTTAGTGGCAAGCCTAAAAAAAACCTGTTCTGCACCGGAAGATAAATGAGGCAAGCACACAAACCACGTAAATAAGTTAGAGGTAGAAACTGTCAGTTTGGTAAGGCAACACATAAACTCTTTTAACGGTCGACGAAGTCACTACGGTCTTAAAGATTCTACAAAAACTTACCTTTCTGAAGAGTTAAATGTATCGAAAATACATCAGATGTTTCTCAACTTACACCCCGACTATAAAATTTTTTACGAGTCATATAGACAGTTGTTTTGTCGCGATTTTAATATTTTTTTCCGCGAACAGATACATGTAGCGCATGTGACGAATTTTCAGTGAAAATAAAAAATTTAGAATCTGAAAAACAGTCTAAGAGCACTGGTAAAAAATGGCTGAAATATGCATAGAAATAAACAGATTGACTACAGAGAACACCCTACACAAAAAGAAAGCAGAGGTATTTTATACGAGAAAAAGAACAGCCAAAGCGAACAGTAAAAAAAAATTCGACATGGAAGCCATTTGTATGGATTACGCAAAAAATCAACACGTTCCAGATATACCAACAAATGATATTTATTACAAAAGACAATTATCAGTTTACGCATTTAATGTGCACGTCGTTTCTACTTACGAAAGTTTTGTTTATGTATATCCAGAAACAGAACGAAAAAAAGGTTCAGATGATGTGTGCTCACTAATTCATGATTTTGTTTATAATTTTTTAAATCCTGAAATTAAGCACCTAGATATTTTTTGGGATTCCTGCAGTGGCCAACAAAAAAATTCGTTTCCTTATTTGGTCAACATTGAAAAAAAGTTGGATTCCGTGTCCGTCACATTTCCAATACGAGGGCATTCCTATATGGAATGCGACAAGAATTTTGGCTTAGTAAATCAAAAAACCCGTACTGAGGTTCCTGCAGATTGGTTACAAGTGTTAGAAGAAGCTCGTCATCGCCATATTCCCAGAGTCATAAATCACTTATTTTTTCAAAGTTGGACAAAATTTTTGGCTAACTATTATGCGAAAAAATCTCCGTTTCCATCTAGACATATTAAAGAGCTAAATATAACTAGAAACCCAATATTACAATACCGGACCACGTATAATGGATCCTGGGAGTCAGCTTCTATAAAAGGGAGGTATCGAAGAGGTTCAAAACCACTTCAAGTGGAGTTACATGAAAATAAGTTCATGTTACCGGATTGTAGTTACGAAGGTACTAGCGACATTTTTCTAAAATCTGTCCTTTCGGTACGTTCTTTTTTATTTAGGCAGACTACCAATTTCAGCAGAAAAGTTTGAGGATTTGCAGCATCTGAGAAGATTTTGCAGTCAAGAAGCCTCGGATTATTTTGACAATCTTCCACACAAATAATTACAAGGTAAAATTTCATATTTATGTTTGCTCTGCAACAAAATTTTACAAAGGTTAACTATTTTTAGGGAAACACCAATAAAAATCAGTTCCTAGGATTATGCACAGTCAGCGGTAACCAAAGTTACGAAACCGGACAAAAATGGGCTCATTTTAATATAATCGGCCCGTTCTTCCCGTGTAGAATATACAGTTCAGTTTGTTTTTTGTATTTTTTTACGTTTCATTTAAGTAAAAAGAAACCAAAATCTTATAGGTAGTTTTATATTTGTATTCAGGTTTATGAGGTCCTTGTTCCCGTGTACCCTTTAATTGTTCTATAAGGTTTAAACCTATCAATCCGTCGAATTTATCAGAAACGATATTGCGTGAGATGTTTGCACTTGAAATAATTATTTTTGAATAGGGAAATTTCTACTAACAATTTTTAATATAACTTCTTGTACTACCTGTATCTTACAGCAACTTAGCGTAAATTTCGGGAATATTAATATATGGTAATTGTAAATTATAACTGTTCAAAAATATTACGACATATCCGTTTTCGAAGTCGTAATCGGAAAATTTGAGGGTTCTTGTTCAGTATTAACATACAATAAAATTGATTATTATTCGAGTTAGCAGAATAGGGTAAATCTGTATAAAAATATTTAACTTTAAAATGATTGAAGCAAATATTTAATAAAATTACATATCTCAACATGTAGACTAGTCTGTCTACAGAATGTTTCGATGCATAATATAAACATAAATATAAAACAATATTATTTAAGCAGGCATAATAAATTATGTAATTTACTTTAAGTTTTTATAGACACATAGCAGTTGTACAAATACAATAAAATAATAATAATAATAATAATAACAAATAATCTGAACACATTTAAAGGTAAATCTGTGTCATAATCATATGTTTCATTATACAAGGGTATGCCGTATTCAATTCGTTCTAAATAGCAAGTTACTGATTGTTATCAATAGAGTCATAATAATTATGCGAGTTATTTGGTAAATAATTTTGACGATTCGTCATATTTTCAGGTTTGATTATATAGTTCTTGGGAAATGAAATTCCTCTTTTGCATATTTGAACCGTATTACCTGAGCTAGAGTCCATTCGATCTATTTTATTTAAATTAATTCGTCTTGACATTTGTCCAAACTTTTGATTATAAATGCTCTATGTTGAATAAAGTCTGGCGGCACAAAATGGCAGCTAAATAAAATATTCATTCTCGTGAAAAAACTGCTCTCTCAGGTTTTACATATCTTCACATTTTAGAGTCTCTAGAAGCCAAAAAATATGTTTCATCAATTTCGTCAGTCCGTCTGTCGGTTGGTTTGTCTGTCTGTCATTTCACGGCATAGCTTTAAACCTACTTACATGATTGCCTTCAAATTTTGAGAAAAAATTAAGGGTTATATGCCGATGACATGGTAACATTTTGAGAAAAATCCAATATGGCAAAACAAAATGGTGGCCTATTGAAATGTTAAAAAAAATATTACCAAAAAACTACTTGTCAAATTTAGCTCACATTTTGCACAAAAATCAAGGATTATGTAAGAATCAACTGGTATTTTGGTACAATTTCAATATGGCGCTTTAGAAAAATATTTAAAAATTTCAGCTTGAAAAACCACTTAATGGACTGATTTCAAATTGTGTGCAAAAAACAATTGTTGGTAACTAGTCAAAACTCATTCAAGATAACGGAACAAAATGGCTGATAAATAAATTATTTGTAATCGTGAAAAATAACCGTCTCAAGTTTTACATATCTTTAGGTTTTAGGGTCGCTATGTATGTTTTTATCAATTCCGTCGGACCGTCTGTCGGTTCTCGGCATAGCTTATGAACTACTTACTCGATTACATTCAAATTTTGGTCAAAAATTAAGGCTCATATGGGGAGTACCTGGTAACATTTTGATGACAATGCAATAAGGCAAAACAAAATGGCCGCCTAGCCTACGTTCGCAATTTGTCTCAAAATTTGTACAAACATCAAGTATTATGTAGGAATCAGTAAAATTTTGCTACGAATCCAAGACTGCGAAATAAATGGCAACTTAGTAAAATATTTAAACATTTAGACTGAAAAACTACTTATTTTAAATTGTGTGTCATAAATAATTGTGGTATACAGTTGAACTTGTAAAACCGTGATACTAATTCAAAATGGCGGAACAAAATCACCCTCTCAAGTTTTACATAACTTCACGTTTTAGCATCCCCAAATGCCAAAAATTATGTTTTATCTATGCCGTCGGTCCGTCTATCGGTTTGTCTGTCTGTCTCTCAGTTCACGGCATAGCTTAAAAACTACTTACCCGATTGACGGGATTGTTAGGGATCATATCATAGGCCCCTTTTTCATTGACGTCAATTTGAATGGCGATAATTATTTAGCACTGCTCCAAAATAATGTCGTGCCAACTTTGACAAATTTGTATCCGGATCCAGCAAACCCACAAGTTCCAGCGAATATGATATGGTTTCAGCAAGATGGAGCACCGCCCCATTACCAAATTAATGTCCGGCATTACCTCAACGGAATATTTCCAAATCGGTGGATAGGGAGACGGATCGATAGAATGGCCACCGCGATCCCCTGATCTGACGCCATTAGACTTTTTCTTATGGGGACATATTAAAAATGTTGTATACAAAACTAAACCCCTCGACTTAGCTGACTTAAGAAGACGAATAATGCTTAAGATTAGGAATTTGCCAAGACTTTCGCGGCGAGCATATTTAACAGTACCTAAATTAACTTTTTACTTTTGTTAATACATTATGAAGAAATAAATAATTTTATTTTTTTAATCTTAATTTTTGCAATAAATTTGAAAACACTTAATATTGCCGAAATAGTTGAAGATAGGTATAGGACATTGAACATAAAATATGTTTAGAATCTCCTAAAGAATCCAAAAATTAAATAATATCTGGGGTGTTGCATTTGAAATAAGAAAGTTGGCATTGACCACTGTTACAGGACACACCCTGTATAAAAAGTTTTTATAGGAGAAAATGAGCAACTAAAAATACCAATCGACGGGTCCAAGCGTTTTTCCGAACACGCCCCCATTTATTTATTATCGAATTTATTCCATTTGGCTGATACACACTGTATATATATATATATATATATATAGTGCGTGTGAACCAAGTAGTTTAGTTTAGAATCATATCTTGAACTGTTAAGATTAATTTTTCAAATATTATTATTTAAGTGGCGCAGTCGGTAGGATTGGTCAAAACAGCATTAAGGGATATAATACCGGTTTGTTTTAACAATTAAAAAACCAATCGAAAATTCGGACATTTTTTAAATACTATTGAGGTGTATAAAAAACTGTCTAAGTTCGTGAAATAAGTGTCCAGCTAGTGAGAAGAGTTCCTGGGGGAAAATCAGTGCTCTTGGATTATTTCATGGAGATATTGATGATAACACTGTAAGTGCTGTTTAAGTCTTATAGAGGCCCTCGTAGTAAATCTAGTAGTACATCTAATTCTGATTCTGACTCACCCCTCTTGAATCGTTCAAGAAAAAGTAGATCACGTTCGAGATCTCCAATTACAAAAAAATTTGAAGAAAACAAATTTCATAAGGAATTAAATTTTATTGAAACTTCTTTAAGCCAAACTAAAATAAAAATGGGACCCCTAACATTAAAATCTGAATATTTAAATATGATCTCAGATTTTTGTGGTAAAGCTTCTCCCTAGATTTTTGGAGATTTGTCAAAAATTAGTAACGAAATTTTACGATACTGAGGATGAGAATAATTTTCAATGAATATCTTATGTCTAGTATAATTTCAAAAATTAAAGGCGAAGCTGCCATTAATATTTCTTCTTGTGTCATTCGAAAATTCGATGACCTAAAAACATCTCTTATTCACGCATATAAGCAACAACAAAACGTATCTCCTTTTGAATTTTATTCAAGAATTCAACAAATACTTAATTTAATTTGTTCTTATAATACAACACACAGCGCAAACAATGCATGTTTGATACTTAAAGAATACCATAATGCGTTAGCTTTAAGAGTATTACTTAGAGGCCTCAAAAATCCTATTGGCTCCTTAATGAGAACCAAAAATCCGCATAATCTGAATGAAGCATTTGGCATGTTAAAGAACGACTTTCAATTAGAAGCACGTCAAAATAAAAACAAAGCGCCAAATAAAGCATCTACAAGTTTTCAAAATAAGAATTATAATAACTCCCACACACAAATTGTGCGAAGGAATTATCCGTTTCAATTAGCTCATTTTAGCAATAAAGGCAATGTTGCTCATTTCAATCGCAATAACCAAAACTTGTTTACAAGTCAAAATAATTTTACCCCTAGACCAGGTCCAAGTGTGCCTGTTAACAATCAAAATGTTCTCGGTGGAAACCAAAATAAAAATTTAAATTTACCTAAACTAACACCCATGGGTATTTCAATATTAAATACTTTCAAGCCAAATCACTTTACGTACTGTCTATCAACATAAAATTTCGTAAAATATTTTGTGTTTTATATCCTTTTTATATTATATTGTGCTAGTGTTTATTGTGTTGATATATTGAGCAAATATGACGGAAAATGAAAGAATAACTGCAGGAGCAGCGGTAGCAGTAATCGAACCTTATAAACTTTCCGAGATTTTTTCTATTATCCCCGAATTCGAAGGTGATCAAATATTTTTACAAACCTTCCTAAATGCCTGCGAATGTGCATATGATATGTCTACGGGTAACCAAAAAGATCTTTTAGTGATTCACATAAAAAATAGGTTGCGAGGGAGAGCAGCGCAGCTGATAAGCTCCCGAAATCCACTTTCGTTTCTAGAGATAAAGCAATTACTTAATTCTCACTTCGGAGATACGCGAGATCTATCTTCTCTTATTCAGGACTTACAAAGAATGAGACAACTGCCAAACGAATTTCCTTTGACTTTCCTTAACAGACTTCAAGTCCTAAATGCCAAAATGCATGCCAACATACAAAAATCCATACTCGCACCCAGTCAAAAGGCAGCCCAAATAACATTAATCGAATCCATGTCTCTAAATAGCCTACTTACTGGCCTGGAACCCCGAATTGGCCATATAATACGTGCAGGAAATCCACCTAATCTTTTGGAAGCACAAATTCGCATCAGACGCGAGCTCCAACTATCATATTTCGAATCCCAAAAATCTTCTAGACCCAATCCGCCTGCTAGACCTATTATTCAGACTAATAAAAGACCTAATGTACAATCCCTTAAATGTCATAGCTGTGGTCGCAATGGTCACTTAGTAAATGAATGTAGATCGCAACAACGTCCTAATGGTTATACTTCCCAGAATTTTGGCAATTTCCAAAGGCCTAATACCAATCAACAATCAAATTCTTTTCAATCAAGCACCTCCTTTCAGTCGAATAGACCAAACAACGGTCAGCCAAGACCGCAGTACACACCCCATAACCAGTCAAACCAAAACAATTTCCAACGTCAAACACCATTTAACAATTTTCAACGTACTTCAGTAATACAAAATAATCCCCAGCATCGTGCTCATGTTGTCAATTTCGACAATGACCAATATTCCAACAATAACTATTCCGAACCCCAATATGACGAGTATTGTAAACAATACGCAGGAATGTATGAAGATAACCCCGATTACGAATATCAAAATGTTGAAAATATTGATCAACAAGATAAAACGAATTACGATGAATATCAGGATTTTCTTCCCACTTCGAATCAAAACCATCCTCCTATTCGAACAATTTCAAATACCAATGCCGTGACGGAAATCCAAAATCAAATACAAACCCTGAATTTGGACGACATGAACCCGTCATTGAATTTCCCAGAACAACATTTTCTTTAAATCCCCTTCTTGCTGTTAACCCGAAAAATCTATATTACATAAAAGACACATCTAACACTTTTAAACTACTTATAGATTCCGGAGCAGGAATTACGATATTTAAAGAAAACACAGTAAAACAATTTCCCCAACGTTTTCCCGAAAACGTTACGATTCAAGGCATCACAGACCAAAAACTTATTATCACCGAATCAACCCTAGTTCCTTTTCAAGCCGGAAACCCACATAAAGTTTACATATACGATTTAGATATTGATTTCGATGGTATTCTAGGACTCGACTTTTTAGAACATTATGAATGCACCATCGACTTAAAAAATAAACAACTTGTTACAAATTTTAAAACTTTACCACTGTTTAAGGCATAAGAAAACCTCGAACAAAATAATAAAATAACTAACGTAAACAATTCTAACGAAATTAAGATTGAAGGTAGGACCGAACAAATTTTTAAATTACGTTGTGATTTAGTCAACACCGATGCTATCCTATCTAGGCAAGAAATCGAAAAAGTTCATATCCCAAACGCAATTGTCCATGTCAATGAAAAAGGCGAATTTCTAACTTCTGTGGTTAATGCAAACGCCATCCCAAAAACCTTTAATTTTTCAAATATCGAAATCGAACCTTTTTCTTCTCATTCGCTACTCAATTACAATTTATCTGATAAACAACTATCTCCTAACCGCATTCCCAACATTAAGTCCCAACTTCGTTTAGAGCATCTTAACGAAGAAGAAAAAGAAATAATTACCAATCTTTGCGTAGATTTTGAGGACATATTTTACCTCGAAGGTGACAATCTTACCTTTACCAATGAAATTAAACACCAAATTGACACCAATGGTGCAAAGCCTGTTTTCACCAAATCATACAGGTATCCCCATATTCACAAAGAAGAGGTAAAAACTCAGGTTAATAAAATGTTAGAACAAGGAATCATAAAACCCTCTATTTCACCTTGGTCATCTCCAGTTTGGGTCGTCCCCAAGAAACTTGATTCCTTGGACAAACAAAAATGGAGAGTAGTCATAGATTATCGTAAATTGAATGAATCCACGGTAGATGATAAGTACCCGCTTCCCAATATTTCTGATCTTTTGGATCAGCTAGGCAAGTGCCAGTATTTTACAACCCTGGATCTGGCTTCAGGATTTCACCAGATCGAGATAGACCCTAAAGATATTCCAAAAACTGCTTTCTCTGTCGAGAACGGACACTACGAATTTATAAGAATGCCCTTTGGTCTTAAAAACGCCCCGTCCACTTTCCAGAGAGTAATGGACAACATCCTTCTAGGCATTCTCAATGAACGTTGTCTCGTCTATATGGACGACATCATTGTGTATTCACCTACAATTCATGACCACATAACACGCTTACGCGAAGTTTTTAAACGTCTTCGAAAAGCAAACCTCAAAATACAACCTGACAAATGTGAGTTCCTGAGAAAAGAGGTAGCATACCTTGGTCACCTAATCACTCAGGACGGAGTTAAACCTAATCCCACTAAAATCGATTGTATACAGAAATTTCCAGAACCAAAAAATTCAAGACATAAAATCCTTTCTGGGTTTAGCTGGTTATTATCGTAGGTTTATTCCAAACTTTGCGAAAATATCAAAGCCCCTTACCAGATTGTTGAAAAAAGATATCAAATTTGATTTCGACTCAGATTGTCGTCAAGCTTTCGACGAACTAAAACAATTACTGACTTCTGACCCAATTCTCATCTATCGAAATTTCGATGAGCCTTTCCTACTAACAACGGATGCAAGCGCATTTGCGATAGGCGCTGTACTTTCCCAAGGTCCCATTGGCAAAGACTTACCCATTGGTTATGCCTCAAGAACATTATGTAAAGCCGAAACCAATTACCCGACAATAGAGAGAGAACTACTTGCAATTGTATGGGCCGTGAAATATTTTCGTCCATATTTATTTGGAAGAAAGTTCATTCTAGTCACAGATCATCGTCCCCTTACTTGGTTACTTTCTATTAAAGACCCAGGTAGTAGATTAGCACGATGGCGGCTAAAACTAGGAGAATATCAGTACGAAATAATTTATAAACCGGGAAAAATTAATAAAACCGCTGATGCTTTATCTCGAATAAAAGTAAATCATTTCCAAGAATGCGCAAAGCTTCAAACAAAAATATCTGTTTTTGCATCGAATGAGACAGAATCCGAAGAACCTATCGAAGAACCTAAAACCTATGACGACGATGTAATAGCCGAAGAATACAATAAATTCGTAAGCCTTTACGAAACCAGATCCCTGATCGATTATTCTAAAATCGAAACAACCAACGACCAGCTGTTGGATAAGTCACACAAAAATATTATAACATTCTTTCGACAAAATAAATTAGAAGAACTACATCATAAGATTCTTGACGATATTTTCGAGGAAAACATGGAATTTAATCCAAAACAAATAAATATTTTCTCCAGTAAATCAATAAAAAATCGTAAATATTTCATTATTCCTCTCCCGTTTAACCCAGAAACTGTCACACAACTTCTCTTTTACATTCTCTATACCGGTCAAGACGAACTTGACATCTCTTGTACCTATTTCGTGGAAAACACACTCGAACTTCCTATCCTTGAAATATTTTCGTATATTTTTGCAGACAAAAATATAAAATTAAGTATCTGCCAAAACATCACAACAACCCCTAATGAAGACGAAATACCTCAGATCTTAGATCATTACCATCGCGGAAAAACCAACTTACATCGCGGAATTAACGAGACGTTAAGACGCATAAAAGAAAAATACAATTGGCCAGGAATAATAAAAGCCGTAGAAAACTTTATTAAAAGTTGCGAAACCTGCCAAAAAGTAAAAATCTGTCGTAAAAATCTAAGCAGTCCCCTAGTCGTAACAGAAACGCCCAAAACACCTTTTGAAAGAATAAACATAGACATATTTGAATACCCAACTCGAAATTACGCCCTAACAGTACGTGACGAACTAACAAAATTTACACAAGCTTACCCTATAGAGGATAAGACAGCAAAATCTGTTGTTAATACACTTCTTGTATTTTTTCAACATTATGGAACTCCGTTACGTATACATTGTGATTATGGCCGAGAATTCAAAAACACCTTAATGAATGACCTCTGTGAGCTTTACGATATCAAACTAACTTTCTCTAGCGTAGGACACCCTCAATCAAACGCCTCTGTTGAGAGATTTCACGCGACACTTAGTGAAATGATACGAGCTAATCAAACTGAAAACCCTGACGAACACCCGTTTAATGTTCTTCCTTATGCAACTATATGTTATAACAATACCAAAAACAAAACGCACGGTTTCACGCCTTACGAACTTATTTTTGGACACACCTCATCTAGACCACCCGAAATCCTATATAATGAAAAACGTCTTATTTCCAAATATATGCAAGATCTAAACAATCGCATGCAATACCTTTATAAAACAGCCCGAGCCAGAACATGTCAACAAAAAGAAAAAGCCAAAGAGCGCTTCGACCAAAATGTTTCTGCTCACCCCTATGAATATAATTTAGGAGATAAGGTATACATTAAAGAATCGCAAATCAAGGACAAAAGCCAAAATAAATTTAACGGTCCATTCGAAATAATCGAAATTTTACAAAATTCAGCAATTCTGATAAACCCCGAATCTAAACAAAAATCTAAAATAAATTTTGACAGACTGAAACCATACTATGAGTAATTTTTCTCTTCTAGGTTCTTGGCACTTTCAACAGCCACTCAGTCCCAATACACTCTAACACCAATAAACAACACCTTAGGAATTTTCTTTCATGAAGAAGCGACCGTAAAAATCTCAAATGATAAATGGACCCTCCTTGTTTACAAAGACCTCGGACCAATCAAAGAAACAATTAGTAATAATGATAAAATATTAGAAAGCTTATTAAACACTATAGACGAAGACGTACCGCGAATGAAAGCCTTTAAGCCGCAAGTTCAAACTCATGTTAGTCTCCTTAAACAAATATCAAACGCCGTTAACCAAAAGTACACTGAAATAATGGCCGACACTAAAAAGTACATTTTTAGAGAAAAACGTGGTATTCTTAATGGTATTGGAACAATTTGGAATTCAATAACTGGTAATCTTGACGCCTCCGATGGTGAATATTTCAACGAGTGCATCGAAAAGTTAACCCACGATGAATACCAAATAGAAAATCTTTTGAAAAATCAAATATCTGTAACTATCTCTGTTATCAAAAGCTTTAACGAAACCATTCAAAAACTTCAAATTGACGAGGAAACCTTTAATAATGATATTAAAGAAATTCGCGAATCAATTATGGATATTTCCGATCATCTCAAATTTTATCAATCACAACTCGATATCCTAGACTTGTGCGAATTACTAACAGAAAGCTATTCATTTATCGAAAATACCTTGAACGATGCTATAAACGCTGTTACATTTGCACGTTTAAAAATTTTGCACAGTTCAATCATCACTCCATACGATTTAGTAGACTCATTAAAGCATATATCGCAGTCATTACAGAAGAATAATCTTCCCTTGCCGATATATTATTCAAGCGTAGCTCAATACCTCGACATAATAGAATTAAAGGCATATCAATTAGATACTAGAATAATTTTTGTACTAGAAATACCTTTAGTCGAACCTGAAAAATACACTCTCTATCACTTATATCCTATACCGATTCTGGATAATCGAACAGGCCTTCATCACATTTTGTCAATAACTAATAAACTAATTGCGCGAAATGATGATTCTTTACTTTATACAACCATCCGCAATATGAAGTCCTGCAAACCACTAGGCAACCGTATGTTCATCTGTTCCAACATCCTGCCATATCCAATTGATACTGATGCAGTCTGCGAGGCTCAGCTTCTGAAGAGACTTGATCATCTACCCAGAACATGCCAAGTTTTAGTCATTCTTGCCAAAGACTATAACATTCAAGAAATCAGTCAGAATTTATGGTTGATAGCTGTTGCAGACCCTCTGCTCGTCACAATAAAATGTGGATCCAGAGATATAGAGACTCAGATCATCAACACAAATACTTTGATGAAACTTCAACCCGAGTGTAGTGCTTTCGTTGGGAGTACAAGAGTTCGTGCCCAGAAATCAGATGATGTTTACGACAACGTAACCTACAATTACCACCCAGTCAACATCCCTTTTGACTGCTGTAACCATATGCCAGAGAATATTCACTTACCAGATTTGAAGCCTCTGAAGCTAAACAAAATAGATGTAGAGGACCTGAACATAGCCCAGCACAAGCTAAATCAGTATGCCGATCAGCTGGATCAATTGGTAAATCAGCCGTTCGTGAAAAAACACATAAGTTGGTTCACGATTCTTACAATAACAGTCATTATCGCACTGATTGCCTTATACATCTTTTGCAAATGTCGAAGACGAACACGTAACATCAAGATTGGAGTAGCCACTAGCAACGATGACAATCCACCCTCTCCACCTAAAAGAGGATCTAACGTTATACAATGGAGAAGAATAATTCCCAGAAGGAGACGGAGCATCCGCCTTGGCGACCCGATTGAAGAAAGTGAAGAGATTGAACTCAACCTCAATAAGCAGAGGACCTGAAAGTTGTCACCACGCGTCAACTTTCATCTTAATGGGGGAGTTGTTATATCCTTTCTCACGAGCAATGTCACCTTCAAGTATGATGCCCTTGGTTCCCACCGTATCGGATGTCGGTTATCTCAAGGAGACGGCGAGTACCGAGACGCCTCGTCAGCAGAATCTGCCCAGCAAGCAAGTTCCCACTGACGCAGCATTCGTCTTTCATATAAATAGTGTAAATTGTAAGTAAAATGATGATTCGTTTTTAAGCTTCTATACTGTTAGTTTAATTTTGATTTTGTAAATAAAAATATTTTTTAAAAAGTGAATTTTAAGTCGAGTGATATAACAAATTGGCGCAGTCGTGGTAGGATCTGGCAACGTTGGCAGAACAAGAGAACTCTAACTGGCAACGGTGGATCCCAATCCTTCATCCAGAAGAACAAAGAAGCCCCATTTTGTGCATTGTGACGTCATCAACTTGGCAGAACACGCATCTACGGAAGGAACACATAGTGAAGCCACTGGTAGAACTAACTGCTAAGAACACGACGAGCGATGTTTCTACTCTGCTTGTAAGTAACGAATTATCACGTTTATTTTAAATAATATTTAATTAAATACCTGTTCGACTTTTCAAAATCGATCTTACATTTTATTAATTAGTAAAATAATCAATTATTCTGTTAATTGATTTTTCGATAAGCTAATCAATTATTCTGCTAATTGATTTCTGTATTTCTAAGTGTAACAACGTATAATTTGTGTATAATCAGTTATTCTGTTAATTGATTAATTTTAAAATATTTTTGGACTTATTTTAACCAGTTATTCTGCTAACTGATCTCCAGATTACATTTGTATTTTTATTACAACAAGAAATATTACACAGTTTTAATTTAATTACACTAACTAGTTAATAAGAACTGTTTATTTTACGTTGGTTGGCATACTACTTTACGTACTGTCTATCAACATAAAATTTCGTAAAATATTTTGTGTTTTATATCCTTTTTATATTATATTGTGCTAGTGTTTATTGTGTTGATATATTGAGCAAATATGACGGAAAATGAAAGAATAACTGCAGGAGCAGCGGTAGCAGTAATCGAACCTTATAAACTTTCCGAGATTTTTTCTATTATCCCCGAATTCGAAGGTGATCAAATATTTTTACAAACCTTCCTAAATGCCTGCGAATGTGCATATGATATGTCTACGGGTAACCAAAAAGATCTTTTAGTGATTCACATAAAAAATAGGTTGCGAGGGAGAGCAGCGCAGCTGATAAGCTCCCGAAATCCACTTTCTTTTCTAGAGATAAAGCAATTACTTAATTCTCACTTCGGAGATACGCGAGATCTATCTTCTCTTATTCAGGACTTACAAAGAATGAGACAACTGCCAAACGAATCTCATTTGACTTTCCTTAACAGACTTCAAGTCCTAAATGCCAAAATGCATGCCAACATACAAAAATCCATACTCGCACCCAGTCAAAAGGCAGCCCAAATAACATTAATCGAATCCATGTCTCTAAATAGCCTACTTACTGGCCTGGAACCCCGAATTGGCCATATAATACATGCAGGAAATCCACCTAATCTTTTGGAAGCACAAATTCGCATCAGACGCGAGCTCCAACTATCATATTTCGAATCCCAAAAATCTTCTAGACCCAATCCGCCTGCTAGACCTATTATTCAGACTAATAAAAGACCTAATGTACAATCCCTTAAATGTCATAGCTGTGGTCGCAATGGTCACTTAGCAAATGAATGTAGATCGCAACAACGTCCTAATGGTTATACTTCCCAGAATTTTGGCAATTTCCAAAGGCGTAATACCAATCAACAATCAAATTCTTTTCAATCAAGCACCTCCTTTCAGTCGAATAGACCAAACAACGGTCAGGCAAGACCGCAGTACACACCCCATAACCAGTCAAACCAAAACAATTTCCAACGTCAAACACCATTTAACAATTTTCAACGTCCTTCAGTAATACAAAATAATCCCCAGCATCGTGCTCATGTTGTCAATTTCGACAATGACCAATATTCCAACAATAACTATTCCGAACCCCAATATGACGAGTATTGTAAACAATACGCAGGAATGTATGAAGATAACCCCGATTACGAATATCAAAATGTTGAAAATATTGATCAACAAGATAAAACGAATTACGATGAATATCAGGATTTTCTTCCCACTTCGAATCAAAACCATCCTCCTATTCGAACAATTTCAAATACCAATGCCGTGACGGAAATCCAAAATCAAATACAAACCCTGAATTTGGACGACATGAACCCGTCATTGAATTTCCCAGAACAACATTTTCTTTAAATCCCCTTCTTGCTGTTAACCCGAAAAATCTATATTACATAAAAGACACATCTAACACTTTTAAACTACTTATAGATTCCGGAGCAGGAATTACGATATTTAAAGAAAACACAGTAAAACAATTTCCCCAACGTTTTCCCGAAAACGTTACGATTCAAGGCATCACAGACCAAAAACTTATTATCACCGAATCAACCCTAGTTCCTTTTCAAGCCGGAAACCCACATAAAGTTTACATATACGATTTAGATATTGATTTCGATGGTGTTCTAGGACTCGACTTTTTAGAACATTATGAATGCACCATCGACTTAAAAAATAAACAACTTGTTACAAATTTTAAAACTTTACCACTGTTTAAGGCATAAGAAAACCTCGAACAAAATAATAAAATAACTAACGTAAACAATTCTAACGAAATTAAGATTGAAGGTAGGACCGAACAAATTTTTAAATTACGTTGTGATTTAGTCAACACCGATGCTATCCTATCTAGGCAAGAAATCGAAAAAGTTCATATCCCAAACGCAATTGTCCATGTCAATGAAAAAGGCGAATTTCTAACTTCTGTGGTTAATGCAAACGCCATCCCAAAAACCTTTAATTTTTCAAATATCGAAATCGAACCTTTTTCTTCTCATTCGCTACTCAATTACAATTTATCTGATAAACAACTATCTCCTAACCGCATTCCCAACATTAAGTCCCAACTTCGTTTAGAGCATCTTAACGAAGAAGAAAAAGAAATAATTACCAATCTTTGCGTAGATTTTGAGGACATATTTTACCTCGAAGGTGACAATCTTACCTTTACCAATGAAATTAAACACCAAATTGACACCAATGGTGCAAAGCCTGTTTTCACCAAATCATACAGGTATCCCCATATTCACAAAGAAGAGGTAAAAACTCAGGTTAGTAAAATGTTAGAACAAGGAATCATAAAACCCTCTATTTCACCTTGGTCATCTCCAGTTTGGGTCGTCCCCAAGAAACTTGATTCCTCAGGCAAACAAAAATGGAGAGTAGTCATAGATTATCGTAAATTGAATGAATCCACGGTAGATGATAAGTACCCGCTTCCCAATATTTCTGATCTTTTGGATCAGCTAGGCAAGTGCCAGTATTTTACAACCCTGGATCTGGCTTCAGGATTTCACCAGATCGAGATAGACCCTAAAGATATTCCAAAAACTGCTTTCTCTGTCGAGAACGGACACTACGAATTTATAAGAATGCCCTTTGGTCTTAAAAACGCCCCGTCCACTTTCCAGAGAGTAATGGACAACATCCTTCTAGGCATTCTCAATGAACGTTGTCTCGTCTATATGGACGACATCATTGTGTATTCACCTACAATTCATGACCACATAACACGCTTACGCGAAGTTTTTAAACGTCTTCGAAAAGCAAACCTCAAAATACAACCTGACAAATGTGAGTTCCTGAGAAAAGAGGTAGCATACCTTGGTCACCTAATCACTCAGGACGGAGTTAAACCTAATCCCACTAAAATCGATTGTATACAGAAATTTCCAGAACCAAAAAATTCAAGACATAAAATCCTTTCTGGGTTTAGCTGGTTATTATCGTAGGTTTATTCCAAACTTTGCGAAAATATCAAAGCCCCTTACCAGATTGTTGAAAAAAGATATCAAATTTGATTTCGACTCAGATTGTCGTCAAGCTTTCGACGAACTAAAACAATTACTGACTTCTGACCCAATTCTCATCTATCCAAATTTCGATGAGCCTTTCCTACTAACAACGGATGCAAGCGCATTTGCGATAGGCGCTGTACTTTCCCAAGGTCCCATTGGCAAAGACTTACCCATTGGTTATGCCTCAAGAACATTATGTAAAGCCGAAACCAATTACCCGACAATAGAGAGAGAACTACTTGCAATTGTATGGGCCGTGAAATATTTTCGTCCATATTTATTTGGAAGAAAGTTCATTCTAGTCACAGATCATCGTCCCCTTACTTGGTTACTTTCTATTAAAGACCCAGGTAGTAGATTAGCACGATGGCGGCTAAAACTAGGAGAATATCAGTACGAAATAATTTATAAACCGGGAAAAATTAATAAAAACGCTGATGCTTTATCTCGAATAAAAGTAAATCATTTCCAAGAATGCGCAAAGCTTCAAACAAAAATATCTGTTTTTGCATCGAATGAGACAGAATCCGAAGAACCTATCGAAGAACCTAAAACCTATGACGACGATGTAATAGCCGAAGAATACAATAAATTCGTAAGCCTTTACGAAACCAGATCCCTGATCGATTATTCTAAAATCGAAACAACCAACGACCAGCTGTTGGATAAGTCACACAAAAATATTATAACATTCTTTCGACAAAATAAATTAGAAGAACTACATCATAAGATTCTTGACGATATTTTCGAGGAAAACATGGAATTTAATCCAAAACAAATAAATATTTTCTCCAGTAAATCAATAAAAAATCGTAAATATTTCATTATTCCTCTCCCGTTTAACCCAGAAACTGTCACACAACTTCTCTTTTACATTCTCTATACCGGTCAAGACGAACTTGACATCTCTTGTACCTATTTCGTGGAAAACACACTCGAACTTCCTATCCTTGAAATATTTTCGTATATTTTTGCAGACAAAAATATAAAATTAAGTATCTGCCAAAACATCACAACAACCCCTAATGAAGACGAAATACCTCAGATCTTAGATCATTACCATCGCGGAAAAACCAACTTACATCGCGGAATTAACGAGACGTTAAGACGCATAAAAGAAAAATACAATTGGCCAGGAATAATAAAAGCCGTGGAAAACTTTATTAAAAGTTGCGAAACCTGCCAAAAAGTAAAAATCTGTCGTAAAAATCTAAGCAGTCCCCTAGTCGTAACAGAAACGCCCAAAACACCTTTTGAAAGAATAAACATAGACATATTTGAATACCCAACTCGAAATTACGCCCTAACAGTACGTGACGAACTAACAAAATTTACACAAGCTTACCCTATAGAGGATAAGACAGCAAAATCTGTTGTTAATACACTTCTTGTATTTTTTCAACATTATGGAACTCCGTTACGTATACATTGTGATTATGGCCGAGAATTCAAAAACACCTTAATGAATGACCTCTGTGAGCTTTACGATATCAAACTAACTTTCTCTAGCGTAGGACACCCTCAATCAAACGCCTCTGTTGAGAGATTTCACGCGACACTTAGTGAAATGATACGAGCTAATCAAACTGAAAACCCTGACGAACACCCGTTTAATGTTCTTCCTTATGCAACTATATGTTATAACAATACCAAAAACAAAACGCACGGTTTCACGCCTTACGAACTTATTTTTGGACACACCTCATCTAGACCACCCGAAATCCTATATAATGAAAAACGTCTTATTTCCAAATATATGCAAGATCTAAACAATCGCATGCAATACCTTTATAAAACAGCCCGAGCCAGAACATGTCAACAAAAAGAAAAAGCCAAAGAGCGCTTCGACCAAAATGTTTCTGCTCACCCCTATGAATATAATTTAGGAGATAAGGTATACATTAAAGAATCGCAAATCAAGGACAAAAGCCAAAATAAATTTAACGGTCCATTCGAAATAATCGAAATTTTACAAAATTCAGCAATTCTGATAAACCCCGAATCTAAACAAAAATCTAAAATAAATTTTGACAGACTGAAACCATACTATGAGTAATTTTTCTCTTCTAGGTTCTTGGCACTTTCAACAGCCACTCAGTCCCAATACACTCTAACACCAATAAACAACACCTTAGGAATTTTCTTTCATGAAGAAGCGACCGTAAAAATCTCAAATGATAAATGGACCCTCCTTGTTTACAAAGACCTCGGACCAATCAAAGAAACAATTAGTAATAATGATAAAATATTAGAAAGCTTATTAAACACTATAGACGAAGACGTACCGCGAATGAAAGCCTTTAAGCCGCAAGTTCAAACTCATGTTAGTCTCCTTAAACAAATATCAAACGCCGTTAACCAAAAGTACACTGAAATAATGGCCGACACTAAAAAGTACATTTTTAGAGAAAAACGTGGTATTCTTAATGGTATTGGAACAATTTGGAAATCAATAACTGGTAATCTTGACGCCTCCGATGGTGAATATTTCAACGAGTGCATCGAAAAGTTAACCCACGATGAATACCAAATAGAAAATCTTTTGAAAAATCAAATATCTGTAACTACCTCTGTTATCAAAAGCTTTAACGAAACCATTCAAAAACTTCAAATTGACGAGGAAACCTTTAATAATGATATTAAAGAAATTCGCGAATCAATTATTGATATTTCCGATCATCTCAAATTTTATCAATCACAACTCGATATCCTAGACTTGTGCGAATTACTAACAGAAAGCTATTCATTTATCGAAAATACCTTGAACGATGCTATAAACGCTGTTACATTTGCACGTTTAAAAATTTTGCACAGTTCAATCATCACTCCATACGATTTAGTAGACTCATTAAAGCATATATCGCAGTCATTACAGAAGAATAATCTTCCCTTGCCGATATATTATTCAAGCGTAGCTCAATACCTCGACGTAATAGAATTAAAGGCATATCAATTAGATACTAGAATAATTTTTGTACTAGAAATACCTTTAGTCGAACCTGAAAAATACACTCTCTATCACTTATATCCTATACCGATTCTGGATAATCGAACAGGCCTTCATCACATTTTGTCAATAACTAATAAACTAATTGCGCGAAATGATGATTCTTTACTTTATACAACCATCCGCAATATGAAGTCCTGCAAACCACTAGGCAACCGTATGTTCATCTGTTCCAACATCCTGCCATATCCAATTGATACTGATGCAGTCTGCGAGGCTCAGCTTCTGAAGAGACTTGATCATCTACCCAGAACATGCCAAGTTTTAGTCATTCTTGCCAAAGACTATAACATTCAAGAAATCAGTCAGAATTTATGGTTGATAGCTGTTGCAGACCCTCTGCTCGTCACAATAAAATGTGGATCCTTTGATGAAACTTCAACCCGAGTGTAGTGCTTTCGTTGGGAGTACAAGAGTTCGTGCCTAGAAATCAGATGATGTTTACGACAACGTAACCTACAATTACCACCCAGTCAACATCCCTTTTGACTGCTGTAACCATATGCCAGAGAATATTCACTTACCAGATTTGAAGCCTCTGAAGCTAAACAAAATAGATGTAGAGGACCTGAACATAGCCCAGCACAAGCTAAATCAGTATGCCGATCAGCTGGATCAATTGGTAAATCAGCCGTTCGTGAAAAAACACATAAGTTGGTTCACCATTCTTACAATAACACTCATTATCGCACTGATTGCCTTATACATCTTTTGCAAATGTCGAAGACGAACACGTAACATCAAGATTGGAGTAGCCACTAGCAACGATGACAATCCACCCTCTCCACCTAAAAGAGGATCTAACGTTATACAATGGAGAAGAATAATTCCCAGAAGGACACCGAGCATCCGCCTTGGCGACCCGATTGAAGAAAGTGAAGAGATTGAACTCAACCTCAATAAGCAGAGGACCTGAAAGTTGTCACCACGCGTCAACTTTCATCTTAATGGGGGAGTTGTTATATCCTTTCTCACGAGCAATGTCACCTTCAAGTATGATGCCCTTGGTTCCCACCGTATCGGATGTCGGTTATCTCAAGGAGACGGCGAGTACCGAGACGCCTCGTCAGCAGAATCTGCCCAGCAAGCAAGTTCCCAAGCAGCATTCGTCTTTCATATATATATATATATATATATATATAGCTTCTATACTGTTAGTTTAATTTTAATTTTGTAAATAAAAATATTTTTTAGTGAATTTTAAGTCGAGTGATATATATATATATATATATATATATATATACATATATATATATATATATATATATATATATATATATATATATATATATATATATATATATATATATATATATATATATATATATATATATATATATATATATATATATATATATATATATATATATATATATATATATATATATATATATATATATATATATATATATATATATATATATATATATATATATATATATATATATATATATATATATATATATATATATATATATATATATATATATAATATATATATATATATATAGCACTTAGGCTCACTGGGGCCCATTGTGCTATCCCCCCAAGTAGGCGTGTCAGGCCAAGAGTCCACTCCTTTTTAGAAAGGAAAGGATCCTTTCAGGTAGCGCACGTCCTTGTTCCACATAGGTGTCACCCAAGCAAAGCAGTCTGGCGTTGACTAAAGCGTCACATCGACGGGCTAGATGCTAGGTGCTCATCTAATTCAGCACAAAACCTGCAGTATGTCGTTGTCGAGTCCAATCTTATGCAGGTAATATTTCACCAGTCAGTGTCCAGTTAGGACCCCTGTAATGGTTCTAAGTTGACCTTTGTTTAGATTTAGAAGTCTATTAGACTCAGAACGGCTATAAGGGCCTGATATGAAGACCTTAGACTGTCTGAGTCCTGCTAGCTCATGCCATTCAGTACGGAATTCCTCGACAGTGCGATTCCTAATACTAGCCTTGACAGCTGAAGGAGGAATTCCAAGAGCAGGTTTCGGCCCAGTGAAAGCAGTGTTGCTACCTGCCCGAGCCAGCTGATCCGCCCCTTCATTACCCCCAATGCCCTGATGGCCAGGCATCCAAATGAAGCTTAACCTATTAGACTCACACAGCCTCTCTAGGGCTCTCCTGCATTCAAGTGTTAGCAGCGAATTGACCCTGTTCGAGGACAAAGCTTTAATCGCGCATATAAGATATGCTTGTCGTGATATCCTGTGGAAAGGTTTTCCTGTATTCAGTGTAAGATTGCTGTAATCTCAGCCTGATATACAGTCGCATACCGTCCAAGAGCAATACTAATTCTTGCCCTGGGACTCTCACCATATATTCCCGCCCCAGAACCCTCCTTCATTAGAGAGCCATCTGTAAACCAGACAAGGCCCTCCGGTTTGAGGAAGGACGGGGAGGAATCCCTCCATTGTTCTCTCTCAGGAACAATTACCCAAAACCTTTTAAAGGCAATTGAGACCGGAATAATGGCATCTCTCCTGGCTAGGAGAGGGTCTGCTCTGATCAGTTCAGTCCAAGCTCGCGTATGCCCAAAATTCCAGTCTCTGTGTATCCAACGACCCCAGTCGTTTAAACGAACAGAAGCCTTAGAGCCTCTTCCTCTACAAGCAAGTGCAGAGGACTAAGTGTCAGAATGGCCTTCATAGATCGGGTCGGTGTGGTTCTTATGGCTTCAGTTATGCCCAGACAGGCAAGTCTCTGGAGCTTGTCAAGCATCCTCCTGTATGTCGCCCTGCGAGTGGCGGGCCTCCACACAAGAGCGCTATAAGTGATCATTGGCCTTATCACGGACGTGTAAAGCCAATGCATAATACGAGGTTTTAAAGCCCAAGTTAATCCGAAAGACCGTCTGCACGCCCATAGACACGCTGTGGTCCTTTTTGTGCTCCTTTGAATTTGATCCCTTTAGGTCAGTCGGGAATCTATTAAGACACCCAGATATTTTACGAACCCGGAAGGTCTCAACTCTTTCCAAAAGAGAGAGAGCCTCTCATGGTCAATTTTCCTCTTGTGGGTAAATGGTAACATTTCGGCCTTATCCGGATTAACAGACAGACCGTGTTTTTTTGGTACCACTTTTCCATCATGGCCAAAGTCCTCTGCATGAGCCTTATAATAGTGTTTAAGAACTTGCTTATTACTATAATGGCAAGATCATCAGCGTAGCCTTGAAGGTATGAAGCAGCTCATTCACAACCAGACACCACAAGAGCGGAGAAAGAACTCCACCCTGCGGACATCCTTTGACTATGGACGAGCATACTGTCACGTTCCCAAGAGAAGATATTATGATTCTGCTTTCAAGTATGACGCGAACCCACCTAATTACAGCCCTATCCACGCCAAAACTCTCAGCAGCCTCACTAATGGAGTCAAAGGTGGTGTTGTTAAACGCCCCGTCGATATACAAGAACACACCCAGAGTCAGCTCCTTGGAGTAGACTCCCACCTCCAGTCTACTAACTAGACTTTGAAGCGCCGGCGCCGTCTCCGTCGACATGGTCGTCCTGTAAGCGTGCTGGAATGGATGCATAGGATTTTTAACCAGTGCGCCATTTCTTATAAGCATCCACGATCTTCTCTATGGTTTTCAAACGAAAAGAGGATAGACTGATGGACCTACAGTCCTAAGGCGTTTCGTAGCAATAACGACCCGGACAAAAAATGTGGGAAAGTGGTTCCTGACCCTTCTGAAGAAGCGCCGGAAATATTCCATCTGCCCCCCACTCTTAAATGGGCAAAACGAAGATATTGCCCACTTAATATTGTCTACTGTAACTGTACTTTCCAGTCAATTGGGCCTACCCCTACTTGAAGAGCCTGCCCAGTAACCTCATCTTTTGATTCCGGACGAGAGCCTAGAAAATGAGTTTCCAGGAGCATTTCTAGAGCCTGCTCTGCGGTGGTGGTATATCCGCCGGTCGGAAGCCTTAGAGCCCCCACGCTCTGTCCTCGACCTTTTGAGAGAATCCTTTGAAGTCTAGCGGCTTCCGAAAGACCTTCCAAGCTTTCGCAGTAAGGCCTCCAAGATCCTCTCTTTGTACTGCGTATCAGTTCTTTGTACCTGCGTTGAGAATTCCTATGTTCTTCCCAGTCAGCAGGTAATTTCGATCGCATGGCTGTGTTAAAAAGCTTGCGTGTATCTTTACGAGCCTTTTCAAGATCCAAGTTCCCCCAAGGTGTTTTCTTGGTACCTCGATAGGTCTGCAATTCACAATTCATAGGAGTCTATTATGGCTTCCTGTATAGAGTTTGCTACGTTTTCCACTTGCCTTACTCTACAGCACGGCATTAGTGGCATATCTAACCGCACCTTAAGCGACTCCACATGGTGAGCCCAGTTGGTTGTCCTCGGGTTTCGAAAACTACTGAGCTCCATGTCGTGCTCAAGGTTTAGCTTAATGATGTCTGATCAGAATCATCTCATGTCCTAACAACCGGAACCAGCAAAAATGATCCCAGAGTTAGGTCAATAACCTCCTGCCTTCGTGACGTGACAAAAGTTGGAGTGTTTCCCCGATTTAGAATTTCTAAATTAGTTGTACTGAGGTACTCTAAAAGACTTGCGTCCCTCGAGTTGGTGTCAGTGCTGCCTCACCCAACGTTATGTGCGTGGCGTCACATCCAACAACAAGAGGAAGCCCGTTGTTCCTACAGTATCTTATTAAGTCAATGAGTTCCCCGGTAGGTGGGTCTTCTCTTGAGTCATGAGATGCCTTCCCTTATCCTTAAGAATCAGTTTCAGAGCCACTAGGTCCCTGGAACAAAATTCCGGTAGTGACAAGGACTCAATACATCTGTCAACGTAGATGCATGTCCTTGGTATCAGGTGGATGTCCTTTTTATAATGTAGGGAACTTTCAATCTGCCCAAGACCTCGCACATAACCCTTGTAAAACCAAGATTTCTGCAGGAGGTAGATGTGTGATTGCCCCAAAGCTGTGTGACGGCCTATTAATGAGGTCGCCCCTCTGCTGTGCTGCAAGTTACTTTGTAGGAAGAGCACTCCTTTGCCCATTGGAACGAGCTAGGGGTGATCCTCCGTCATCCGGGAAGTTGGGTCCTCTGACCCAAATGCCGCGCTATGCACGTCTATCTGAGGCAGAAACTCAGCAACTTCCTGCTCAGCGTCAGACTCGGGGCCCAACCGCTGAGCTGGCTTTGACGGGGAGATAGGTCTCCCCGCTGTTCCGGCTTTGGTATCGGTGGAGGTTTCAGTCGACGTTAGAGCCTTTACCTTCGTTTTAAAAGTGACGTGTGAGACCCCAGCATACGCCTTAAACTTTTGACGTGACAAGGTCTCAAAAGAAGCCTCATCAATGCCAGACACAAAGATGAGTTTCTGTTTCTCCTGCGATAGTACGTCTTCTATAGATACTACGTACTGTCCGGTAGTCCATAGATGACGGCCACAACTTTTATTGTTCTGGGAACGTGCTTCTGAATTCTCAGAGATGCATTATCCCATGGCTTAATGATTGGGATGGTCCCCTTCAACCAGTTCAGGGACCACTGATGGTTCCCTGTTCCATCAGCCGGATGCCGCTGAATCTGGGGAAGGGCCCTTCCACCATGCCGTCCACGACGGTATTAAGAGATGCCAAGACAGCTCCATATTGAGTCTCCGAGATGACCACTTCCGGATATACCTCCGGTATATCCGGATGTGCCGCTACCGTCTGCCCATATGTGAGAGTGCCCGTTTTTTTGGGCCTTTTCTCAGGCTGCTTGCTTTTCTCAGTCCTTGGGGTGCTCCCTTCTGAGCTAGGACGTTTAGTCCCCCCTGAACCTGAGTGCTAGGCCCTGGCTTGACAGCGCCCTGGCCCGAGGTTATCCCTTCGAGCCTGAGCCGTCTAGCCCTGATCTTCTGATCACCAGACCTTTTCTTTTTCTTAGAACCGCCCGGTGTGTTATCAGTCCCCTCCATGGAGCCTTGTTGAGTCCTTTTGCAAGGAGCCAGCTCTACTAGTCCCCTCTTGGGAGCCCGGTTTCATAGACCCTTCTTCGGAAGAGCCCTTAAAGGGTTTGCTGCTATTTTTTTCATACAGTGCTCACGAGTAGCTCGGAAAGGTGGTCCACCCCAGCAGAGCCGGCTTACTGAGGTAAGGCTATGTACTCTGGGAGGTCGCCTGGTATCCCAGAGGCTCCGTTCACGACACTTGATTTGGGCTCGGGTGTCATGCAGCCCTTAACACGGAAGCGCACACCATGGCTTGAGGCCTGTGTCATTAGCTTCAGAGCTCCAGTCTAGGCCACCCATCGATAAGACCTTAAGGTCGTAGCCATGGCGTTGTACCAATGAAAGGCCCCTGTAGTCTCTTACTGAGACTCACCACTGCGTTCAAAGTATGGACACGCTGGGAAGCGGTATACACGGTACTTGCCTTTTACCTATACAACTATAAAATTGTTCTAAATGTTACGAAACTAAAAAAAATTGATATATCTAATTAATCTTCCGAAGGTTTCCAAAACACCACAGATAATTTTTTATGAACATTTTTTTTTTCAATAAATAAATTCGAGGTGAATAAATTCTACAACAAATTTTTTTTACAGCATTTCTGTTAAACTAACTATTTAAGAGATATTGAAAAAACATTGATACACCTTCTTCAGAGGGGCGCCTACTTTGGGCTAATCCGAAAATCTTTTTTCACACCAAACATTATTACCATTTATATTTGACAATGAATACCTTTCATTTTTCATCCGATTTTAATGATTTTTTCGCCATGTTTTAGGCAAATTGTTAGGGTTAATCTCGCGTTTGCGTATTTTTAAGAATATGTATAATAATTGGTCAGTGGAATTATGTCACACTATATCATTCTTGATATTGTGCTTTTTGATTTATTTGAATATCTACATTTTTTTAGAAGATAAAGATTTTTAAATAAAATGCTGACAATTTAACAGTATTTTAAAATTAAAACCTTAAATAAGGATAATGCAATCTTATTTTGGACAACAGTATATTCCAATTCTAAGAAAAAAAACTAATGATAAAAATTTATGTTCCCTCCTCGAGCCTCAATTACAGCCTCTAATCGCCGCAGCATACTGCAAATGAGGTTGGCAATAACGTCTTGATCTAGTCGCCGCCATTCTTCCTGTATAGCAAATCGTAGTGCATCTGAGGGAACGTTGGCGTGCAATCTGATACGCCCCTTTAAGGTGTCCTATATGTGTTCAATCGGATTAAGGTCCGGAATTTTTGGAGGCCCATCAAGTCGAAGGATTTCAACTTCGTCGAAGTACTCCGTGACAATATTAGCAATAAGAGGACGCGCATTGTCGTGCATAAAAACAAAGTCTGGGCCTATAAACTATGCATATGGTACAACGTGATTTTGCAAACAGTCCGTAATGTACCTTGGAGCAGTAATAGAACCTCTTTTTAAAATTACTAAATCAGTGCGACTTCGTAAAGATATGTCTCCTCAGACTGGTCTTCTCCAGATATATATATATATATATATATATATATATATATATATATATATATATATATATATATATATATTTTTTTTTTTTTTTTTTTGAGGAATGAATAATGCCCTAGGGCGTTATTTCTTATTTAGCTGATTTTGAGATAATACCATTATTTGACAATAATAAACTAGTCGGACTTTAATAATATTAATAACAATTAATAATACCAATTATCGGTAATATGACATACAGGCAGAATCATTTAAAAAAAATCACTGACTATTGTAAAGAAAGTACTACAATACGTTACCTGCCATTCCACTCTTTACGAATAAGCACGTTGTTATTATTAAGATACACTAAAAAGTAAAAAGTCAATACTTTGACCTCAAAAACTTCTTGTTAAAATAATATTTTTGTCCCTTCGGCCTATAGTATGTTTACATATTTTACAACAGTATAATTGTATATTTTTTGTACACCTGCGGCGATGACGGTATCTCTTGAAGTATTCTAACTATATACAACGTTTAGATATCTCTAATTTAAGCAGATATAAGACAGGCGCAGGTAATACAACGTCTTTTTTAAACCACAAAGATGGTTAAAGAGCATTGTTATAATAAAATACATGGTTAAATTTTGAAATAGCAGTTTATATATTTTTATTCGTCTTATTATCATTTCTAATAGGCCTTCAAATTTGATGCCTCATGTAATTTCGAGTTTTGACTAAATAAAAATAATGGATACCTTGTTAACAATATCATTTAATTTTTATAATTAATACTTTTTTACGTTTCTTAGGTATATATCAAGAAGAGAGACGTATACTCTCCTTGACTTTCAAGACATGGATGCAGACGGAGAGGTCTAATATTGGAAAAAAAACTAAGATTTGGAAATGCCTAGTTTAGAATGAAAATGACATAGCTAAACCTACCTAAGATAAATTTAGACATGTCTGGGGTGTAATCCCATGCATACTTAAGGGGGGTACATTTTTTCATTTTGTTTTTATTCTGCCTCTTACTATATATGTATATACTATATATGTATATATATATATATATATATATATATATATACATATATATATATATATATATATATATATATGGAACTCAAAAACCAGGATTTTCTTTCTCTGTGATCCCATTAACATGTTTATTAAAAATTCCTTTTTTATGAAAATTCCCGTTAAATTGATTCCACTTTGAAAACTACAAAAAATACAATCAATTGCAAACTTGGTATTATTTAGTTCTTAGCATTATTAACAAATTTATTAACGGTTACCTATGATTAGCTTATAGGGTTTTAGAAATATTTATCTTTTTGAAAATATCGATTTAGATAATACTGAACAAAAACTGCCAAGTTCAAGATACTTTAAGCTATCAGTATTAAAGTATTTTGTCATTTAATATTATAGGGGGTGTATAGAAATCAGTGGTAAAATTTTCCCAAATTCAGTGTTTAGTGCCTTTTTTTTAATAAAAACCCAAAAAATTGACACACCAAGATAAAATGTTTTTATTTTCCTATCAAATTACGTTTAACTTAAATTCTACATTTTTTCGGAGATTACCGTTTTTTTAGTAAGTGAAGTGGTACCTTTTATTTGAGTACACTTGGGGAAATTAATATCTGGAGACCCATTTGACATGTTAGTTGACTTTAGTTTATTAATTTAAGCATATCAGAAGAAACAAGTTTTACATGAAATTATAAAATTTTTATGTAGCAATACAGAAACATTCATTTTAAATCATATAAGTACAATTATTCTCAAGGAATATTTACTAATAAAAAAAAATTGGACTAATAATAAAAATATTTTATAATGCCTGTATTTTTAATCATTATTTATAATTATATTTTCGGCAGTACGCACACTACACAGGCACATATTGCATATTCTGAAATATGTGCAACATATCTTTTGCCAAAATAACTATCGAAAACACACGAGACCTGTGCACCCACCTCCCGTCCTGTAAATGGCCATTAGAGCATGACTGAAAACAAATTCTTTGTTTTTTTCTTAATTTTAAGAACAATATTTTTTTAGTTCTGGGATAATTATCTTGTGCGGTTTCTGGAAATTCTGTTAGACCTGTGTCGTAGTTTTTGATGATATTGGCGGCTGAAAAGTATAATTTTCTAAAATTGTAAGATATTTCGGCTCTTGTAAAGATTAGGTATTTTTAATATTTTCACTTTTTTTGGATTCACTGTAGAGCTTACCGCGAAATAAGCAGATTTCAGCAAAAAAAATTGCGGATGAACAATTTTTTTGCAAAAAAAAGAATAACTTATAATTATACCTTTGTAAGGCACTATATAGTTATAAAACTACTTTAATTATGTTAAAATTGCAGGCAGAATAGATAATTGGAGTATATTATTATATAATATACTCTTTTTAATTTAAGTTCTTAACGAAATAATGTTAAAAGTTCATTAACAAAATAGGTTAATATTATTCAATTTATTCAACTAAAAAATTCTTAAACAGACATTTGACATTTCATGATTACTCGGCCATTTCCTCGTATTCAACAAGCAATGTTGCCAAATTTAATTTAATTTTATCAGCGAAGAATTCATTATTTTTTAGTAGGGGTGTTAACAATATTTTGCGCAAGGGGAAATAGTTAAGGGTTAGCACCAGGTTAAACTTCGAAGACATCATCATTAAAGCCAAAACATAAAAACCCGTATAGGACAAAGTTGATACAGTCAGTAAATCGGTACCAGGTTAGCACCAGGTTAGGCGCCGAAGGCATCATCATTAAAGCCCTAACAAAAACGGTAAACTGGCATCATAGAATTAAGTTTAAGATATTTACATCATAAATCAAGAAACGTAAGGTAATTTGGCAACACTGTAAGGATCCTTTTATTTCTAATATTATATTAAGGAGTTTTTGCACTGCAATGTTTTGAAAATTGTAGGAAATTGGACGAATTTTTATTTTTTCTCTGGGTCAAAAGTGTTTCACACGCAAATTTTATTTTTTTAATCTGTACTATAAGACATAGGCTTTCGTTTAAAATTTGAAAAAATCGTAAAATCCGAAATACTTATTCTCAACAAGACTCGATATTTCTGTTACGACGATCATCCGTGCTCCAACTTCAGGAAGCAGCCTCCTTTTTTAAAACAATTTGTTTCATCCCATTTTTCACCCCTTTTTCATCATTTTGGTTACTATTCGTCTTGACTAATCTTCTTAAAGTAACGTATTATTATGCTTTCTCAACTGGTTTTATATAATATGAATAAAATGACAATGTCACTTTTTAATATATATATATTCGTTAGATACAGTAACCCTTGCTAATACTGGCCATTGAAAAGGCTACTTTTCAAAAATCGAAAAATATTTCTCTTAAGATCATCCCTGCCTCAACTCCTTGCTCCATTTTTAAAATAAGTTGTTTCATCCTATTTCTCCCTCTTTTTTAAATTTTCACTTTTTAATACTGCATATTTTATATATGCACTTTTTAATATGCACATTTTATATTTTCAATTATTAATATTAAAGGTAGGAAAATAATAATTACACTATGACAGTTGTCTAGATTTTAATTGCCACAACTATACTTGTTGAATTATCATTAATTATTACACTCTTTGTAAAATTACGTAGTATACCGTAGAATTTTCCAGTAAACGAACCTTCTCAATATTTTGGAGAACAAGTTTCAAAAATTTGAAGTAGTTTTGATACCGCTGTCTGAATTAATTTTAAAATTGAATTAATAAAGGTAGAAAAGTCCTATTTGCTGAAAAATTACAAATGTTAGGCATTAGGTTAGTCTCATACTGTTTGACAGGTACTAAATTGTACGTTCACCAAAGTTATTTAATATAGGGTATTATGAATGATAATGATACAAATAATTTAACTGGCGCTATAAATATACTTAATAAGATAAATACAGATTACTAAGTAACTATTGCACTCCCTTAGGTTTATGGAACCCCAATACCGTGTAATAATTGAATTTAGGAAAATTTGCCACTGATTTTTGTACACATCGTATATTACTGAATAGTCTGAGATCTAAAAACTAATTGTTTAAAGTATCTTAAACTTCCATTTAATTATTAAGTTAATCAAGTTGATTATTTTTGATGTCATCCATTCTGAAAACAACCGATATTTTCAAAAAAGGTAAAATATTTCGAAAACACTGTTAGGTATAATTCTTTTGACATTTCTTTTAATGGGAAATTTAAATATGCAATAAAATACAGGATATTTCATTTGAAAAATATAACTTTTTTATGCTCAATTTTATATATAAAAAGAAACTACTCTTAACAGCTAGAGGCGTCTTATGGGGTGAGCCTCCCTGAACATAATAACGTAGAAAGAACCTATTATCATCCTAATATATTTCATAGTGCAAATGACCATTGTTGGTATTCTTTCAGATTTATTAATAATATTATACAGCATGCTATAGTCTTCAAAATCTCAGAACTAAACACGATAATAACCATTGCGCACATTCTTTGTTTTTCTGTCTACTCTAGAAATGTGTCTTTTGTGTCTTGTCTTAATGAAGGAGAGCATGCGACAACTTTTATTTTCTTATTGGAACATCATATTTTTTTCAACTTCTTTTTTAGCGTTGAAAGATATTTATTGTAGCATGTTGTTATATATATTTTAATAGTTTTTGGCATATTTATGTTATTATGAAATAGTACAGTTTTAAATTTTGAGAAGTTATAAAATGTCAACGTTCAAACAGGGCAAAAAGGTTTACCAATGTCTATCCTAGTTTGTACGGTATTTCTTATGGTGTGTTTTATTTCAACTTTGCATTAAAATTTTTGACCATTTTTTTTTGGAAAAGATGTGTTGATTTCGTAGAAAAATCCGCTTCACCATAACATTTATATTTTAGAACCACTCAAACTTTCAAATTGTTAATTTATCACATATGTTTAAAACCTTAAATACATACAATTAATTAAATATTTTATTTTAAATGTCATTATTTGGAAAACAATTGAAACTACTACCTAAAATATATTTAGAACCATGAAAAGAATCCCAAATTCTGACATTAAATGTAGCATTTAATTAAAAACAAAATATAAGTAGAGTTGCGCTTATTGAAATTTTTGTATACTACAATTTTATTTACTGGGGCTTCCGATCAACTTTTATGTAGGTATTTATTTTTTTATCTTGTTTAAATGTTGAAATTTTCTAATGGTTAGGCGACTCAATTAGAGGCACAACGTATTTTATTTTTGAATTATTTTTTATTGAATGCAATTATTACATACATAATAAGAATATAATGTTATATCAGAAAAAATGTCAAGCTGATAATTGCTATTGGAATTAAATATGTAAAACTGTAGTTTCCATTTTTTTTTAATTATGAAGCATTTATTTTAAAAAGAGATTTAGCTTCGTAAAACTGGTGAACAAATATGTGCTTTACTCTAATTGTTTGTTGTATAGCGTCTCCTGGATGCATCAGAAATGGAATTATTGATGAATATTGTTGCAGCATGCTGTACAATTCCCAATTTAACAAAATGTGATATATATAGCGTTAAGGATTTTTGTATTTATTTTATAGATTTCTACTATTTTAAAGGGAATTACATTAGAGGAAATATTATTTTTTTTTTAATAGGTTTGCTCAATACATTTTTATTGCCTCTTGGGTTGCTAGATTTCACTATTTCGTCAGGATAGACTGTTAACACTTAGAAAATACCATATTAAGACAAAGAAACTAAAATAAATAATTTGTCGCTTTTATTTAACACAGAAAAATATAAATTATATTTAAATACGTAAGACTTTTAAAGCTAAACTAAAAATACCTACACAAAATTAAAAAAAAAATCATACAAAATTTTCATCCTTTTCAATATGAATATTTTGCCCAGGCAAAAAAATCCGGCAACCCAATGGCCGTCTGTTATTAATTTAACTATGGATTTTATGGTGACAATCGGCAAACTTTTTTTTGTCCTAAAAATAAATAATTGACAGATAAAGTGCAAGTTTTGCTATGGAATGGCGCTTGTCGACATTTGCATAATCCATTGTAATAGTTATCGAAATAGTGATAGAGGAATAAATTTTCAAAAAAGCGAAAATATTTCAATTATATGGCTGATATGTATAAGTGGGTAAAGTGGTAAAAGTATAAGTTTTATATAATAAACATAAAGCCTAGTGCGCACGTTTTGTAAATAATATTTTATTTCGTAAACAATAATTATGGTCGTACATATAGCAGACAGTGTTACTCCTTATCTACTCTTTTTATATCGTTTGGGAGAATATTGTCAACTAAGATGAAAGAAGGATTTTGAGCCCATCTATTTAAACCAATTATGACAGTTGAAAGTTATCATGTTGTGGACAACTGAAAAACTACTGAATTGAAAGAAACGTTTAATAAGATTACCCTGTTACGCAATAATTACGAAATTGTAGTGGCGGATTCATGATTTAAGAAGAAAACTATTTTTAGGGTTTACGCCAAAAATTATAATAGAAAATTTAAATGTTAAATAGTTTTATCAATTTACCTTAAAATTTTAATTTATAGTGTTTAATTCTGGGTCCAATATAAAGGTACCCGAGAAACGACACTGAAAAATATCTACTTTTGTTCCTCAGATACCTTCACAGTGGATCCAGAACTAAAAACTACAGAGTAAAATTTTGAGGTAAATGGAAAGTATTAATTTATAGCATAAAACCCAAAAATAATTTTCTTCTGTTATGAAATGTAACATTTTAGGTCTACAAAATTTGTAATAAAATATTGGACGTTGGTAAAACGGCTAATGACTTTAAACCGATCCGTCTATTTTCGGTCCCTGTAAATTTTTCAGCCTGTCAATTTCTTCTGTTCAATTCTATCAGTATTTGATCGTAATAATACTAACTACAAACAATCCAACACAGCTTGTTTATTTTCTAGCCATTTTAAACAACTCATAATAACTTAGAAAACACCTCTCGACCGACGTTTTCTACTCGGCAGAAATGTGTTTTCTCAGAGCCTTGATGCGTAATAGAGTTTTTCAGTAATCTCGATTTTTTTAATTTACAGATTTTATATACTTTGTTCTACATTCTCAACATTGTGGGCAGTAGGTTAATTAAATCAAAGCATAAAAAACAAAATATCCTGGAAGATGGCGAATAATGCTTGTAAATGCGTACTAGGCCTAAGTTAACTAGTCAAATTATTATAAGTAAAAATATTTTGTATTTTTTGAGTAAATATGTAGTGAGTATTTAGATCTGCTAGAGATACATGGTATATGTGGAAAAATATTCTTATCGTAATAGTCGAATGATATTAATACTTAATGTAAGCAAAGGTTCACAAGACAAAGATAAGATCTAACTGTATTAAGGCGAGAAGCCTAGAAGTTTTGAGAGATATTATAGGAAGGAAGTGCACATATTTTTAATAATAAATTTTAGAGAATTTCGAAATAATTTTAATTATTACTTAGACCTTAAAAAGACTTTAATAAAAATAAAGAAGATACATCAGATCAGATTAACACAAAAAATATTGGTTCCTATGTATGAAGTATTCTGACAAAAATCTAGCTCCCTGTTTCATTCTAGAACCCAAATTTTAGATAATATATCTAAAATTTATTATATCTGAATAAAAGTTCACGCACAAATTTTATACTTCAAACTTTGTTGCAAAGAGCGTATATTGTAAAGACATTTTTATTTATACAGAATGTGTGGCAAACAAGCGGTATGCTGTAAAATCTGGCATAAAGCAAAACGAATTGCACATTTCTATTATAGTTTTCTTTATGGTATATCAAATTTTGCAATTTCTAAATGTCAATATCTCAAAACAGTTGAATAAATGAATGTTTTCATGTAATAATGCTTAAAATTAATTCTTAGATTTATGTATATTTTATTATATTATATAGGTTTGTCTATTTAAAAAACTTGAAGTGACACTTTATACCTCGTTTTAAATATCTTTACAAAATGCAGCTTAAGTAGCCAGGTATCTATCCTATTTTTTTCTTCATTAGACAATAGCTAACAAGATATTCAAAATTAACTAACAAAATTAATTAACTAACTAATTAAACCGTATTTATAACAATTTTTGTATGTAATTTCAAAAATTTCGCATAAAGTAAATTTATTGTACTAAACTATCTGAAATTAGGGTTTCCCAGTGTAGAAGTACAGAAGAAACATATATTAATCATTGGCTAAGCAATCCGCTGCTACATGTGTGCAACGTTCTTCATGACACAATAAATAGTGGACGTTTGGATTAAGAAATAAACCAAATATCTTTGAAAAAAGAACTGATGGAATATAGGTTTTATTGAAAATTGAAAAAGTAATTTTTAAGAAATTGCATTTCTTTAGGCAAAATCAAAAATAATGGATACATTTATGCAAAAACTGAGAAATTTTCTTTTGTTTTAAGAAATATATTACAATAAATATTTGAAAAATGTTTGTAGAAACCCAGATGTTATGAAATATTGCTATACAACCATCCACATATTAAATTGAAAAAAATAGAGCTATAATTAATTAACCCAAAATGTCTTTATTACAAACTGATAGACATACACCAATTAATATTAATTATCATTTCAGTTTTAAAAGGTTAGAGTTTAGATTCCCTCTAAAAAGGCTGGTATGTATTATTAGCACTACTATAGATTATTGCATAATTTTATTTGTTTCTTCTAATCATTCATACAGTAAAGCTTTTGAGTGTAACTAATTTCCAGGCGTTTCAAACAAGAGTGTATTATTTTTAAATTATAATATAATAAAATCTGGTACGCGTAAATAGTACAACCAACTTTTGTTAATTCAAAATACATAACAAAAAATGAGGTCGTGAAAAGATTTGTGTGCATTTAATTTTTTATCGGTTTCGGCAGTTACAAATTTTAACATTATTATAGTAGTTCTAAAAAACATCAACTTTATGTTTATATTGTTATTTAAAATAGGCAATCAACGTAAGTCGCTTTTGATAAGAATAAATCACACAATCATTTATAGAAAAAATTATTTATTATTACATAAGAATTTAAGTATAATTAAAAATAACAATTTTGCAATAATTTTATTGTTTTATTACTCGATAAGACATTATCTTAAATGTGTATAAAAGCACGATTAGAAATACTAAGAATACTTGCTCGATTGAAAAAGCACATAATCAAAAGTCATAAATTAAAAGATAGGGTAGAAATAATAAGAGGCAGCATTATTTTGCAACCTTTTTAACGAGCTAGAGAACCCTCAAAATTCTATACTTAAAATATTACATAAAGACTATCCGGGGAAATATCAAAATTCGTTTAGGACAAATATATCTCAGAACTCTGTAAATCGTAATATATTTAGTCTTGTCATTTATTTCATTAAAAAAATAAATGATCAGTTTACCATTTTATAGATTTATGGAAGAAACAGTCAAAGTCTGTGCAGCCAAAGTATCAATGTACTCCCTAAAAAGAGTTTGCGTATTGTTGGCCAATTTAAAACTAGATAAAATCGGAATTTGTTGATTGAATTTAAATGTTTTGATTTCTTCTAAAGCCCCTTGTTTCTTATTTTTACACCTCTAGAAGCGGGCAACATAAAAAATATCGAACCAGATAAACAGGATATATCAATATAACGAAACTTTTTTTTAGATTTATTTATAAACTTGATGTATGCAAATATTATTGATCAAGTGCATTGTCTCAAAGGTTAGCATAATTACATGTGCTACTGAAGTAGCCCAAATAGTATTTGATATCTCTCCGACATGAAATTTAAAAAAAATGTAAATAGAAAAACGTATTGGTGATTTACTTTGTATATCCTTTACGACATTTTTGATGTTTCCCAGCGCTAGATAAGAGGTAAGAAAAATCTTTCGAATAAAACAAAAAATTAACAATTTCTATTTTGATCTAATTTTAAGTTGGGCGCGCACTTTAATGCACAAGACATTTTCGAATGAGGATGACGCTTAAAAAGCCATGATTTTTTGATTATTATTATTATGCGGATATAAAAATCTGGCCGAATATCTGTAGCAGATCATTATTAACAACTGTGGTAGAAACACAATTTTGTAAGATTATCCTATCAACTTATTGCTCATTTAGTTTATATTATATTGTTGATCTGGTTTATAGAAATATAAATTTTTAAGTACCTATTTTGTGTTATTGAATCCGTCTGCACATTTTTAGCCTAATATAAAGTGTTTAAATATAGTGAATAATAATTAATAATGAAGGCCAAAGAAAACTTTGTGATGGCAAGCAAATTAAACACTTAATTTGTTTGTCTTGTCTGTCTATGCGGTTGTATGGATTTAACAGAGCGTCCAAAAAAATAATTGAAAATATACAGGGTGGACCAAAAACGAGTGGCGTACCAAATTTTGATTTTTTTAAATGGACACCCTATATATTTTTTATTTTCAGATTCTACGAAAGATTGGTAAGATATTTGAGTTGAAAACCTTATACGTTAATTCAGTTATTTACGAAATATGAAAGATTTTCAATGTAAAGGTTTTGAAAATATAGCCCAAAGGAGAAATTGGGTCTAAGGTAGCTTGATGGTACTCACGTTATCAATGCTTACTTGTTTGTGTTAGCTTTACCAAATAAAAAAAGATAGAAAAGATAAATTAAATATAATAGACACTCGAAATGAGCAACGGAAGCACAATATAATAAATAACACCCTTAACTTAGGCGGGTTGCTTTTCGCTACAGGTAAATTATTGTTGTACTTTTACTTCTTAGTATTTATTTGGCTCATTTTATTGCCGAGAACATTGCAAAATCAATTCCTGATGCAGTGAATAATTTTCACAAATATTTGGCAAAATTTTAAATATATCGTTCTCATTGTCACTGTATAAATTTTTATCGATTCAGGGATCAACTGATGTCCATAAACGAAAAAAATATTTTTTCTCAAAACATTTTAAGAAGACGTTTTATGAACTGACTCTGTGAATTTTTTTAAAGATTTTGACTGCCACTCACTAATAATGAACTCTAATACTGTTTAGCCTTACACTTCGAAGTAGGGCGGATTTTTTTTCGAAAATTGCATCTACGCTTCGAGATCCTGCCAAAAAACTGATCCTAAAAGCAAAAACTAGAAAAGTTTTTTGAAAACTGAATTATAAACCAAATGATACTCTTACCTCGAAGCCGAATATACCCTTGAATTCAAATACTTCATTTTTATTTCTAATGATTTCCAGTTTACTATTTTTTTCCAGAGCAAACCTAAATATTAACAAATTTTACTTAGAAAAAATCTGAACATACAATGAAGTATTGCCAATCAAACAGCGCGAATAATCTATTAATCCATATAATAACCATATTCATAAATATAATTATTAGAGATGCAAATGAACAATGGCGTTTTATTGGACTTTTACTTTTAGTTTGGCTGCATTTCTTTACTGAGAAAATTATTTAACATCAAGTGTCTACGACTGCTCCCATAAGCTTTTATAGTTTTGGATTCTTTAAATACGCAACTGTGACTTATACCTAATTACACTGAAGTCTTGAACACTAAGGTGGTACGAATAAAGTTATCTAAAAAGTTCTTATTAAAACTATACTGTATATTATTACCAAGCGGTTACGATTTGGAAACATTCCGCCGGTTCTTTAAAATTTAATGCGTTGTGTCGTAGAATGCCGAGAGTTGCGGTACTTGAGTCACTACCATAATTCTGTCATATATCATAACCATAATCCTTTGCTTCGTTATTATTTTTTGTTTCCTTAAAATACCGCTTCAGGTTGTTTTGTTCAGGTATGACATAACCAAGTTGCGATATTTTTAATTTTCTATAAAATGTGGCTGAGTGGCGAAAGCTACTTTTTTTTATGGTATGTAAAGCCATTGTGAACCATTTTAACTTGTTACCCGTAGACGATAACACAACACATACACAACTAATTAATAGCTGTAGACCGAATTACAATGACTTTAGAAAGACAGTGGCGACTATAGAATCCCACCCGCCAAATTAATGCAACATTTTTAAAAGTTTAAATGGGGGCACCCATATTGTGGTTAGTTTTTCGCAAAATTAATTTACTTTTATATCGACAACATCGCGTCGGTTGTAAATGTAGGGTTATGTTAATGTTTTACTTTAATAAACTATTCGAACTATCTAGTACAAACTTACTTTTTCATTTAGATTTTTAACAAATAACAATGTTTGTGCAAGCGTGCGAGTTGTCTTCCAAGTGAATTTAGTAATGTAATATATACTGAAGAAGGCCTACAAAATAAAGTTTGAGCTTTCTACCTCAAATTGAGGTGCTGAGTGAAGTAAAACAGACACTAAGACATGAAACAATATTGTCTTTTACAGCAAAATAAAACCAACATAAAATAATATACAATATTTAATGATTTTTCTTGGAGTAAACTTAAACTTAGACATTTACGGTCATAGTCATTTACATATTCATCACAAACACTTTATAATTACAAGCAGAAAACAAGTGAACCAGGCTTAAATACCATCCGGCCAATAGCTGATAACTTCTTGTTTGAATCAATATTCATTTTAATGATCACAAACTAATATAATGTGAACACTAAAACAACAAACCAGATAAGAAACTCAGGTAGGCGAAAAGTAAACAAAACGAGTTTAGCTGCAATATAATAATCACCGACCGAATCTCGTACCAGCGCTCTCTATCTCCGGAACCTCGCGTACAAAAGGTAATAGTTTAGTTGTAGTAAATAATAACTGTAATTCTTACTTCTAAGTTGCAACAGAAGAATAACGACTAGTTAAAGCCAGTTTAAAGTAGCAGTAGACGATAACTTTTTCTACTCTGCAACGACTCGTTTTATTTTATAGTAATACGTTATAGAAGCACATTTGAACGTAATGCAGTAGTCTCTGCAAAGTTCAAGAAGGTACTGATACCTAAAAGTTATAATTTAGTAAACATATTAGAAACGGTAACTTTGAATAATTACTATTATGTAATTATGTAACGGAAAAGAAATAATGACCTTGGAGTCAATTCCTTAAGTAGTTGCTTGGCATTAGTTACTATATAATTGCTTTATATTGAAAATTACTATAAAGTATTATTCGCAGTAACAAATACATATATAATACTTAAAAACGTGTAACCCAAAGTGTTTGTTGATATATAGTAGAATTATTAGTACTAAATACGTAAAAACTCTTAAAGAGTAGGAGTGGATACAGTTGTAGCTACTTTAGTGCTAACTGGGTCCCAACCTTTTCCTGACACCGACTGGTGCTACTATTTTACTTTATTCGTTTCCTTATTAGGTCGAACGATGGGTTACAGTCGGCCAAGCTACCCTATTTTCCTTCGCGGAAACCCTCTGCAATTTAATCTGTAAATAAACACAAATACTTTAATTATTAGTCAAAACAAGTTATTGGGAAAGAGGTTAGGAAAACGTGGGCGTGTCCATCACCTCGTCCTATAACCAAATAATAGTCTATAGGAACTTTTCGTAGTTGTACTATTTGATATTGAATTAATCCCAAGCAAAACTGAGTCAAAGAATGTGCCCCATTTCCTCTTGTTGTCACGAGTAGTTGACATTGCACTCAATCAATTTCTGTTGTATGGCTCTACTTGCTCGGTGACGCTTGGTATAGCTGTCACGTTTATGATGATTTTTATGCCAAGATCGTTAGCAAATGTGGTAAAAGCATCATTTGTAAAAGAAGATCCTCTATCACATATTATACGCTTGGAACACCAAACATCCAAAAATTGCTCCCCAGGAATTTAGCCACTGGTTTAATTTGGCTATTTTTTACTTGTTTGAAAAATAAGAACTTCGTGAATGTATCGAGTGCCACAATGAGGTAAAATTTGCCTTTGGTACTTTTTACAAAAGGACTTAAATATTGATATGTATAGTATCCATTAGCACTCACACTTTGTCAATTGGATACAAAAATATTTTTTCTTTCTTGTAAGCACACGCTGATCAAGCAGAAATATAGTGATTTAAATATTTTCACATTCGGGTAAACTTTTTAAGGTTTTTTCAATTGCAAAATGTCCTTTATTATCATGTTAGTAGATAACCCCTGCACGTCTAGCTGTCTTTACATCTCAAACCATCACGCGTTTTTCTATACAATGTCTTTGATAGCATACGCTTTGTAACCCTGTTTTTCTTTAGAGTTGGATGGCGACCTTGCAAGCATTTGAAATATAGTTTTACAATGGATGTACTTGATTTGGCCAGCTTAAACCCAGTCATCATTGGCAATGTCTATTTGCAAAATTTCAGCTCTTCTCAAAATACTGTATTCGTTTTCCACTTTAACAGGATTTCACCTGAGAGCGTCAACATGGTACATTCGTGTTCCAGGGCGATATTCAATGAAAAAGTTAAATTCCTCTCTTATCAACCACCATCTTCCAATCCGTTTGGTCATTACCATTCTTAAGGCAATACAGCAAGTGACACCGAACCTTTACAGGGCATTAACGACAGCTAAAGTCTCCAGCTCATAAGAGTGGTACTCCGTTGTCATTTGGCCACTAAAATATTGCTGGTATTAGAAATATATCGTTCTGCATTTGTAACAAAAAGTCGCAAAAGGCAATTTTAGGAGCATCTATATACATTTCAAATAGTGGTCACATATATATGGCCAGTATAGTTGTTCCATTGGATCTTTACCCGTGCGAACATTAAAGCGTGCTTTATAAACATCGATTATCGATTAGTAATTCCCCAAAATCAATAATAAACGAAAACGATGAAACTTGAAATATTATCTTCCGAGGCTAAATGCATGCAATAAATACATTAAGGGAATAATGTAACGTGTTAGACAAAGATTTCAAGATATCCAACCAACATGGATTAATTAATAATGCCTAGTTTAACTTTGAATTTATAGTTATAGTTGGATTTGATAACTTTCTTGCGAAAAGGACAATGTTGTTCCTTTCCCGTGGTTTTCTCCTGATGGTGGCTGCAACAGTTCCTCGATGTAATGGGTTTTCTGAATTTCAAGAAGCCTCTCTGTACAACACAACCAAAATTACGAAAATCACTTTTAGTTCGTTGATAGTCTAATCGATAAATCGAACTCGAAAATGCGCGATGCAATTCGATACTATCTATCCGATTCGACTGCGCCAGTTACCTTACGGGACAAAAACCGTTTTTAAAAAATATTATTTATTTCGAAAATACAAGTTTTGCCAAAATGGCTTGATGTCTCAGAGCTTATGTCTTAATTCCAACTGACTGTAAAACACCATTACATTGGTATATAAAACAAAATGAATAATATAGAATTTGCGGAACCTGCTGACCTAAGTAAGCCGATTCCGCCAATTCTATAATATTCATTCAGTCATCCTGCAGAAGGTGTAAGGTAACTCATGTAATATGTAATTCAAGCAGTTCGAAATGTAATATTTAAAGGCAATTTTACTAATTTTGGGGGTTTTTGAAATTATTTTCGTGTTCATTCGCTTAAGCTTTGATGATTTTAAACTGGTAAAGTAATTTTAAAATATAACTTATGTCCAAAATGCATGGAACAAAAATGTGTAGAGCTTTAACTTTATGGTTAAAGGATCGTTTTTTTTTCTGATTTTTAGAGCGAAGGGTCCACAGGGTTCAGGTCAGAACTTTATTTGATGGTGGGATGAAACAAAATTATTTAAAAGTAACTCTTTTGGCTGTGGTGTGCCAAAAGTGCCATCAGCAAAATCAAAAATAATTCAAGATTTAGCTAAAAATTTCAGAACAGAACCAAGCATGGTTTTCTAAGAAAAAATAAAAATTGGTTGAACAAACATTTATCTTTAAACTATATTCCTGCCAAAAAAATAGATGTTGCTGAAAGGTCAAAATTAGAATTTGAGCAACTCACCTACAGCGAGAAATTTCGTAAAACTGAAAATTTAAGAAAATCAAGTGGTAAAGAACTTTTGTTTGCAGCTCAAACGACTCAAAAAAACCACCGCTAGAAGTCTACGTAACCTTGTCAACGAAAATAATATTCCAAATGAACCTGAGGGTAGTAAGAGTCAAATGAGCAGTAAAAGAGCCTTGGCTTTAACCGTGGATGATAGATTATCTAAAAGAGAGTATCAAGAGTTAAGAAACGTAGCAAAAGAAAATAACTCGAATCTCTATCCTCCATACAACTAAATTAGAGAAGCCATAAAGTTGGGCTATCCCAACGATATTACAGCCACTGAACATTCTGCTTCTGTAAAGCTTCAATCATTACTTGGTCACACGACTTGCAGATTACTTTCAACTCTAGAATTGGATAGTTTTAAAAGCTTAAAGCAACGTGAATTATTTATGATTTCCAAAAGGGGTATGATTGGCAGTTTGGCCAAAAAGAGTATAAGCAGGCTTTTGAAGGCAATTATTCATACACAAATTTATTTTTGACATGTTTGGTTCCACTTCAGGTATATACTCGAAATAAAAATAATGAAATTATTGTAATTTGGAATAACCCGTTGCCTGCATCCACAATGTATTGCCGACCATGTAAAATTCGATTTTTGAAAGAAAATATTGAAGTGTCAAAAATCGAGTATGCCGCTATGCAAGCCGAAATTGATCTATAATCACAACAAAGTTCCCGATAAATAAACATAATTTTAATATAAAACATGAACTATACATGACAAAGATCGACGCAAAAATGATAAACTCTCTAACTGGTACTTCGTCACAAAAATGTTATTTGTGTGGTGCTTCTCCAAACGAAATAAACGACATTGAATTAGTTTCTAAAAGACCTATAAAAGTTGATTATCTAAAATTTGGGATCACATCTCTTCACCTGAGGATACGATCCTTTGAATGTCTCTTAAAAATTGCCTATCGTTTATCACTTGAAAAGTGGCAAACACGTGGTACAGATAAACTCATTATTAAAGAACAAAAACGTAAAATTCAAACTGAATTTAAATCTCGTCTCGGAATTATTGTTGACCAACCAAAACAGGGAAGTGGTACATCGAATGATGGAACCTGCGCAAGACATTTTTTCAGAAATTATGATATTTCGGTCGAAATTACAGTGCTGGACAATGTGTTATTATACAGATTTTTTGTCATACTGCAAGTCATTGCTAGCAAGAAAAATGAATTTGATACGTATGCAAAGGGAACTGTTAAATATTTTGTATCGAGGTATCACTGCATAAAATGCCAGCGGCAAAAAATGCTAGTTCATGGTTCAGCCATTATACAATCAGCACCAGTGCCAATAGGAGAGTTTTCTGAAGAAGCCCAAGAGGCACGTAACAAGGAATACCGAAGATAAGAACATCACTTCAGAAAATTTAATAGAGTTGCCACAAATATTGATGTCCTTAATAACACGCTCGTTTCATCTGATCCAAAGATTACTAGTTTAAGAAAAAGATTTTCAAGTAAAAATAGAAACTTTTGCCCAGAAGTAGCAATAAATGGTTGTTTTGATAGCGATACAAGCTCCGATAGTGATTCGGAATAAGAAAATTGGGCAACTAAAGCTATGATTTTCGTTATTGTTTACACAAATTATGCTTTTGCTATTACTGTAGTTCTGTTGTTATTAAATATTTTAAATAAATTGTTCGTATTTAATACAGCTTTTTCACTCCTATATCAATAACCTTATTTGCTTCAATTACCTCTTTGAGACTATATAAGAGTAATAGGATAGAAATATTTATTGTTCTGAAAAAAAAGTAAAAACAATGTTTTTTTTATCGAATGGTTATTAATTTCTAAGATTTAGGCTCTCAAAAACAGATGTATGCAGCAACAAATTATACAAATTTTTTCCAGAGATAAAGCCTGCAAAATAGCAAAATATGGCTAAAGTTTACAGTGGTTTCACATTATCATGGCTTGGGGAAATCCTTTCAGCTGTTTATAAATGGAAATAACTTATTTGTCTTTGTTTTTAATGATTACATGATAAAATTTAGCTAAATTGTTGAAGTGGATAATTTTTCAATGTTTTATAAAATTCTGGCCCACTGTGCGGCGGTTCAACACTATACACATTGACCGAAATGTTATTCAATTGCTCAAATTTTGTTGTATCTCTTAATTTAACTGGAAAATCTATACCTGTAACATTTGCTGCTTGCGGGATACAACGCTGAAGTTATCGCCCAGACAAAACAGCACTCATGTTAGTTTTTTACATTGATAAAGGTTTTTTTGTTTTCGAGATATTTGGGCAACTTTATGTATTAAAAAGCATTGACGGGGCTACACTTATTGATGTTTACTTCTAGGTTAGGATTTTCTGTAGAGTCCAACCTGCAAAAAAAACATTAATATTTGAAAAGTAATTCTTTCCACATATTGAACAATCAAAGTGATTTATCTTAACGTAACTTTACCATACCTAAATCTTTTTCTTGAAATTTCGAAGACTGATTCGTCATTACATCGACAAAAGATTGATACACTGCATCCAAGTCGTTGCCAGAGTCAATAATTTTATTCGATGTATTGAATGATTTGCCGCAGCATATGTTCTGTGATGGCTAAATATATTGACCAACTGCAACAGTATTAACGTTTATTTCAACATGAATCCATAACATCTCACTCACCAAGCATAGCACTTTCGACTTAATTTCATTAAAAACAGTGAATAGTCAATATGATCATTGTCGCTGCTTATCTGATAAGTAGTAATTCTGCTTCTGAAAGCACTTTGGATAACTTGAACACCAGTCAATAATGGTAAACATGAATTAGTTCGATGCTGTAATGTTTCTCGATGAGCGGTGATTTTATTCATTGGCACTATGGCATGAAACACAAGTCTCCATATTCGATTTTGAGGGCTGTGGTTGGAAATGACCCACTCTGAAACTTCTGTTATGACCCTCATTACCAAATCGTGCTTTGCAAGATTCCCTTTTGTGGTGTTGCATAGCACAACTTCACGAAAATGGTACACCACAATCTTCACAGATATATCTCATGGTTATTATCAAACAGGACTTTCCAACACAAGTCGCTAAACGATACTGACCACGCACCACTTCCCACCAAATTTTATAGAAAACGTCTTGACCTTCAGAATCTTTGCCGATAATTTCTATTATCTGTAAGCGAAATTTCTGCACTTTAAAACATTTACAAGGTCGTTTCAAAGTCACGAGCCAATGACATCTCAAGATCAAACAAGTCAATGTCATCTCAGGGTCAATATGACCGGCGAACTTGACTTTCAAAACTTCAAGGTCGAACACAAGATCAAGTGGGCGAGGCCTTCTCAAGGTCAAATGACGTTACTGGGCGAGGGGGGCAGGAAGGTAAGAAAGGGGGATGTTCACAGGGCGAGGGGTAGAGACGAAGGTGGGAGGGTGCTGAAAACTTCAAGGTAAAACTAACCCAGGGTCAAGCGGGGGGGCCTTCTTAACGCCAAGTGGGCGGGGGTCCCTCAAGGTCAAATGACGTCACAGGGCCAGGAGACAGGGCCGCAAGAGGGGGTGTGCTCAAAAACATACATATTTCTACTACTCTTTGGCTTTCGATCTGTGCCATATTTTTCAAGGTCTTACAGTCCGTTTTATCGAAAGCTATAACTTGTACGCAAATTTTTAGAAAAAGAAATTTTCTTTTATTTCCAGTTGTTAATTCATTTCTATACACTTTTATCAAAAATGAACTGTAATGAAAATATTATTCAGATAGTTGTTTTGTGATATTTTTAACTCAAAAACTTACCTTATACTTTAATTTTAAATTCGCAAATAAATAGAATATTTGGTTACTATTATTATTAATAAACGATAACTTTTGAACCATTATCATTTTATTTTAATACTTACAGCTGTGAAAATGTTTTCGTTCGCAACCGTACCGTACCAGTAAGACTAGCGGCCGTTTATTATACAAAATATAGCCGTCATGGATATGTTAATAGAAAAACACGTTCGGGGCCACACGTATAGGAATGCTGCACAATGCAAGCATATGTTAATTAAATGAGGTCGAAAGTAAGCGTGTACACAACACAAAAGACCCTTTTTGCGACCTAACGCTCGTGCTTGTTATTTAGAGGAACACCTACAAAACAATATTAGTGTCTGGACATTTCTTCACACGGTTCCAAATATTTTTAAATATAGGTAATTTCAAATGTCTTTGAAAATTGCCTGCTAATATAGTAATATTGTCTTTTAATATATAGTTTCTGGCCAGTTCATATACGTTCTCAATTACTTGATCGAGAAAGGCACCCGGTTTAAAAATAGATTCCAAACGATAATTACTACTGGTAATATATTTGCTTATATAAGAATTAATGATTTTACCGTAGTCATCGACGAGTAAAAGCACCCTCTACTTTAGGGTCGATTTTTGATAGTTTCACACTAGATGCCGCAGGCGATTCCATACAAGGCACAAAACACCTCACATTGCGTTGCAATGATTGTCGTACTATTACTTTTTTGGATAAAGAACTAAGTACTGTCCTTGACTTGAGAACAGTACTTAGTTCTTTATCCAACAAATTTTTTCTGGTTCGGTCAGGGTGCCGCAGTTTATATTAAGACACATCGTCTGAGTGCTGCGTGTGATATTTGTTATACACTCGCACCTTTTTAAGGAATCCTTTAATTCTAAAACTAAATCATTCCAACAGTAAGAGTTTTTCGTATAATTAATTTTGAACCATTATCTGCTAAACTGAAAAGTCAAATGGCATTTCTATTTTTTCGAGAAGCAGTACTCCGGAACTTTAAAAAAGTTTAATAGATAAGAGATAAATGTCACAAAAATGTTTGTTGCCCAACTAACGCTTTTTCCTTTCCTTTTACCTAGGCCCGCTGCCGTCTCGGTGCAACAAAAATCGTTTATATAATTTTCCTTGTTTCATTTTATCAGGAAGGTAAGCAATTTGTATATATTATTATACTGAAGGAGGGGATAAGTTTCTGCTATATAGAAGAGAGGACTTTTTTTTTGGTCGTCACTTTTTCCCACGAGCTTGAGACCCGTAAATACGTTCGGACGTGAATAATTTTCCCGGCACTGGCTACAATGCTTTCGGGAGATAGGCCCGATAGAGGCCAATAATCTCAAGAGAGCCTACGGCCCCAAAATTTGTATATGCATATCTGATTTTGGGCCTATTTTTGTCAAACTGAAAACGCCAAAGGAGATTGTTTTTGATTACTGAAAGCTGTCATGCTAACCATGAGAATAATAGAAAAACTTATACCACTAAAAATTTAGAAGTGGACGCAGTGCATACACTGATACATAAAGATTCAGAATACAGAAATTAGGTTTTTCAATTATAGGCTAAACTAAATTTCAGTTTGAGTAGTTATTTAAGGAGAGAAGCGCCTCCTCCTCCTCATTATGCATCTACTCCTCCTCCTCCTCCCTATTATTTTAAAATTATAGCTATTCCTCCTCCTCTCTAATATTGAAAACTATTTAATCGAGTTTGAGGATGAGTGTCCTATTTGCTATATACCTTTAAAAAATGAAGAAAGATGCAGACCTAATCCTTGTGATCATAAATTTTGCCTTAACTGTTTAGTCGAGTGGACCGTGGACAGTTTTTTAACGTGTCCGTTGTGTAAAAAAGAGTATTGCTTTATCATTTTGTTATTTAATTCTGAAACCATTCCTTTGCATTATTGCCACCTTATGAAATTTAAAAACTTAAATCTTAGTGAAGTGAAAGTTTATTTTAAGAACATTTTAACTCTATAAACATGGCTAATGTAAACGAAATTTTACCGGATGAAGTATTGGAAGTGGTGAACATTTATGACTGTGTAAACGTCAACCTTGCTGAAGGAGAACGTTTGGAGCTTCAAGATGTAAATAATTTTATTTCAAATGACATTGAATCAGGTGATTCAGATCTAGAAATTGACCAATCTGATGAAAATGCAACGGCAAAAAAGGCGTTAGTACCAATTTTTCGTGAACATTTCATGGATAAAATATTTTGTATTGTTCAAAGTTATGTGATAGTTCGTACGGTATTAGACATAAAAAAATTACATTATGTAATTTTTGTTATTACATAAATCAACTGTCTCTTGGAAATGGTTCTCACGAACATATAAACACTCGTTATAAACGAAGTGTTAGATATTCAGAATTAGATATTAGATGTGCAATTTGTTCGAAATCATTTTATCAGATGATACTTCCAGACATTTGTGTTTTTTGTAATGTAAATACAATTGAAATAGAAGTTGACGAAGTTACAAAAACGTAATTTATTTTTTAGTTTTAACATTAAAAAGTATTGCCTATAATCTGGACTATTCGTATGTTTACGGAACTATTATACTAAGGGCTGATATTTTCATGTCCGTATAATTCTCTTCGATGGATATTTTCCATGGTTACAATTGTTCCAACAACCGTTTCCACGGTAAATATTTGAAGAATAAAGTTATTTGGAGATGAAAATATCGCCTTTAAATATAGGATGTACAATTTAAGACATGCTTGTAACATTACATCTACAACTTTAAATTCACTTGCAGCTAATACAAAACAAAATATAGAATGTTAGTTTGTTTTTTATTAATTTTTATACTATACCGACATTCGTAAAAAAACAGCTAACCGGAATTTATAACATTTGGATATTATTAAGGTTATATTTTTCAAATAATTCTATATTAGTGTTATATAGCCTTGTTATGGTATTATTACATTCATTTTAATAAAACAACTCCCAGTTAATAAGTGTGGAGCTTATTAGGTGACTAAAAAGACACGTATATTTTTTAAGCTATATACAAATACAAATGAATATATGTTTTACTTGTTATGTATGTAAATTAAAAAAGTACCTGGTGTGTTATTTTGTCTATTTGTAATGTAGTACTTACTGAAATATTGTTGAAAACCATAATATAAAATACTATTAGTAAACACTATTATTTTTAACTGCGCTATTACTAGATCATTTAAATCTGCTTTTCCGAATTTCTTTAAGAGACTATAAATTTACTACAACGACGTGTGAATTTTACTAAGCACTTAATTAAAACATAATGTAACCAAAATATTACAACTTATTAAACTTTGTTTAAATTTGGTATACATCTATGTACACTACTTCTAATTTTATTGTCTCTAAAAATAGTTCTTTTTTACTCTTTTCTTTAAGCATTTTAATAGTTTAACAGACTGTTCCTATTTTTCTGAATAGGTAGTTGTGCTAAATGTTTTTGTTCCTATATACAATAAACATGTTAGGTATGTAAAATAAACAAAGCAAAATTTGCCACAAATATTACATGTTCAAATAAAAAAAAATGTGTACATTTTTATTTAAGCAGTCAATTAATAATCAGAATTTGACAGAAATATTATTACTTACGATTGACTAGATACATGCAGATTCCATAAAATGATTTGTGTAATAATTTAATTGTCTCTAAAAAATCGTTTTCACTATTTTTTCTATTATCTCTAAGCACTCTAATAATTTAACTAACACTGTTCTTAATGTTTCTGTTTCTATATACACTAAACAGTACACTCAAACATTTAGTTTCTACGGGTATAGTGCAGCATTATTCGTCATAGTCCGATTGTGCTGAAAGACAAAAATAATTTAAAATTCTTCAAAAAATCATAATACAAATTTTTAAGATTAATATTTTACTTCACTTACCACTCTGAGAAATTTCTGCCACCATTATTGGACCCTCGAATTTTCAGGTCCACTGGTTGAAGAAATTTCACCCACTTGCTCCGGTGGAGTTCGTGGCGGAGAATTTCGGCCTACCCACTGAGGCCTCCGCAAATGGATAGGGCGTCTTTGTTCCCGCCGCCGCTCTAGACGACGCCTTCTTTGTTCAGGGTGATGCTATTCTTCATCCACCTGCTCCGGTCCTAGCCCCGCAGGTTGTAGTGGAAACGGAGGTGTAAATCTTGGTGGAGAATTTCTGCCTACCCTCCGAGGTCTGAGCAAAAGGAATAGGACGTCTTCGTTCGTGATGCCACTCCTGAAGATGCCCTTCTTGATTACCCTGAAGCTGTTCCACAGGTTCTTCCTGGGGTGGTTGCTGCACTATTCTTATGTTATTTCCAACAATGCGAATGAGTCCACCATGCCAAAAATTGGTTTGCTCTTCGCGATTCATTTTAATATATTTTCTGGTTAACGGTTGGTTAAAATATATTACTATTTTAAAAAATGTGGGAATTAAAATGAATTTATACCACACCAAGTTAAGAAATTTTGGGTAAAGGGAAAACGAAAGTCATTGAGGAGGGTAGGAAAGGGAAGTGAGTGTCTAAATTTAAAGATTACTTGGGTATAGGATCTTCAACTAACAAATCATGTAATATCTCTTCTCAAAATTCTAATTGAAATTTAGCATGCGTTGTATTTAAACCAGAATTAGTAACTGACGGATTAAGCAACTGGGAACCGATTGAGAATCTCTTAGAAACTAATTCTGATTTAGATATATTACAATTTAATGAAGACGAACCTTTAGAGGATGACTCACAAAATCTAGAAGACATGACAAAATCGAAAGACTATTTAGGTATATTTTCGGCCGACAATCATGACAGTTCAAATTCAGAAGACTTTCATTTTAATATTGATACCATACCTTGCGATAACAATTTGCAATATTTAAACGTTACCGAAAATGTTTCAAATTGCAAATTTTCTTTTGACCCTTTTACCAACAATTGTTCTAAAGAACTCACTTTCTGTAATAATAGGTCACCTTCTGGTTCGGATTTCTCAGTTGGTCGAAACAATGACATCTTCAAAAATAATTCACCTCCGAATTCCCCTTCTGTTTTATCTGATTCTGATAGTGATATCACTTGCGGGCAGAGAAGTCCAATTTTTCTCCAAGGGTTCCAGTATAGTGATATTTCTCAGACAGAATTTACGCCTAATGAAAATACAAATTTGCAACTATGTTCTCCAGAACCATTTTCTTCAGAACCAAAAACACCTGAGCAATTTTATTTTCATAGGACAAATTCGACGAAAACAGACAAACGGTGCGTCAAAAAAATTCATTTTGCCATTCAAAAGAAAAATAAAATGTAGGGAATCACGGATTAATTTGTCAAAATTAAAATCTTATGGCTTTTGTTTAAACAACTTGTTTTAACTCCCAGTTAAAAAATAATTTCATCGATAAGGAACAAGAGAAAATTTGGAATAGAATTAATGTATGGGCAGATTCTATGGATTAAAAAATATTTACACATTTTTTTATCGTCCCCTCTCCCCTATAACCTTTTTTAAAATCCTATTTAAGTTTTGTTCCTACAGTTTTAACTCAGTACGTAAGAAACTCACTGCCTGCTTCCCAAGAAGAGAAGTAGTTAAGGCACATTTTGGAAGAGACAATTTAATTCGTCACATAAAAAATAAGTGTTTAAAAGTATCAGCAAGAGGCAAACAACAACTAGAAGTTTTGGAAAGAAGGTAAGAGTTTATTTTTATAGTATATTCTACATTTTTTTTACGCCTGGCAAGACAAAGCAATACTTTGTTTTTAAAACTCATATTACCTATTACTTTACTTATATATTCAACTTATAAAATTTTTCTATACTCAATACAGAGTGTTTTCAGTTAAAGTGACGAAATTGTATTGGTATTCATTTTGTTAAATATAAGTATGCTACTACGATTGCACATTCACCTATTTTACATGTAAATTTAAGTTACGATTTGCAGTTTTAGAGTCATTTTAAGGCGTGAAATTTTCTATGAAATATTGACAGCAGGGACTTCACTATTTTAAATCTATTTTTATGTCACTACATCACTTTTTTATTTTTGCACTGTAACCGTATTTTGAATTTAGTTGGTGATTTTCTATTATAATTTTAAGTTATTTAGAGAATGCTTTTGTTTTAGAAAGCAACACATATTGTGAACATTGTAAGAAATCTATTAGAACATCACAATAGGGTAGCCACCTTCGAACCAATAAACATAAGAATAACATAGCTTTGAGTGCCGAAGAGTAGAAATTATTAAATCTGCTTTTGATAAAAGAATCATATCATACAGAATTTTAGCAGCAGCCTTATATGTAAACATTCAACTGTTTTTCAATGATATATTAGACAAAATTAGAAGCTTAATAGAAAAATTTCTTGAGACACATACATGCTTGAAATTAAATATGGAATTATTTGGCATTTACTTCAATCCTGGTAACGGAGTTCACGCAATCAAGTCATTCAATACTCTTTAAAGTTATTTGTACCAGCTCATCAACGAAATGTGTGAAATAATAGACCGCAATGCTGATGATTTAGCAGAAAAAGATTCAGGTCATTTTTTAAATGTTTTAAAACCATTTTATATTTTATTAAATATCATAAAAAATCTAATATATTCTAATACATTTTTTTTGTTGCAGGATGGGTTCTATTGAAACTTTTGCATCTAGAAATGAATTTCAACAAATATAATCCACTGCGTTCTTCTTCCTATATTCCAGTACCGGAAGAAATCGAGTTTAAGCGAGCTGTCATTAACCTTCGAAATCAGGACCATTATTGTTAGGCGTGGTGTGTGATCTTGGATACTTTAGGTATTGACTTTCCTATAGCTCTAAAGGACGTAGAAAAATTTGAAAGACAGAACAATATATCTATTAATATTTATTCTTTGGAAAAATTAGAAAAAACTTTAGGTTCAGTTACGAAGTAATAGGTCATCTACATTATTCAAAATCTAAAAACCAAACCATATTAATTTATTATTAATTAGTGATGATGATGGGAATTTTCACTACTGTGATTTAAGTAGATTAATATCAAGTCAAGTTTAAAAACATAATGGAAAAAAATATCTATGTGATGGATGTCTTCAGTATTTTAGTTCAGAAGAATATTTAACTAGACTACTTTTGACTGCGATTTTGTAAGAATAAATTTACCATCAAAAGATTACAAAGAAGACAAATTTGGGAAAAATGTACTGGGACATATTCTTAAATTTGAAAATATTCAAAATCAAATGGAAGTTCCTTTTGTCATATGTGCCGATTTTGAAGGTGTGCTTAAACCTGTTGAGAGCACCGATATTGTAGTTAGGTTTAGATAAAACTTATACTGTAAAAAAATTTGAACATGTCCCTTATTCATTTGCATATTACTTAAAATGTTCGTTTGATGATAATGTGTCAATGCTAGAATTATACAGAGGGCTTAATTGTGCTCAAGTGAACACTGAACTGAACTAGAAAAACTGAGCTATTAGTATTCAAGCGAGTGTCATATTTGCAGCAAACCATTTGAAAATAATAATGAAAAAGTGGCAGACCATTGCCATTTAACCGGAAAATACAGAGGAGTTGCACATTCCTTGTGCAACTTAAATTATAAGCAACTACATTTTATTCCAGTCATATTTCATAATTTAAAAAAATACGATTCTCATTTATTTATAAAAAATATATGCCACAGTCAAGGGCAATTGTCGGTAATAGCACAAAATAAAGAAAAATATATTTTTTTTCAGAAACATATAGAAGTAGACAACTATTATGACCGAAAATTGGGATTAAAAAAAGAAAGTATATAAATTTAAGCTTTATTGATTCTTTTCAATTTTTACCTTATTCCCTTGAGAAATTATCCGGAAAGCTAAGCGGTAATCAGTGTAAAGAAGTTCATAAATATTTTACTGATATTGAAAAATTTAAATATATTTGACTAAAGGGGGTATTTCCGTACAGTTACATTAAAGACCTTACAAAATTAAATAAAACCGCATTACCTGAACAAGAGGAATTTTATAATAACTTGACGAATAAACATATTAGCAAAAAAGAATTTGAAATAGCAATTAAAGTGTGGAAAATATTTAACTGTAACATCTTAGGTGATTATTCTGATATTTACCTAAAATCAGATGTTTTATTTTTAGCAGATATTTTTCAAAATTTTAGAAAAAAATTTATATGAACACCTATAAATTAGATCCGGCCATTATTATACATTTCCCGGTTTGAGTTTTGATTCCTGTTTACGCTATACAGGTATTCAATTAGAACTTCTTACGGACCCTGATATGTTACATTTTTTTTAAAGTAGTGTGCGAGGTGGTGTTAGTACTTGCGCATGTAGAAAAGCCGTTGCAAATAATTTATTTCTTTCTGATTTCGATCCTTTAAAACCTACTAATTTTATTATGTATCTCGATGCTACCAATCTTTATGGATACGCAATGTCTCAATATCTTCCACATACAAATTTCATATGGCTTTCAAAGTTAGAAATAGACAATTTAGATATTACAAACCTTTCCAACTCTTCTGAGAAAGGCTATGTCCTTGAAGTTGATTTGGAATATCCCACGGACTTACATGATGCTCATAATGACTTTCCTTTTTGTCCTGAAAATTATAAACCCCCCAATTCTAATTGCACAAAGTTAATACCAAATTTAAAAGTAAAATATGTAATTCATTATACACTTTTAAAACAGTGCATTGAACATGGATTGAAATTAACTAGGGTACATAGAGTTTTAGGGTTTACTCAGTCACCATGGTTAAAACCGTATATTGACTTGAATACAAAACTACGCAATGAGTCTAAAAATGAATTTGATAAAAATAATTATAAATTAGCAAATAAAAGTATATATGGAAAAACTATGGAAAATGTCGATAAGAGAATTGACATAAGGTTAGTTACACAGTGGTCAAAAAATCACAGAAAAGATGAGGAAGAAAATCTAATTGCCAAACCGTATTTTAAAGATTTAACTGTGTTTTCTGAGAATTTAGTTGCTCTCCAGATGCAAAAAGTTTTAGTAGAATATAATAGGCCAATTTACGTAGGATTTTCAGTTTTAGATATTTCAAAAACTGTAATGTACGATTTTTTTTATAACTTTTGGAAGCCTCTTTATGAAGATAAAGTTAAACTTTTGTACACTGACAGAGACTATTTCATATTAGAAATACAAACGCAAAATGTGTATGAAGATTTAAAACCTAATATAGAAAAATTTGACACATCAAATTATAAACCAAATAATATTCATGAAATGCCAATGACCAAATCTGTAGTAGGGAAGTTTAAAGATGAATATGCTAGTGAACCCATAAAGTGTTTTTACGGAACTTCAGCTAAAGCATATTGTGTCAAAACGGAGAGTGATACTCTTAAGAAGGCCAAGGGAATTAAAACCAGTAGTATTAAAAAACAATTAGATTTTATTCATTACAAAGATGTTGTTGGAAATAACTCAAAAATCTTCTGTACAATGTATTTATTTAAATCTCGTTTACATACAATTTACACCGAATTCTTCTGATGATAAAAGATTTAAAATTCCTAACAGCTTCGACACACTTGCGTGGGGTCATCAGGATATTCCTTTTTACGAATAGTCAATGAACCATGAAGACCTTTCAAATTTGTAAATTCAATTTTTTCTTCCGTTTTTAGTTTTCAAGGTTACAGGTTATATTAAACATCAGAAGAACTCGTAGTCAGTATTCAGTTGTTTCTTTAACTGCTTTAGTACTTGAAGTAAATATGTGTTTAGAAAGCTTTGATTCTGAAATTTACAACAATTTCTATAGAAATTATGAAAAACGACTTTCCTCATTTAAAAATTGGAACGGAAAATTGAAACGTGAAGTGTTAGCAACAGCTACACTTCATATAATGATAATTGCAGATGTTTTTGATAAATATTTGAGTGGACATATGATGACTGTCCCATTGATGAACATTATAAATAATTTAAAACTTGCGACTTGGCGGTATGTTTGTGTTTTTCGAAAGGTAGAAAAAGCAAAGAACAATATGTATTTAAATGTACTAATGACAAAATAGGCATCTATAAGACAATGTTTTGTATATTGACTCGTTTGTTCAACATTTTTTTGATCAATCAATATTTAAAGTGTTAAGAATAATTACTTATTTTTCCAGAAACATTGAATTGTTTATTTTTTACTTATGTGTACGTATTAAAAAGTACTAATGAAATTTATTAGTTATAAAATGATTTTATATGTTTAAAAGGTAAATAATGGATTTTATGACAATTAATTTCATTATTTAATGTATCTCTTTTTTTCTACATTTTTACAATTTTGTGGCTTATTTATTAAAGTATGCTAATAAAAATTGTCAATACTAATATTTTTCCCTGTAATTATTTGTTTTCCAAAAATAGTTATTAGTCATTATTTGAAATGTAAAAATGTAAAATGTGTTTTGTTTTATTGAAAATGTTTGCAAAAGTATTTAAATTTGCTTGTTCTTGCATTATAATCATTTTTTTCTTGGTATTATATTAAACACATTGCCTTTATTTAATCCAGTTTGTTTTATAATGCATACCCATATTTTATTATACGCTATTGTAGCAAGCTCCATGTTTGTGTATCATCCGTCTAAAGTGCTAAAAAGTGAAATATGTTTTAAAAAAAACATTGAAACGGTATGGCCCGAATCTTGCCATTTCATAAAAACTGAAAAAATTAACAATAGTATAGTAGTTTTTTCTTACCAGATAAAACAAGCTGATAAAGCTGATTCAAAATTTTATATTATTATTATAATAATACGATTTTTGACACTAACTGGATTCAAAAATATGTAGAAACCACTTCATGCGAATTTAATTATTATTCTACTTATTTTCATAGTAGAAACTCCGATTTTGACATGTCGTATTATATATTATAATAATTTTATTGGTATTTTTAATATTAACTTCTCGGGGGTGTATTTATTACCGATATAAATTAAATTAAAATACTATTATTTTCAAGTTCTCTATATATGAAACATTTTTAAAAAACCTTGAATTCTAATGCAGAGTAGTGGGGGAATTGATATAAAACCGAGAGATGTTTTAATAAGAATTTAAATATAGCAACCACAATGTTCAGTAAAACTACCCAAGCAAGTGTATAGTCGTTAAATTCTAAAATGAACAGTGAAAGTGAAGTTTGCAAAAAATTAACTGAAAAACTTATTAATTTTAAAATTTATTATCTGAACAATTGTGCCTCAAAGTTTCTTCGTGTTGGATTGCGATTAGATGATTTTTCACTAACAATTCAAATAGGAAGTCAAAATGGATTTTTTATTAGTTTTAAAGAAAAAGATTGGAAGAAGTTAGCGATATATCAGGGAGTTATAACAAGTTATTTTTATACGCCTGTAAGTGACTCGTTTCCGGTTATTATTGGTGACATTACTTTATATTTTGAAAAAATTAATTCTATTCCTATTATAAGAATTCAAAAAGTGGACGGAGTTTATATTTGCCTTGCGTGTGATGCCATGGATAAATTATGGGAACTGCAAGAACTTGTTGAATACCGGATTAAAATACTTAGAAACCAAGAATGTACATAATGTTCTTAATCAAAGCCAAAACACCAACAGTGAAAATGTTAGTACAATGTTGGAAATGTTAATAATGCATCCATGCGAATTGGAAAATAAGCTAAAGAAAAATACCATAAAAAGACAATATTATGAAGAAATCAGTGCATTTTAATGAAGCTAACAATAAAGTTCATTTATTAGAAAAGTGGAAGTTTGCATATAGGCCTGCTCGAATATGTGAATATCAAAAGTTTTATTTAGACCGGATGCGATTTGAGAATAGGATTTTGGAGTACGAAAAAATTATTTGCAATATTTTGGATAAAGAACATAAAAATATAATTTATAAGGAAATATTTAATGTATTTAAATAAATATTTGAAATAAAACAATTAAGTACTTGTTAATCTTTTATTTGTTTTTAAAAATCAAAAATGTATAAAAATATATTACAATACATCTTTTTTAAGAATCCAGGAATTATGAATTTTATCTAATCCTAACCATTTTACTAAAACTTTATTTCCTTTTCGCCTTAAAACTTTTTCAACTAGGTACACGTCAGGATATTTAACCTTTTGTAATTCCTCCTCGTAAAAGGCTCCTTTAATTTCTAAATTGTTTTCGTCTTTAATTAAATACGTTCTAGGATTTGTTAATTTAACCTCATATATTTTAAAAATTTCATTTGACCAATTAGAAGTGTAACCCTTTGTAAAAGCTTCTCTTTGTTTGCTAATTCGGACATAGTCACAAATTTTAAATTTTGGTTTTCTAATATCAATTGTTTTCTTATATGTATAAGATGATGTCAGAACTTCTTTTTCATTGTTTTTACTGATTTCAGATGGTTTTTTTCCTGTAGTGGGATGAGCTGTATTTATCATAGGTTTTTACAATTTCTTGTAAAATGTCTACCCATTTATAATTTCCACGTAAACTAAACTTTTTCCACATTAGAATTTTTATGGTTCTATTTACTCTCTCCACGACACTAGCTTTCATGTTTGAATAAGTATTGTAGTGATTTATGTTAAATTTAACCATTAAATTTTTAAAACTTGTATTAAAAAACTCTTTTCCCATATCAGTTTGTAGATTTTTCGGTTCATATTTTGCTCTCTGTAATATTTTTTGCATCGCCAAAGTTACGTCATTTACAGACTTTGATTTAACTGGTTCTACCCACAGAAATTTTGAAAACACATTGATAACTACAAAAATGTATCTGTATCCTTTATTTGATTTCCAGTGTGGTAACATTTCAATTAAATCATCTTGCCACAGATCATTTATTCCTTTTACAATAACCCTTCTTCGTCTATATTTTTTTCTACTTGGTCTATGAACTTCATTAACAACATCTTCTTTAATTCTATTGCTCATGACTGAAATTGGACAATGATTAAGTTTCAATAATTATCGGACATTTTATTGCTAATTCACCATAAAAAGTTGGTATAGTCACACTATCTTGAGGATGAAAACTAATTGCATCATTCTGGTTGATATATATTCGCTTTGCATATGGAATAGGAATATTGTTTATTTTTAACAAAACCGCTTCTTTGGGGTACTCAACTTTGATTATTTCACCGGAAGTAAATGGAAATTTATATATTAATCTTCCATCTTGAAGTAGTTGATAACTTCTTTTAGAGGCATCATAGGTGCCAATAAAGGGCATAACAATGTTATAAAACAAATTTGTTTTGGCGATGTTGACAACGTTTAAAATTTGAGACGAAGCATTTATATTTAATTTATTTTTATCTCTATCTAATATATGTGACCCAAATTTGTCAATCGACATATTGGCATGAAAATCCTACGAGGAATAAATATTTTGTTGCAATACATTCTTTTTATTTAATTACTTTTGCCTCCCTAAGTTCTTCTAAAATTGACACAATTTCATTTTGATGACTTGTATGGCCCGCCATTTGCGATGATACAAGTAGTTTCAATCTTTCAACTATTTCTTTAATATTGTCGAAATAAATGTAGTCAATTTTTTTGTTAGATAAGTTTAACATTGCTCCACCTTTTTTTGTCTCTGAGGAGGTCTTAACTTGCTTAAAGTACTGAAACTAGAGATACTTGAAATGCTAGATGTAGAAGATCTTGTAGGTTTAATAATGTTTTTTTCTATTAAATATGGTTTAATTTTTGTTATGTATTTCGGATCTGTGGTTCCTTGAACTTGCTCTTTGGGGGTCATAATTTCTTTTGTAAGCATTTGTTCGTTTTAATATGTCCATATAATTTTATACATCATCAGGTTTGTAACCTTAAGGATCTTTAAAAAAAAGTAGTTCGTACAACCTAGTAGTTCCTTTAAAAATTAGATCTTTAAGTTTTACGTTTTAAGTTTTCATCTTTAAATTGAACAGTAGAATCTCCGATTTTTCATTTTTCTAGTAAAGGGTCGTGAACAAAACCATGTGTATGATCTAGTTCACGACTACCCTTAATCGAGTCATCAACAAATGATCTTACGAGTGGGTGATACACTTCGAGATACGTATCGTAAACGTCACCTCTTTTAGTTAATTCAAGCAGTCTTATATCTGCTGCCATGGGTTCAATAAAAGATGATTCGGATGGACGACTGGGTTGAGTACCAGCTGGTTCATCTAAGAACACATCTTTATTATAATTTTGTAAAATGTCTTCATCTTGTAGAAATGATGGAATATCATGAGGAAAATCATAGTTACATTTTCAACACATTGAACACATTTTTTAAAAAATGTCGAATGACATATCCGAGGTGACATGATCATTATAAAGATGTTTTAAATTCGTACCATCTTGTCTAAATAAAATTAATAAATTTGCATTATCTCTAATTAGTTGTTTTGGAATTGAAAAATAGGTTTGACACAAATAAAAGCAATCGGTGTTTTTATGTCGACAAAAGGAAAAGTAATCTCGCATAATACTTTGATTACAGCAAACAATAATATCAAAAATTATTAGGGTTGGGTTTTACCTCGGTAGGTGACACAATGTCTTCTCTGTTTGTCGACTCAAAATATCTTATTTTTTTAATAGTCTCCATTACGTTTTTTAAAAACTCATATTTCGTTTGGTACAAGGATTTTGAAAAAATATATACATTCTCAAAACGTAAACCATTTTCTGATATTAAAAGAGCGATAACCACATTGGTTTTTCCTGAACCAGAAGGTCCTACAATTAAAGCTCTTTTGGAACACACCCCAAATAACTTTCCATGCTTTTTAAAATTATTTAAGTTGACATCATGATTTTTGACTGGCAAAGAGAAAGATTGTTTTTCTAACCACATTTTAGGAAAATCAATGTGTATCTGAGAAATATCTTCAGGATTTTCTTTTAAATATATAACTTCAATTAAGCTTCAGTATATATAAAATAGGAAGACGAAGTATTTGTAAACATATTAGGAGGTCAAAGCTCATGACGAGAGGTGGTTCGTTAAACACTTTAATTAACAAGTTACCATTCGAATTACACATTCCATCATACAATTATTTTGGTCCAGGAACCAAACTAGGTAAACGGCTTGTTAGAGGAGATAAGAGCAAAAATCCTTTAGACGAAGCTTGCAAACAACACGATATTGCTTACTATACATTTTCTGATTTAAAACAGCGCAACGAAGCGGATCAGGTATTGGCATTAAGGGCATTTGAAAGATTCAAGTCACCTGGGGCACCAATCGGTGAAAAGATTGTTGCTTAGGAATAACTGGTATTATGAAAGCTAAATCAAGACAGGTAATGGGGTTACGAAAAGGAAGGGGAATAAAGTTAAAAAAAAGGTTCAATCAAAAAAAATTCTTTTCAGTCTGCAGTTCAAGATGCGTTGTTTTTAATCAGCAATTATAAAGGAAAAGTAAAAAATCTTACAAATCGAATTATCCCAATTCCAAAATCCGGCGGAGTTTTACCATTAATCCCTCTTTTTGCAGGATTATCTGCTTTAGGAGCACTTAGTGGTGGTGCTGCTGAACTTGCTTCAGCCGTTAATTCGGCGAGAAGCGCTAAAAATAAACTTGAAAAACAAAAAAGACATAGTAAAGTTATGGAGCAATTATCTATTGCAAAAGGTTTATTTTTGCGGCTATATAAACAAGGGTGTGGATTATATTTAAAACAAAAAAACTGTTAAAGATGCTGCCTTGCAAACCACTAACTAACATTGATTTAAGAAAGTATGTCAAGAAATTACAAATTCCAAAATTTTAACCCTCCAATTTATGTACATGTTGACTCAGTATATGTTATAGGTTTAACTAATTTTGAAACTTTTAATGCTATTCCAAATATTGATAAAAAAAACAAATTTTTCTATGGGGATGGTAACGATTTTATTGAAATCCCTCCCGGAAGCTATGAAATTCGAGATAATAATAAATATTTAATAGAACAATTTGATAAAATAGGGATTTCGTTTCTTTTATTTGCAAATAATACTACTCTACAATCGGTAATTAAGTCTTCTACAAATCTCACATTTAAAGAGGTTAGTATAGGCAACATTTTAGGATTCAAAGATCAGGTTATCAGAAGTGATGGAGAGAGTAAACATTCAGATGTTCCTGCAGAAATTATAAAAGTTAATTCACTATGTATCGACTGCACTATTGCTGAAGGTTCCTACTTGAACGGAAGACCCGTTTATATTATTCATCAATTTTTTCCATACGTCTCTCCTAGATTTAAAATAATTGAAAGTCCCCAAAATATTATATATTTTCCTGTAACCGTGAAAGTGATAGACAAAATTACTGTAAGAATATTATATCAAAACGGGGGAATAGTGAATTTCCGAGACGAAACAGTTACACTTAGACTGCACATTAAAAAACTAGATTAAAAATGGTTATATTATACAACAGAAATTTTAGTATTCCAAATAAATAAAACTAAAAACAAATAAAATAAACCATAGTAGGTTTTTTACATTTTAATTTCAATATTTTTGTACTGTTCTATTTTGACATTAAAATCATAGACCTAATAATATTTACACCAAATACATAATTCACTAAACAAGTATCACAAAATTTTAATAACTTTACTCTATGTTTTAAGTGTTTATTAATATTTTTTTCAACTTAACAATTACATATTTGACATAAAAATTGTATTCTTTTAAAATCCATTTTGTGTAACGTACAGGGTCTTATTATAACAAATATATAATTTGACATGTACTGTAAACAGTAGAATTTACACTAAAAATGTCTCCTTATTCTGTCTGACCAGTGCTGTAAACAGTGGAAAGTGCACAGGCTTATATTCAAGATAAATATTTTTATTTCGAAAATATCTGGCAGTATACCAGTTACAATATATATCTGCAGGTTCATTAATATTCACAGGAACATTTGTCACGTTTGATACACTGTCTTTTAAGTGAGGCACTAGACCTATTTGCTGATTAGCCAAATTAAATATTTTATCGTTTGGCTTTACATTTTCATCAGGTTTTATTAAATCATAATGTATGTGAAACCATACATTATAACCAGTGTCTTGAAATGTTCTTACGCTAACATTTCTCAAAATATAATATCGTCTATTATTAATTAAAACAAAATTATAACTGCGCTCTTCTGGATAATATGTCTTTGTCGTCGTCGCCGTCGTTGGTTGACTATTAGTTAGGACACAATAATTGAAAAGAATACCAAAGGAAAGTAAAACAAATTTACTCATTATTTTGCAGCCTTCTCCTTCCTTCGTACTCTTCTTTTAAATAATACAAAACGGTATGTCTATTAATCCTCTTTTGTCCGTGAATTTTTTCACAGCGGCAAAATGCACAGATGTTTGGAGATATTGAGTTCCCTCTACACTCTTGACACGTTCTGTCGACTGGAACAGACATATATTACCACCAGTCTGGTTCGTGATCGACTGCTATTAAATCCTCTATATTTTACATATTTATTAATTACTTTAAGTGCTATACGTTTTTTATCACCTGGTATAAGCTATTATTCGAAACAAATATTATTTATTAAAACATTATTATTACTCATCTCAATACTATACAAAGATCTCCTTATCTACATCCTCGACTTTTTCTTATCTGCGAACCTGACCTTTAGTCTTACGTCGTGGAACACATTCATGAAAACAAGCTATTCTCGGTATTTTTCCAAAAACAAATATTTTACATATTTATTCAAACATTGCTCATCTCAATACTACACAAACATCTCGTTATCTACATCCTCGACCTTTTCTTCTCTGCGAACCTGACCTCTAGTCTTACGTCGAACATATTAATTTTAATTAACAGAAAGACAATTCTCGGTATTACGGAATTCGGCGAGGCGAGGCTCGGCTCTTGTGATGACGCGAGGCTCGGCGCTTCTTGTAATTTTTTTTGGTAAATAACTGCTACCTGTGCAAACCAGGTGTCACGCTTAATACAGGTGCACAAAAGTTGACAGGTAAACACTTCTTGCAGGCAGGTGAGCCGAAAAGCTCCTGGGACCGATCGGTGGTCAAGATGCCATCGAGGTGTCCCAGGACCGCCCCTGCTATACTACCGCTATTATTATTATAATTAAACTTAAATACTTGCTAAAATATATTTGGTTGGAATTTGGGAAAAACGCCGAATTATTGACTATATTCTAACCTCGATTTCTATTAATTAAAAAAGCCATATTCTGGCAAACAGATATGTTTTCTATATTTTAACTTCAATACTTACTGGAATATATCTGGTTATGTTGTGGCAACAAAATTGACAGATATTTCTACTTTTTGGCCATCCAATATTACAAAAAAAAGTTGGAGGTTTAATTACCCCATAAAAGATATTTTTGGCCAAGTAATTATGCTATAACCTATCTACATTAAAAACTGTTACTTTTGAAGCCAAAAAATCTAATTTGAAGCGTGCTTTCATGGCTGGAAAACAAACCAAGAATCATTTGCCAAAATTTAACAAATCTCTGGTTTTATGTGTCTTTTATGGCTAACTGTTAGAAAAAAAGCTCATCAACTAATTTGTGTTACTTGGGTATTGTTGCTCATTTCAATGATTAACAGGAAAAAACAAAAATAATCTCTTATCAAATCGCGGAAACCAAATATTATTATTGCTTATCTCAATACGTCGAAAATATTATATGTGTTAATTATCAGAATAATTAACAGGAAAAAATAAGAAATAACCTCTTCAATCAATTCGCGAACCTCTGTATTACGTTTAATGTGTGTAAAAAAAAAATAAGAATTCGGCTAGGCTCGGCGGGCTCCTGGGGCGGATTCGGCTCAGCTCGGCAGGCGTGGCTCTTGAGGCGGGCTCAGCTAGGCTCGGCATGCTCTTGGGGCGGGCTCGGCTAGGCTCGGCTCTTCATACGTGTGTAAACAAAACCATCAAAATTGTAATTTTTGTTTGTGTTTGTTTTTGTTCCCACGTACTAGTTGGGGTGAGGCTAGCCTCAACGCCCTCTATAACTTGTCTCTACAACAACACAGCTCATAAGTACATATTCGTTTTGTATACATCGTGCTTTTAAACATTTATTACCAGCTCCCTAGTGATCTAGCGGCTATCATCTCCGACTTGCATACGCGAGAACCTCATGGGCCTAATTCTCGAAACCAGCGTTCTCATGAGAAAAGTGGACGGAGTTCTTTCGAAAACTCCTTGTAAGAGAAGCTGCTTCTACTGGTATTTGTGGAGAGAACGGCGTGATCTCCAGAGAAGTGGGTGTATTTTGTAAATTGTAATGGTGATTTTAATCTGCACTTTGTTTTGTATTTGTGTATTTGGAACGGTTTATTTAAGTTTCTGATGTGCTAGTTAAAAATTATGAATCCAATGGAAGGAAGTGCTGCTATTTATATATCTCTTGATAATCTTGAAGGTAAGAATTTATATATGTATGTACCTATATATTTTAACATATTTAGGCTTTCTCCAAGATACCTACTCATTTACCTCTTATATTTATTTTAGAAGCATAGGAACAAAATGAACGTCCTCATCGGAAGATGTATAAGGCTCTTGATGCAATGGATTTGAACGATACAAAATTTATAAAACTGTTTAGACTGAATAAAGAGCTGACTCAGCAACTTATAGAGATGGTATACCCGTATCTTAGAGGCTCAACAAGAGCATCAGCAATAAGTATCACTATTAAGGTACATATGATATTAACCAATATATAGTAGGTAGTTTCTTTAGGACACCTACTAAATTTTAAATATTGTCCTAGTTGTTTGTCTTAAAAATCTAATATATTTTTTTTGATAATACAGCCCTTCGGATCTATGCAGCTGGAAGAAAACCAAGAAATAATTGGTAGTAATTTATTTGCTGCAATAAGTCAAGCAAGTGCATCTCGTTGCATAAAAGAGGTAACCGATGCTCTAAATCAAGACATCATTTTTAATACATGGGTGAAATTTCCACAAAACATTCAAAAGCTGGAAACTTTACGAAGAAGGTAACATGCAGATGTTGAAATACCTAATTATTAATTTTCACTGTAAGAGCTTGATAAAATCCATTAGTAACATTCAGCTAGAAAAAACATTTTAGCTTCTACACTTTTACATGCCTTGTCAACTGAATTTTTTATATTCTCGACAATAAAGTTCGTGTTGATTTGATTTAATATTTTTAGATTTTATGAGAAATACCAATTTCCGGGTGTTATTGGCATAATTGACTATACGCATGAAGTTATTGAAAGGCCGTCTGGAATAGAAAATGTATGTCAATAGGAAAAATTACCACTCAATTAATGTACAGTTGGTAAGGAGTTTAACCCGCCATCAGTAACGTACTTCAAAATCACATAGTCGGTAACGTGTTAGATTTTACCTAAATCTAGTTCTGAATTAAAAATATTTTAGCACGTAGAATATTTTTATTAATGATTGTAAAAACAGTAACTAACTAATCTAAATTTGCTTGAAAGTCTTTAAAGTCAACATAAAATAAAAACACTAAAGTATTTAAAACTTGATATTAGGATAAGGACTAAAGCTAAAAGGTAATAAATTACAAAAAATATTTATATTTCTTCTCCAAGTGTAATGCAACCACGACAAGTAAAAATAGTTTCAGACGTATGTTCTTTACAATAGGGTTACTTGGCTCTTTCAAAACGGGTATTCTTATCATCGAATCTAAGCGCTTGTACCAAAGTCTGAAAACGGCGCTGCGACATTGTAGCTAAAAAATATTCAGGAGGTGTTCCATCGCTATTCTACAGCTCGGCGGTATTTAGATGTTGAGCTCGTTTCACTCCGGCTAAATACAAGAGACCCAATAGAGCATTAATTTCTTCAAAATCTGTTGGCGAATAGTGTTTTCGCTCTTGTAGTCCTGTCTCATCCTTTTTAGTTGGTTGTTTGTGCACTCGGTGATATGACCAATCAATTCATCGGAGAAATAAAGTTTCCAGCAGTCTATTATTGTTTTTGCAGTTTTAACAAAACCTTTTACTCCCGGTAACTTAGTAACAATATTTTGCCTCGCGGTTTTAGTAATCTTCTTTGTAATTTTGTGAACTAGCCATTTTTATCCGTTTTTTCCTGTATACATAGAAGAAAAATTTTTATCACCTGCTCGTCTGACTTCGACTACTTGCATGCTGTTATCCATATCACCTTCTTCATTTTCGGCATCATTTTTTTCAGTGTTGCTCATGTGTATGCCATGTTCTGGAGGAGCGTGTTCATCAGAGATTGATGCATCTGAAATATACTGGCCCTATCTATCTCGTTTTCCTTTTCATTTTTACTCCAAACTAAAGGTACAAGGGATTCTAAATATATTTGTTCCTTTTCACATAATACATAAGACATAATGGCTTGAAATAACTAAAACTAATTTACAATTACCAAATAACAGGAGAAAATAATTTAGAAAATATTACCTTTAGACGGTACCGTTGTTAAATTTGATCTCACTTATAGAAGAAAAAATTAACTACTTATATTGTAACGTGTTAGATTTTTCCTAACGGTCGATGCTTCGTCGCAATAAATGTCGTCTAGTTACTGAACGTAAGCAGGGTGATTCATGACAGTACGGCATGAGTCTTGACAGTTGTCGATTAGAGCATTCATAAGCGCATGTTAATAGAGAGCTTCTAAATAAAAAGTTAAAACGGAAAACGTAAAAATGTTAGATTTTATCTAACATGGTTACCACTGGCGGGTTAATGGTTTGAATAATTAGGTTTTTATTTAGATACTTGCATTATGCATGTAATGCTTACATTAGTCTATAATTAATTTATAATAAAATTGTAATGAATTTAATTTACTTTCACACAAATTTTCGCCTTGTTTTAATGTAGATTTTTATTTTTAGATATGTGATGAAAATCTGCATATAATGAATGTCAACGCTCGGTTTCCAGGATGTTGCAATGATATTCACATTTGGAAGCAATAAAATATTTCACAAATCATGGAACAAGAGTAATAATGTATCCATTGGACCACCCCCCACTCTTACGTCCCTGCCCCCTCACCCTGTGACGTCATTTGAACTTGAGGGGACCCGCCCACTTGACCTTGGGTTCATTTGACCTTGTTTTTTGAAAGTCAACACCCCCTCCTCTTACGCTTCTGCCCCTCGCCCGGTGACGTCATTTGACCTTGAGGGTGCCCCGCCCACTTGACCTTGGGTTTATTTAACTTTGAAAATTTGAAGATCAAGTTGATGCCTCGCCCACTTGACCTTGGGGTCCATTTGACCTTGATATTTTGACGGTCAATTTGTTTGACATTGAAATGACCTTGATAATGTTTTGAAGGTCAAATTGTAATTTTTAATGGGGGGTGTTATACGAAATAACCTTGATAATTTTTTGAATGTCAAATTGTTTTACCTTGAGATGTGTCTGGTTAGTGGGAGGTGCTTCATATTAAGTAATGCGTTTGTTATGTAAACGGGTAGGGGTGTTAGACTTGAAGCTTACCTCTATAGAAAGACTCGGTTAGTATAGAAAACTTCATATTGAGACGCGAATCATTTACAGTGGGAACTCGCTCTTAAATAGAAATATTGTGTGGTGTATTCTGAAAGTTCTTTTAGGTATACTATATTCGGGTTTTGACTTTCAATACCCTTATTCCTTTTTTAATAATGACTATTTGAAAGCAAACATTTGTTGAAATTAATAAAGCGCTTAAAGTAGATGTTGAGCGGAGAGCCATAACATCATTAACGGTGGGAAAAATATATATTATTAAGAAAATTAAGTTAATGATAACACATTTTGGGGAAACTATTCTGGTAACATTATATGATAGAACTCGTAATCAAACTTTTCAATCATTTTTACCAAAACGCGTTGTTGAAGCTCTTCCGTTGGACACAGTCGAAAATATGAATAAACGATAAATTCACTTTGACTTATTTAGAACAGAACTCGCGAGTGTTTGCCAATGGTAATACAAGGTCATTATTAAATTTTGTTGTTTTGGAATAATAATATTTAACATTAAAGGTACCATTGTTGTATTATAATTTAAAAAGTTTATTAAATAAAAAATGTAATAAGGGAGTTGTTAGAAACAAAATTCGGAATCATAGATTCTTCACACATGTATTTCTTATTAGATATAGGTGATGTTACTGAAAGGTATGATTCCCACGTAAGCATAATGAGCACTCCTACGTCCGACGTTTGCTAGTACAGCTAAGAAAAATGTCTGAAGATATTCTTTCACTTTTAAGTCAGTTTGGAGTCGATGACCGAGAAAAGTATATTAAATATTTGGATGATTCATCCAATTTAACTGCAGGAGCACATATTTGTTAAAAGTATGTATATGGATCACCTTGGATACCTTTTGTTCAGAAATGCTTGAGGAGGGTCTAAAGGATTTTTTAATTAAAGTTCCACATATTCCAAATGATATTGTGGAGAAATATCGATTATACGAAGATTTGGGTGTTGACGAAGTAGTTGCTGAAAAACAACAAGAGGAAAATCTACAAAAACCAGTTAAGGTTCATCAAATCAGTATCAGTGGTGACCAGAGTGATGTACAAAAATATGCGGTTCCTGAAAGCAGTACCAACGATGACCAGAGTGGTGTTGACACAGTGGATATAATGGATGTAGATTAGAAAAGCAAATGAAGACTGTGAAAAAGACAATGTACATAATGAAATTTGAATTGTATTTTTTTTGCAAATAAATTATTAGTATTACTGTATTTCTTTTATTTTCCCTATTTTTAAGTTTTTAGATATAACCAATATTTTTGAATTTTACTTTAGTTCTAGTTGAGAATGGGACGAGTTAACATCACAATTGATAAATTTGGTTGTCAAAAAGTTGATACAAAAATACATCATTCATTACGCAGTCCTCCAGGAATTGGCTTTACATTTACTATTGATCATCAATATGATATTCAAATAAAATCTTTAACTAACGTCGCAGACCCTTTGAAAGGTAGTGATATTGTAACCCGAGACTATTTCCTTCAAGAAATTCACAAGCTTCGGATAATACTGGCCCAATTATTTAATGAAATGCATCACAAAATTAATGGAATATTTATTGATTTTAGGTCCGAAATAGAATTTGTATATATATATATATATATATATATATATATATATATATATATATATATATATATATATATATATATATATATATACTTGATAGTAGAAACAAGTGAAGTAATATTATCTAACCTTGAGAAGAAAGTTGATCAGTTAATTAGAGAAACTATTTAACTAACGTAACAGATCCCACAAGCTTTATTTTATACCTTATATTGCTGCACTTTTGGCGAAAAAAAAATTGTTTTAGATAAACATGGGTCGTGTTAACAACAATTGATAAATTTGGACTTTAAAAGGTTGGTGAAAAAGTGCATTTATTGCGGGGGTCCCCAGGAAGCTTACTCCAGATGGTCAATATGACATTCAAGGAAAATCTTTAACCAATGTCGCCTCACCGACCCAGGATAGCGATGCTGTTACCCTGGAATATGCGCTTAAAGAAATTCACCGATTACGTGTATAAATGACAGATATAATGAATACAGATTTTCTTGATATGGTTCGTAGTCAGATGAACCAGCTTAAAGAAAAAATTGCTAATATTGAAGCAACAAAAAGAGATGTGCTCGAGAGAGTTGAAAAAGGCGTAATCAGAATGCGTGATCTAGACAAAAAAGTTGTTATGTTAATTTCAGAATTTAAAGTGAAGACGAATCAATATAGCTCCAGTTTGTCGAGGAGTACTTATATATATGAAGATAATAATTTATTTAATTTATAATTATATAAGTACCTATTTAAATAAAACAAGTTTGAAGTTCATCATGTATTTCTTTTACTAGTATACTTAACCATTATACATATTTTGATAGGTTAGAGAGAAGAAATCAAATTGATCTGAAAATCCTAACCAACTAACAAATAATTGATTAATATTAATCTTCTTGCGGCGGCCAAGTCCTTTTTCCACTAAATAAACATTAGGACTATTTGTTTTTTGCAGTTCAGTTTCATAAAAACATCCTTTAATAGGCTGACCTTCTGCTGAGAGGTAAGTTGGTGGATTGGTAATGTTAACTTTTGCGATTTTAAATTATTCCGTTGACCATGAGGGTGTATAGCCTTTATCAACGACGCTTTTGTATTTGCTTATACGAACTACGTCACCCAAACGAACTTTGAACTTTTTGGGAACGACTTTTATCTAACTGTATGCATTAATACGTGTGGTGGATTTAACGTTTATTGGTTTCATACCAATAGTACGATGCTTCGTATTGTTATAGGTTTTTGTGATAGGCGGCAAAAGTTGTATCCATTTGTATTTTTGTGCGTGGGTATGACTCGTTCAACTTTAGCTGCTTTTTTAGTGCTGTACGTCGAATAATGATTAATGTTGTATTCCTTGACAAGATTTTGGAATCTGTTATTAAAAAATTCTTTACCATGATCGCTTTGCAGATTTTTTGGTGTATATCCGGCGTCTTCAAAAATGTCTTTCATTGCTTTAGTGACTTCAGCCCCAGTCTTGTTTCTAGTTGCCCTAGTATAGACAAATTTGGAGTAGCAATTTATACACACTAGTGTATATTGTTGCATTTCGGCCAAATCGATTTGCCACAAGTCATCGTACCCTTTAATAATGGTGCGTCTCATAGGAAAATTTTTTCTCGCAGACTTATGAAGTTCATTAACAATTTTTATTTTTTCACTGCTAGAATTCATAGTTTCAACTCACGTCTCTCGAGATATTGATCAAATTAGGTAATAACGTAATAAATTATACCTTCCTCACGGAGTTCTTCGATAATTTACATTATTTCATTATCGTGTCCGGTATGACCAGTTATCTTTGAACTCCATAGCAATTTCCACTAATTTCTTGGGTTTGTTCCAATAGACTTAGGTAATATTTTTCGATAAAACACGATTTTTTAATGGTATTGCTACTTTCGCATATGTTTTTTTTCTTGCTATCCCACTTCCCAATCGGTTTCCTGTCATTAACGGTTTTGTAATGTTCATATTTTTTTCCACCTGGTTTCTTGTAATCCCCGCATCTCGTCATACCCTTTGTACGCCGCATTTGTCAACTGTAACATATTTTATAGGTTTCTAAGGCTTCTGGTGTCATCTTTTCTATATGTTGTAATACCGGCTGATTTTTTAAGAATATTAAGTCGTAAATTTCCGCATTTCCTTCATATGTTGCAATATTCTTAGCTTGGCTCCATAATGTCACTTTACCAGAAGAAAAACGTATTTCCAAATTACCCATATACTTTTCATATTTTACTTTTGGATCACAACGTTCCCCATAAACCGTGTGAAATCGGGATGGTTTTGTCTTTAATTCATTTAAGTATGTATTAATTATAATATCTGGAGATGTATGAAGCTTCATTAGGGTATTAATTATTGCCGTAGATTTGTTTGATGGAGATGGTGTTGCATAGATTCCATCAAACGACTCGTTTTTTAGGGCTTCCACCGATGTTTCAGGAATATACTTATATTGCGGATGGTGTTGATGTTTCCAACGGAGGATTCTCTGAAATGTGCTTGCTTGACGAACCTAAAGGTTCTATGGATGTGCTGGCAGCTTTGTAAAGTTTTTGTTTTTTCTTAATATATTTTTGTGTTACAGCATCGGGTATAGAAGTCAAAGGTTTAGCAATCGGCTCATAAAATTTTTCCAATTCAAATTTATCTTGTGTTTGAGTAGGTCTAATTTGTTTGAACTTTTTCCGAACGGAATCTGTAACCCCGATCAATTGACGTTTCAGATCAATATCATCATTCATCTTGAAGGCGATGTTACTAGAGTATCAGGCAACACTGAAATGAGTATGCACTGATCTTATTCTGCGTAACCCTTCCGATATCTTCCCGAATTTAAATCACTGTCTTTATCAATAACTAGAAATCCATACTTGTCATTCCAACAGTTAGCACACATCTCTTGAAATTGTGTGAAAGTTACATCTGGTGATACATGATCAGAAAAAATATGGCGTAGGTTCATTTTATTTTGTTTGAACATTATGATTAAATTGGCGTTATCACGTACTAATTGCTTAGGAACTCGGGAATTGGTTCGCGCTAGGTAAAAATTATCCACGTTTTTATGTCGTCCCCTACTGAATTACATCATCAAATATGAAAATGGAATTTGGCTTGGCATCGGCTGGTTCCACAAGATCTGTTGTGTCGCTAAAAGTGTAATAACCAAGACCCTTGGTTGGTGTGAACATTTTTCTAAGATATTCGTATTTGGGTTGATACAGCGACTTTGAATATATGTAAACATTTTCAAAGCACAATCCTAAAGGATGTGTAAGTAAAGCAATCATAACATTGGTTTTTCCACAATTAGAAGGTCCTATTAGCAATCCACGAATGGATAATGGTGACAAAGGACCGTGCTGCCGCCTCACATTCTTCCCTACATGTCCAGATCTAACTTTTGCGTCGAGATCTATTTCTAGTTTATGTTTCAGCTTTACGATACGCATTTTCGAAAAAAAAGCATTTTATATCGAACAATTGACTTTACAATTCAGTCAAATGCTGTCCGTCAAACGAAGTGGACGTTGTCAACCTTCAGTTAAGACTGGGTGTGACATAGTGAATTCATTAATTAATAAACTTCCGTTTGAGTTACATCTTCCCTGGTACCAATATTGTGGGCCCGGCACTAAACTTGCAAAGCGATTAGCGAGAGGTGATTTAGAAATTAATCCATTAGATACAGCGTGTAAGAAACACGATTTAGCGTATTCAGAAAACAAAAGTAATTTAAGTTTACGTCATCAAGCCGACCACGAACTTAAACAACGTGCTTGGGAAAGAGTAAAATCAAAGGACGCCTTTGCAAGTGAAAAAACATTTGCTTGGTAGGTAACAAATATTATGAAGGCTAAGCAACGTTCTGGTATGGGTGTATCGAAGCTGTCAACTAAAATGAAATGCTCCAAAGGAAATCGACGTCGCGACAGTAGATCTGTGAAAGGGAAACGTATACCCAAACTCAAAAAAATATCTAAATTTGCTTTTGGATCGGCGTTGCGACAACCTATTCGAGCCGAATTAGTTAAAGCTGGTGGCAAGAAATTAGCCGAAAAAGACATATTTAATGCATCTAGAGTAGGTGTGGCTGTTGCACGGAAATTACTAAAAGCTTGCGGTGGCAAACGGAAGATACGGACACCTAGAATCATACCTATTCCAAAGGTTGGTGGATTATTAGCTTTAGTACCAATATTTGCCGGACTCTCGGCGTTAGGGTCCTTAGCAGGTGGTGTGACTGCAAAAATGCAACCACCCAAAAAACTGGTGGTGGGTTACGTCTAAATTCGAAAGGAGGTGAAATGTATTTGAAATCATATAGGACAGGTTTAGGACTTTTTATGAACCACTCAAAAAACTAATAAAAAGCTTTTCTCGAAGGCCACTATCGAATATTGATTTAGAAAGGTATGCATTAGAGTTACAAGTGCCATATTTTAAAGGTGTAGATTCACTTTCTCGACGTGGTTTCAGACGTTATGAATCTGCTATTATTAATTTGGATAGTATAAGAGGAGTTGGAACGCATTGGGTAGCATATCGAAAAAATAATTCAGAAGTTACGACTTACGACAGTTTTGGTGATTTGCCACCACCAATTGAATTGATTCGATATCTGCGAATGGGTCGGGAAGCAGCAAAAGAAATTTACTATACATACGATCGACAGCAGAGATTTGGAACAGTCTTGTGTGGACATCTATGCTTAAAGTTTTTCTCTCAGTCGTAAAAAAAATCAGTATGTCGTTAACTCCCTAGATGGATCGGGATGGTTTCATCGTTGAAAGCACATCATCGTTTCAATAGTTTATTAAAAATGACTTCTAAAGAGTTAGAAAGTATGCCCAAGGAGGCAATGATTGCTTGTTCCCCAAATGAAATCGCACTTGTGTTTGGGATTAATTACCAGAATACATGAAATGTGACATCGATGTATTGAAGTATCAGTATTGTACGGATCATTATGCAGGCAAGAATTTAAATGTAGATGTAGGCGATGGACCAGCATTTAGAATATTGTTTTGCTGCTACTGTAAAATACATGATGTAAACATTACAGAAAAAAAAATGGTTTCAAAATTTGGAACGGAGGAAACGACGTGCTAGTTTGAGCTCTCTAAACTGCTGCAGACAACAATAAAAGTAAAAAAAAAATTGATTTTTTTTATCAGTCGTGTCGTACACATTCACTCTAACAGGTGTTAAGTGAAGACTTTTACCCGCCATTAGAACTGAGTCCAGTAAATAAATATGGGTTTGCACTTGTTGGATTTTACACATATAATTCTATTTTTAATATCGATAAAAGCAACAATTCATTTTCCTACTATTAAACTAGAACTAAAGAAACTAGCGTAGCGATGGGTTTTCGTTACAATCGCAAACCGTATATATTTTCTTCAATATGTCAAACAATGGCAAATCATAATAAAAAGAAACAAATTGCTAGAGCGGAGTTTATTCACGATCCTGACGTTAGACCAGAAGGACATCACCATCTCTCTGTCAAAGATAGTAGATTTCTTCAATCCATTGGTTTGAAACTACGAAGTCAGCGAAAATGATGACAACTAGTGAAAAAATGAAGGTTTTTACTGAACCTATTTTCGATAATTCCATCATAAGTCTGCAAGAACACACATATAAACCCTATGGTTCACCCAAATTCCAAAATTCCGATGAAATTCGTATTCCAGTTCACTTTCAAGACATCATTTTGGATATATCGGAAAGTTACATCTATATCGAAGGAACATTTAAACCAAAAGATGCTACCAAAAAGCGTTATCTATCTATCTAATTTGATATGAGATGTTTGTCAGAAAACCAGGTGTTACTACAGCCCTTAAAACAATGGTTTCCTTTGGTAGTGCACAGCTGAAACCAGTTTTGACATGTGGCTGGGGTCTAATGAACAAAACCAACACATTGTGGATTCTACTAGTAATGTATTTTCTGGTAAATTACCCCTTAAATATCTAATGGGTCTTGCTGAAGATTATACGAAGGGGATTTTTAATATTAAACAGGAATTGATTATAATAATTTCTCGAACTTTTAACAACTGTTATATTGGAGAAGTTGAAGCCGATCTTAATATTGACAAACTGGAGTGGAAAATTAGTCACATTATTCACGAGGATAAGCAGAGGCTGAAAATATTGTTACGTATTAATAAGGGTGGTAGTAATGCAAATATCCGAATGGCTTATCGCATGTCGGATCTTTAGGAGCTTCTCACTCTTCGAGAAACTTTGTCCGACGTTTGGGCCATAAGAACAAGCACTAGTCTAGAAAAACCTCGTTATTTGATAATCGGATTTTAGAATAATGGAAAAGCCGATAGTTATAAAGAAGATGCTACTTTATTTACAACTGCAAGTAGAAGCGACATTCGAGGTTATCTTAATTCTAGAGTATTCCCATATGAAAAATCGAATTTGGATTTTTCTAAGAAACTGTACGCGGCAGCCTATTAAAATTACCAAAATTTTCAAAGTAGTTTTTGGGATCGAGCATGATGGATTTAGCTGAATACTTAAAAAATCCGTTGTTCGTTATTGATTGTTCACATCAGGCCGAAGCTGTAAAATCTTCAACGATGGACGTCGAGATCGAATTTGAAACACGAATCAATCAGTTTCCTAAAAATATTAAAGTGTTCGGATTAATAATCCACGATTCTTTTTTAGTTATAATATGTTAAATGGTTCTGTATCAAACAAGCTTGTTTAGTTGTGGAAAGCTATTTATAATTATACTTTATATTTAGCATATGCTAAATTACATTTTATTATATACATTGTTATATAGGTTAAGTTTAGCGTTTTGATATATAAATTTAAGTGTAAGAGATAGTTTAGTCTTTAAGGTTACAACAAATTAAATAATAAAACATATTGTACCAGTTATTTTGCATTTTATTTTATGTATAAGTTGTAAGTTCCTCTAGGTAACAACATGGCGAGTTAGCTGCCCCTTTCCAATTAATCTACGCATTTCACTTTTTGCGAATTTAAAATTAAAAAAAAATGTAAGTTTAAATTTAGTTCGGCGTCGCGCGTGAAAAAAAAACGTAAGAGTTGTCGTAACGCCAATCGACTTTAAAAAAATGCGTGTTTAAAAAAATTGTGAGTAAAATTTAATTTTCAGTTGTGAGTTAAAAAAATAACGTAGGAGTTGTCGTAACTCCAATCGACTTTAAAAAATGCGTGTTCAAAAAAAAATTGTAAAAGTAAAAAAAATTACGTAAGACTTGTAACGCCAATCGACTTTAAAAAAATTCGGGCTCAAAAAAATTGTAAAGTGAAATTTAATTTTTAGTTACGACTAAAAAGAAATAACGTAAGAGTTGTTGTTAAGACAGGTTTCGATTTAAAAAAAATGCGTGTTCAAAAAAACTGTAAGGTAAAATTTTATTTTCAGTTGCGAGTAAAAAAATAAAAAAAAAATTTAAACGTAAGACTTGTCGTAACGCTAATCGACTTAAAAAAAAAGGTTAACTGGGGCTACCCCGCCTCACCCGGGGTTTAAAATCGTTTTAGTACCATTACAGAACGCTTACTTCACCCCTTATATGAATAACATTGATTTTTTTCCCTTAACTTTTAAACCTCTTACTTTTCTGAGGAACTTTAAACTGTATTGTATTAATGAACCCAAATCGACCGAACTTACTGTGAACAAATTTTCTCTATCTCATATAGTTTCGGAGTTATAGACGGTTAAAGTTAGTGAAATCGTAACTATTTATAACTCTTTTTTTAAACTTCAATGAATATCATGAAAAAAATTACACATGATAGTATAGAAAATTTCAAACAACTATCTTCTTATACATTTTTTTCCTAATCGCCAAGAAATACGTTAAAAAAATTATCAAAACTCCCGACTTTCTATTTATAACTCCTTTTTTCAAGTTCAATGAATCTCATGGAAAAAATTACACATGATAGTATAGAAAATACCAAACAACTATCTTATAAATTTTTTTCCTAATCGCCAAGAAATACATTAAAAAAATTATCAAAACTCCCAACTTTCTATTTTAGCTCCTTTTTTCAAGTTCAACGAATCTCATGGAAAAATTACTGAGAGCCATTTCTATGGTCTTTAAATGCTACTTTTGTTCAGAACTTCATTGTAAAAATATTGTATAAATAAAACACTGCCTTATTGGGAGCGTAAATGGTAAAGTTTTATGCATGCGTTGTTCGAAAAGAACTCGCACTGTAAATTTCGATGGTTTATGCAAACGATGCATAAAAAAAATAATTTTGAGAATCGGCTCAACAGCTTTATGCCATGTTTGAAACGTGGGACCCAAGACTTGAAGAAGAAGTTGGTCCTCCTCATGATATTTTATTACAATTTAAACATTTTGGGTATTTTTAGGGGTCCGAGAGCCATTTTTAAGGCCTCTAAAAAAAAAAGTTAACTGAGGCTTTCCCGCCTCTCCCGGGTTTTTAAATCGTTTTAGCACCATTACGGAATGCTTACTTCACCCCTTATATGAAGAACATTGATTTTTTTCCGTAAACTTTTAAACCTCTTACTTTTTTGAGGAACTTTAAATTGTATTGTATTAATGAACTCAAATCGACCGAACTTACTGTGAACAAATTTTTTCTCTTTTTTTAAACTTCAATGAATATCATGGAAACAATTACACATGATAGTATAGAAAATGCCAAACAACTATCTCCTTATAAATTTTTTCCTTAATCGCCAAGAAATACGTTAAAAAATTATCAAAACTCCCAACTTTTTATTTATAACTTCTTTTTTCAAATTCAACGAATTTCATGGAAAAAATTACACATGCTAGTATAGAAAATTCCAAAGAACTATCTTATAATTTTTTTTCCTAATCGCCAAGAAATACGTTAAAAAAATTATCAAAACTCGAATCTTTTAAGTCTAAGTAGGGATCTGAGAGCCATTTCTATGGTCTTTAAATGTTACTTCTGTTCACAACTCCATTGTCAAAATAAACTTTGATGGTTTATGCAAACGATGCATAAAACAATTAATTTTGAGAATCGGCGAGGTAGGATAACCCAAGAGCTTTATGCCATGTTTGAAACGTTGGACCCAAACTGCGTCCTCTTCATGATATTTTATTGGAATTTGAAAATTCTGGGTATTTTTAGGCGTCTGAGAGCCATTTTTAAAGCCTCTAAATGTTACTTTTTTTAGAAAAAAAGTACTAATTCGCGGTCCAAAAATCTTTTAGCACGAGACTTAATTTTTTTTTAATGAGAGGACTCCCATATATAATTGCGTTGTTAACAATTTTAAACATAAGAGATACTTGAGTCTTAATATATTTGAAACATATTAAATAATAAAGCAAACTGTGTCAGTTATTTTGGCATTCTATTTTAGTATTAAATAAATTATAGCAAAAGGTGTTCACTACCAATGTTTCCAGATTCGGTGTTATCAAATATTTTGTCTTATTCTATACTTATAAGGAGATAGATTATTTGCGATGTTGCCAGATATCTTATTTTATCACGGAACATTGTAAATTGCGCCCAAACTCAACTGCGCACCCCCACTTTTTTAGTTTTGATATAAATATAAGTCTGCCATAGGTCTGACCATCATTCAGCACAATGCAGTCAACCAAGCAAGTGGCTATTATCACTCCCTATAACATCAGAGGGGAAGTTTTATGTGGAAGGTATGTACAACGCACACTTTTTATAAATTTGGATGGCTTATGCCAAGCATGTAGTGAGGAGGGTGACGACTTGGGGCCGCCACCGCCTTTAATCGACTTAACAGTCGATGATGATGATGATGACGTGCCAGTTAACAGTCGATGATGATCGAGCAGAGCAACGGGATGCTCTCGACGAAAACATGCCAGACGTTTTTGCACGTAAGGCGTATACACCCGCCATCCACCTCCCCTACTCCAATGCAAAAATCCGTCCTTTTCAGGACGACAAAATACTTTGAGCGTAGTGGACTAGGCCTGCTATGGTTACCACTTAAAAAAAACGCGCCGGTAGCTCTACCAAATACATTCCGGCAAGCAAAAAACATTTCCAGGTGTACAAAACGAGTCGAAAAAACGAGTCTAAGCATAAACATGATTGAAGTGTTCATTTAGTTCTGGTTGGCACACACAGAACATAGCTAGAAGGGCTGTGTTTAGCGCACTAATATAGATTTCAAACTCTATCTTCCCTTTTTTACAAACCACCAAAATTTTAAACCTACAGCTGTGTGCAAACGAGAAAGTTCCTAGTTTTATCTACTTCTTCTTTTTTTTACAAACCACAAACATTTACAATACTACAAAACGCTTTATCATTATTTAAATTATTTTAGAAACGTGCATGATCAGACCATTTAAAATATGTTTCCAAACAACAACTTGTTTCTTTAGAAAAAATATTACAATACATCTATAGGTAACGTACTTTGTTCTCACAAAATCATATCTTTAATATTTTTCAAGTGTTTTAAGTACTCCAATATCTTTTCGAAACTATCTGCAACTGCTTTTGATATATATATATATATATATATATATATATATATATATATATATATATATATATATATATATATATATATATATATCTGGTTCGGATCTCAATGGATTTGCACATTGGCGAGACCTCATCCTTTTGGGTAGGGAATTGTCTTCACCCGCCAACATCATCTTCAGTTTGGACTTTCTCGGTTTTAATGCAGGGAGCTTCATATTCTGCAGCACCACAACTTTTTCGTTCCCACATGTTGCCGTTGTTGTTGTTGATGTCGTCCCTGCTGTTGTGGCTACCGTCTTTGTAGCTGCAGTTGTTGCTTTAGATGTAGAAGCCTCGGGTTCTTCGAAATCCCGAAGTAGTCGTTCGATGGTGTCATCGAAATCATATTCGTCCGCCGACGTGTTGATGTTAAAGGTGGCGCCACTCGTCAGGGCATTGATAACCTCTTGGGTTGATGTAATGCTTGGTAGAGATGCCATCTTAAATATTTTAATAATTAAAAAACTTAAAACACTTTGTAAGAATATCTTCAACGTTAGACGTTATCGAAGAACTGCTTTACCACATCGAGTTCAAATCGTTTAATACACCACACACAACCTTCCATTTTTGACACCCCCTACTACTCGAAACACCCCACTCTCAGTCATGCGTACAGCTAATTGCGGATTTAAATATAAAAGCTACGCATATCTTGGTCCACCATTTCATTCTCAATAGACGCTTACAACATATAAGATGTGTGACGTACGCATCATTTGAGACGCATTTCAAGCATACCACGAGTTATGTAGGGTGAAACTTGCTAACTCAAGTGATCCCTCTAACTCAACAACAGAATTGTATTGTTGGTTTGTGAATATTTGTCATCAAGGTATGATTCACTGTGATCAATACCTTGATGGTAATATAGATTTACCAATTTTTAAAGGCAACCTTGGTTTTATTATAGACGATGTGGACAAGTGTCGCCTAATGCTAAAATATCTTTTGGATGGTGTACAACTTGAAGAATGATTTTTAAAGTAATCAGGGTTTATGGTTTCAAATTTGTTTTCCCCTAAAAAAGCGTATGGAGTGTGACAAAGAGCTAAGTTCACGACTGGCAGCCCCGTTAGGGAATTATTTTATAGCTTAAATCACGAAAAAATAATCCCAACCGGAAGCTCTTTAAAAAATATCATTCTGGATTTTAAAAATATTTTACTAAAATTCTATTACAAAAAAAAATTATTTCATTTAAATTTTAAATATAGCTTTTGAAAAACTGTCTTCCCCAAAATATTGAATAAATCGTAAAGATTATTTGCTTTTGTCAGGTAATGAAAACAATCAAAGCAGTATGTTTTCATTGTAATAAACCTTAAGGCTTATTGCAATTCAACGTTGGATACACTTTCTACTACTACTACGTTGGATACACTTTCTATTAAAGTGATAACTACTATTTTCTAACTACTATCAAGGTATTTTGTCGTCCTGAAAAGGACGGATTTTTGCATTGGTCAGGTGAGGTGGGGGGTGGGTGTATACATCTTATTGGCTCAAGACGTATTTTTACACTCTATACAATTACGAAGTAGAGCCTGCATTCCCTTCCGGAGTATTATCCAGGACATCCGGAAATACCCACCAACTACTATTTGCTGGCCCGTGAAACTCTCCACGTGGTGATGGAGGACTCCACCAACTTGACGAGTCAGGCAGATTTGCTGCCGCAGACTCCTCTTCCTCACTCTCTTCGTCCGACGAGGGTTCATTTTCTGGCCATCTTTGGCCCATTTCAAAGGATTCCTCATCGGAATCAGATGAAATAGGCGAATCTGGTGGGTTATTTACCCGAACTCTCCATACTAAATACCGAAGAGTTAGAAGACAAGTTCTTTTCGTTTACTGTTTGAGTATAACAGAAATCTTAAACGTCTGCCTTTATATATACTCTTTGCATCTTATTATACAGGGTTATTCACGCAACCCGTTCATTAAAAGTTTTTGATGCTGCCATTTAGATAAAAATTTCAAATTTTGGGATTGAGGTAGGGTCAAGGGCTACTTCTTTTCTGAAATATTTTTAACTTCCTGTCATTTACGGTTTAACCGGAAGTTGGTATCAACTTGCTTATTTTAAACGGAACACAATGTATTTTATGATATTTTTGGATTCTATGGAGAATTTTAATGCTATTTTATGTAGCATGTCCTATACCTAGGTTCAATCGTTCTTAAGATATTTGACCTTGAACCGAAAATAGGCCTTCGGGGTACCAAATTTTAAAATGTCATATTTTTGTAAGTTTTGAAGAGATAATCTTCATATTTTGCAGACGATCGGTAAATATTCTTAGGTTTCTATTTTTTTTATTGAATTTGTCTATTTTTATACAGGGTGTCCTAAATTCAGCGGCAAACATTCACATTTTCAAAGCCGCTAAAGTCCGTTTTTTTAAATGGGACACCCTATAACTTTATGCACTATCAAATGTAGAATTTCATTTTCTATCGAACTGTATTAAGGTTCCCTATACCTATTCGTAACCATTTTCGAAATAATTGGGTTTTATAAAAATATCGTATGTATTTGCTTAAATGTTTACATGCTCCAATGGTGAGCCATGGAAAAACAATTGAGATCCAATATCCAATATGACAGATGATTAGTATGCGTTATTTATCGAAAGCTGTCAGTGATAAACTAAATCTTCTAAATCGAAACGCTGATATTCTCAATCTATTTTATATTTATGGAGAATGTTATAAAATTTTGGAGAGAACGTGTCGTGTGTTTAATGAACGCCACCCTGATTTGCCGCCAATGAAGAAGTCAAAATTCAAGAGAATTGAAACGAACTTTTTGCGTTTTGGCAAGGTTAAAGTTACAAAAAATGTTCCGAAACCAGTGACAAATGCCGAGGATAACGTAATAAACACATTAGCTTATTTCCACGCAAACCCGCAAAGTTCAATACCGTCTGCAGAAAACGATTTGGGAATTTCTTCTTCATCTGTCCAAAGAATCTTGAGCGAACATCATATGCACCCTTATTCCTTCCAAAACGTGCAAGCCTTGAGACCTGGTGATGACGTCCGACGAGTAGAATTTTGCGAATTCATGTTTTTGAAAATTCAAGAGGACCCTCAATTCCTTTCAAAAATATTTTGGAACGATGAAGCGAAATTTTCTAGAGAAGGAATAATAAATAGAAAAAACGAACATTTCTGGGCAGCAGAAAATCTGCACGCTTTACGCGAAACGCGTTCTCAAGAGAGGTTTAGCTTCAATGTTTTCGGTATCATCAAATCATCAAATGATCAGGTGCGGTACTGTATTTATGAAGACAATTTAAACAGTGATAAGTATTTGGAAATTCTACGAGGGACGGTTTCTGAATTTATAGAAGAAATTCCTATTGGTGAGCTGCAAAATTATTGGTATCAATTAGATGGGGCAACAGCACATAATTCCGCTGCAGTTTATCTCTAATTATCTCGAATTTTTGAAGATCGCTGGATTGGTCCCAATGGCCCTTCGAGATGGCCCCCGCGATCGCCTGATTTAACACCCCTAGACTTAAATCTAGGACTAGGGAACGAACAGCTTTTGCCGAATTAGAAAACGGACAAATTCAACGGGCCACAGCAACTGTACAAAGAAGAATTGAAATGTGTCTTCAAATGAACGGAGAGCATATATAACATTTGTTATAATTCAATTTTATTATTTTATTTATTCATTGTTGATTGTTAGATTGCTATAATTTCTAAGTTCACTAAAACAAGTTTAGAACAGTCTCAAACTTAGTAGATATGGTTAAAAATAATGTAAACAATTAATTACATTTTTTATAACTTTAACTTTTCCGAAACGAAAAAATTTCGTTTCAATCCTCTTCAATTTTCTCTTGTTCATTGGCGATAAATGAGGTTGTTTTTCATTAAAAACAAGGCACGTTCTCTCCAACATTTTGTAACATTCTCCGCAAATATAAAATAAATTGAGAATATCAGCTTTTGAGTTTTATTTTATTTTAATTTAAAAGTTTCAAATCAGCTCTCATGTTGAATAGAAAAGCACAACAATTGTTTTTCCATGGCTTACTACATTTAGCAAATACATATGATAGTTTAATAAAAACCCAATTATTTCGAGAATGGTTACGAATAGGTATAGGAAACCTTAATACAGTTCGATAGAAAATGTAATTCTACATTTGATAGTGCATAAAGTTATAGGGTGTCCCATTTAAAAAAAACGAACTTTAGCGGCTTTGAAAATGTTAATGTTTGCCGCTGAATTTAGGACACCCTGTATAAAAATAGACAAAGTCAATAAAAGAAATAGAAACCTAAGATTATTTACCGATCGCCTGCAAAATATGAAGATTATATCTTCAAAACTTACATAAATATGAGATTTTAAAATTTGGTACCCCGAAGGCTCATTTTTGGTTCAAGGTCAAGTATCTCAAGAACGCTTAAACCTAGGTATAGGTCATGCTACATAAAATAGCAATAAAATTCTCCGTAGAATCCAAAAATATCATAAAATACAGGGTGTTCCATTTAAAATAAGCAAGTTGATACCAACTTCCGGTTTGGAAATATTTCAAAAAAGAAGTATCCCTTGACCTTACCTTAATCCCAGAATTTGAAATTTTTATCTAAATGGCATCATCAAAAACTTTTAATGAACGTGAATAACCCTGTATATTCCGTCTTCCGTCATGCGCATACTATTTTCCTCACAAATTAACGCGCATCCATTCTTGTCATCCACCCCACTCCAATTACTAACCATCCTACTGTATAAATACTCTTAATACATGGCCGATATCTTCATATTTCGCTTGTAACAAATACCATCAACATTTTTGATGAGGGTATAGTTGCGGACGGAAATTTTGGCTCTGATGCTTTTGAGCTGGATGCTACTCGAGCCACTTTTCGGTTTTCGAGCAGTGAATGGAATGGTGCCTACTGCAAGTATATGAATTATGTAGATATTGGGGCACTCGTTTGTGAAGAGTATTACGCTCGAATGGGAGCGAATGCCCCAAATTGTATTTGATTCCAAAGGCGTGATCAAGCGCCTATGGGATTTGTAAATAGAGTACTGAAATATACTGGATGCAAGCGTAAATTGTACATGTTTGTACATATGGACGTTTGCATCCAGTGCAATCATTCTAAAACACGACTCGAGAAAGAGGGTCAATAATTTCTTTCTACAATTCATTTTTTTTTATTTGTTTCATGGGTTTACGGTTTGAAATTTCCTTTTTTCCCTTAAAAAATTGAATGGGGTGCGACAAAGAGCACAGTTCACGACTGGCAGCCCCGTTAAGGGCTTTGTCCAACCGGAAGCTCTTTATTTTCTTTTTCAATTCTTTTATAATTTAGTTACCTTTTTTTTTAAATCTGCTTTTATTTAAATATAAAAATTAAACATCAATTTTTAATTTCTAACAAGATTTTATTTACTCTAAATTACAACAATTTTCAGTGCTACTTGTATTTAACAAAACATACTATTGTTTTAAAGCGAAAATACACTTTAAAAAATTACTACATATCAGCATCATCATCAGATATCAATTCCTCACACATTTTAACCAAACATTCTAATCAAATATCTGGATCAGTCTGATAGAATTGCATATCAACATCATCACCTTGCAATTCATCACACATTTTCACTAAACATTCCAATCTAATATCGGGATCTGTTTGATAAAAATCGATATCTTTATGACCCCAAGGCAGAGTTTTGGTTGATGAGGGAATTATATAGCGTTTTCCATCGTTCATAGATAATGCCACTTTATTTACTATTTCAGTATAAACATCATTTAATTCACTACGAAAAGTCTTCATGTTTCGTGTCTTCGTGTTTGTAAAAATTAAAGTTGCTCGTTCTACAACTTTCCGATAATCTTCGATATTAAGCTCTTTTTCAATTACTGATTTCTTTATGCCTTTGGCCTTTTTTAATTCATTATTAAGTGAGCCGACATAATAGGCTTTAGCCTCGGTCCCGTAAAAGCTTACTATCGGATCACCAGGGAACTCATCTTTCATTTTCCCCAAGATTGATTCACTTTTCCTAATATTAAAAATGTTTCCTTCAGAATAATTGAATGTGTCAAATTTTTCTGGATTTTCTATAATTGTCTTGTAAAAGTTATCGTTAAATATTTTTAATATTAAAGAATCTGTATCGGTGTACAGTAAAGAAGCATCACTACCAAATTTTTTTTAATAAAATTGTAAAATAAATAATATATTACAGTTTTTGACATGTCCAGTATAGAAAATCTAGTATATATTGGTCTATTATAAACTATTTTAACTTTACGCATACGAATAGCTACAAAGTTTTCAGTAAATACTGAACAACTTTTAAAATTGGGCCGAACAATTAATGCTCTAGCACCCACTTTCCCCTTGAATTGGCCCACTGAGTAACTAATTTGAAATCTTTTCCATTTTTCTACATTTTCCATGGTTTTACCAAAAACAGCATTATTATATAATTTAAAAAGATCTTTTTCGAATTTATTTTTGGCTTTATTTCGTAACTCTGTGTTCAAATCAATATAAGTTTTTAACCACGCCGACTGACTAAATTTTAAAATTCTATGTGTTTGCATTGCTATTAAGCCATTTTGAAAAGTTCTATAATGCTGGTTGAGATTTGGTATTAACTTTGGCATTTTTGCCATTCCCGTTGGTCGTTTAATATTTTCAACTAAAAAAGGAAGGTCTGCATGTGCATCATGTAACTCTTCGGGATAATACGCATCTACTTCCAAATATTTAAATCTGTAATTTCACGTTGGGATAGCCACGTAAATCCATTATATAGTAATGGTTGTGACATACTATGACCGTACAAATTAGTTGCATCTAAATAAGTAATAAAAGAAAGTGGTTTAGTAGGATCATAGTTTGGCAAAAATGTATTATTGGCAATATGCTTCCTTTCCGAACACTGACTTATTCCACCGCGAATACCTTTTTTGAAAAAGTTAACCATATCAATGTCTATCAACAATTCTAACTCTACCTTGGTCATGCACGACGTACAATCAAAAGACAAACCTGGAAGGCTGTGCCGCATCTAATTTATAAATATTTAAGCAAGTATCTCGAAATTGCTCGAAAACATCACATAATAAGAGAACATCGGACTTCAAATACAAATCTGAATATTCCCCCCAAATTCCTATATTTAAACACTCGCCACACTTCCATCGCTCTCTCATAGTCTTTATCGCTAATATGCTCTTCCTTTAAGTTATCGCGAAATTGATCTTTTGTTGGAAGCGTGGGGCAATTCATTTTCTCCATACAATCCATAAAACTGTACGGAAAAATTCCCTTCTTTCGCATTAAATTAAACTGTTTGACACCGGGGAAATATTTTCGTGTCTCTTTGAAGTGATCAATCTCTAAACCTGCACCCAAATTTTCCCATGATGCCGACAAAAATACAAAACTATCAATAAACCTTAAATTTAAGTCTTTTGTTTTTGTCACACCATCGGCTTTATCGACATAATCATGCACATAAATTCTTTTTGTGAATGATATATACTCTTCTTTGCTTTGTGCTATTACCTCAATACTATCCCCATGACGACACAATTCTTTGATGAACATGTGACAGTCGTAACCACTTAAATTATGAAATACAATGGGGATAAAATTGGGTATTTTATAATTTAAATTACAGATGGAATGTGTAGCACCAAATCTTTTTTGCCCTGTTATGTGGCAATGATCCTTTAGTTTCACATCATTTTCATTGAAAAACCGTTCACATATACCACATACTTTAGCATCTTTGAAATCTTTTAACTCATCAGTTGTTAATCGATTCATTGGTATAATATCTTTAAAATAAGTATTATAAAAATGCCTTAGACCGCTTTCGATACGGGAAACAAAAACTTGTGCAGCATCATCCCCTAGGTACAGCTCAAATTTAGAGATAGAATCATGAAAGGAGCATTTTATTAGGTAAGTGAAAGAATTTGGCTCATGTTTTTTGTTGTGTACGAATTTTGGGGTTTGGTTCTGTATTATCTATTGGTTTTAAAACAGATCCAAAATCTGCATATATAAAAAAGGAACTTTCATTTGCTTTTCGATATTCTCAAATTATATTATATTTTCCGCTACAGTCTTTTCAAACTTATCTACTTTTTGAGCAATTGATGGTGTCAATGTGTATATGTGGTTACAATCATTTTTCTGATGTAGTATCAAAGATGTTGGTGAACTGAAGTAAATTAAACAACCATCGCAAAAATAGATTTTACTAGTTCTGTTACAAATTTGGTTTGTTACTAATAAATAAAAGCCTTTGATCAAGCAGTAATGACTTTTTAAGCAATCAGAATTACAATTACGTTCGCCATCATCTTTAAAAGCACAATCTTGTTGAATTAGGAACAAATTTACATGTACTTGTAGTTTTCGGTCTAAATATCTCAATAGACCTACAACTTCGTATATATATATTTATTATTTTTGAACGTTGGTTTAACACCATACACATTGACGGAAATATTATTCATTTGCTCAAACTTTCTTATATCTCCTAACTTAACTGGAAAATCTATACCTGTATTATTAAACACTGTTCAAAAATGTGGGTATCATCTAACTTCTGAAACTCTTCTATGTGTGGGATGCAACGCTGAAGTTATCGCCTAGGCAAAACAGTATTCAACTTGGTTTGTCACATTAACAACAGCTTTTTTGCTTTCCAGACATTTCGGCAACTTTATGTATGAAGAAGTACCAACGGGACTAAACTTATTAACGTTTACTTCTAGGTATAGAATTTTCTGTAAAGTACAACCTGTAAAATATAAAAAAAAAGGAATATTGGGAAAAATTGTAATTAAACAATATTAATACTAATGTAACTTTAAAGTAACTTTACCATACCTGAATCTTTTTCTTGAAATTCCGAAAACTGTGTCTTCTTTACATCAACAAAAGATTGATACACTAAATCCAAGTCACTTGCAGTCAACGATTTCATTCGATGTATTGAACGATTTGTCGCTCCGTGTGTTGTGTGACGCTAAAACATATTGACCAACTACAACCATATTGACCTTATATGTATCCTCAACATCTCGCTCACCAAACATAACACTTTCGCCTTAATTTCATTAAAAAATAGCGAATAATCAATCTGATCATTTACGCTGCTTATCCTATAAGTAGCTATTCCGCATCTGAAAGCACTTTGGATAACTTGAACACCAGCCGACAATGGTAGACATAAATTAGTGCGATGCCGTAATATTCTTTGATGAGCGGTCATTAAGTTCGTTGGCACTTGTATATTGCATGAAACACAAGTTCCCATAATAGATGTTGAGGGCTGCGGCTGGTTATGATCCATTCTGCATCTTCTATTTTGGTTTCAATTACGAAATCGTACTCTACAAGATTCCCTTTTATGACGTTGTATACTACTATTTCGCGAAAATGATGTACCACAATCTCTACAGATATATCTCATGATTATATTAGAAAACTGAATCTTGCTACTCATACATCAATATTTTTTACAGGTTACTCTCTGCAGCAGCAAAGGAGAGGTTTGATCCACAAAAAGAGTCAGATGTGGCATTGAGAGATGCAATGGGGTGCTAAAAAAACGATTCCGATGCTTGCAAAAACACAGAATGCTATATTATAACCCAAATCGGGCTTCAAAAATTATAAATGCTTGTGTTGTGCTACATAATATATGTCTGAATTCAAATATTTCTGAACCTGCGGCAGACATTAACGACGTTGATTTTGGAATCTATCATGAAAGATTTTTAGAAAATCTACCAAACCGAGTTAATCCAGACTTATCTATTGCAAGAAGGATGCAAAGACAAATTGCTGCAATACGTTTTCAAAATTATTTTCATTAATTAATTAATTAATTACATAAAAACTGTCCGCAATCAAAATTCTTAAACTAAATTTTATCATGTAATTATGCTGAAGGCATCAAAATTTGATTTGCATATTCAAGATATCGCCTCACTAGGGCATTATAGAGACGAATAATAAAGCTCATGTTATTTCTCCTAATAAAACCATGCCTGAACATGGGATGCACTCGAGCAATTATATTACATCCTAAATCATTTGTTCCTAATTGCTCGTCTTCATACACGTAACAAGCTCTTACCTACAGAAAGCTTAAACATTTAATGCACACAAGATACTAGTTTAAGGTTAAAGTTAATACAAATATACATACTAAACCTTATAACTACCATTAAAACATCAAAAAATACTTTTTTTTTAATTTATTACAAATATTCTAGATTGTTTTTAAATTATTTGTTTGTAGTTTATTATCAAAATGACAATATATAACTATTCGACATATGGAATGTTTCAAAAGTCACAAAAACTAGTAAAACATAATTAAGTTGGTGCGTCTAAATATTTTAACTTTAAATATATTTATATTTTATTAACCCTAATAACTGCAGGTACAAGAAGTATAAAAGTATTTAAAAAAAAAACATAGGAACACATAAAAAAGTGATTCAGAGATATTAGTTTATGTACCAAGTGGTCCATTTATCGTGTCCACATTTTGAATTGATTTTACAAAGTTGTTTTGAGAGATAAAGAAAAAGTTAAAAATATAATTTTTTTAAAATTCTCCATGGTCAATGGATACGCAGATGATAGACAACTCTGTGCTAGTTTTCACCCACAGGAATATCATGTCGCTGAGTATTTGATAAATGAATAATTAGTTAACATAAAGTCAATTTTTTTTTATTATTGTATGTTGCGTATCATTGATGTTGTCTAATTAGAGTCAATGTCAGTTCGAATATAGGAATTCTTTGTGTATTGTGAGAGAGAGTGAGGGAATGTCCTCGTGGCAAACACTTTTCGAACACTGAGGACTCTTTAAACATGCATTGTTGATTTATTCTATCCTATTTGTTATTATACCAGTAGTATAGTTTAGTATAGTCTTTTAATTATCTGTAAATTATTCTAATACTATCAACGTGTTCCAGGCTTATGTCGAAGATTAGCAGTGCTGCTATAACAGCGCTCTGGATCATACTAGCAGCAATTCTGTTGTAATTCTATGTTTTATGTATAAACAAAGGCCATCTATTATTATTATTATCATTAATATGTAATTAATTTAGTATGGGAATTCCTGGTAGTGTTGTATGTTTTATATGTATTCTGTATTTTATTTTATTATTCTACATGATATTTTATGTATCTATTTAAAAAAGAGCTTGATTGAAATAATTAATTTTGGTTGTTAGATATCTGTAGTTATCGCTTGTATTTAAATATTTTTTACTCTACTTTTCCAACTCCCCGATAATAAAAGAATTTCTATTCAGTGGAATGAAAATTCTTTTATTATTGGGGAGAGAGGAGTGTAATATAGTAAATACATTCTGTATATCAATATGATGAATTCACTTAATATGTTTTTTACTTTAGTACTTTTCTTCCTTATTATACAGGTAACGTTATAATTTACTTTTCCTACTTTTGAATCATACAAGGGTTAAACGTGCAGCGAGCAGAAGTTCAACCAATAATAAACCACTTCTAACTTTTAATAATATATAATTGCTTTATTGCATAAGATACAGGATCGCGATCACTATCAAATCATTATTATCACTTTATCACGTTATTCACTTTTAACACATGTAATATCACACTTGACTGCATTTTTCGTAAAACAATACAATACGCAATCATATCAATCTACAAGTCTTTAAATCTTGCATTAATAAATTTTCCCTTTCTTTACTTAAAGCTAGTACTTAGGTTTTCGGCCTTCGTGGTCTGCTTATAGATAAAAAGCGATAACATGTGTCAACTATTCGTTCAATATATAATGCCGCCGAAAATTCCAAATAAAGAAAAACAAAGGACAAACGCATAACTTGAGTTAGAGTGACCAAGAGCCTATTATGCCTAGAAAAGCTAAATTAAAGTACCTATTCCCGTTTCATTATTTAATAACTTTTTTGGTTTGCAACCGTTTTTAATCATTTTTAGGTGAAAGTCGAAAAAGTTGAATAGGACTTTTTAAGCAACAGCCTGTTATATGCTTTAGAAAATACAAGGTGCACCAAGAAACAGGTAGAAAAACATTTTTTTTCGTAATTAAATAATTTTCTAAGTCTAGGTGATTTCTTTAAAATTTGACCTAAGATCAGAAATACCATTTTTTGCCGCCAATGTCACTAGGCAAAAAGAGACACCGGTAACATGAATTCCGAATGCGAATTAGCTACCATTAAACCATTTAAAACATAGCTTTCGTTGCATTTTCACTCTTGCACAAAATATTTAACAATCTAATAGATATAATTCAGGTTATAAATTGCTTCTCTTATTGTCAGTGTCATTTTAATACATTGTTTATTGTTTCACAGTCTGGTCGTCTTGTTGGCAGAGTTAGCTAGTAGGTGCAATTACACGAACGTGCTTAATGCTTTTAGAATGCCACTAGCTTTGCAGAGTGTCACGCCCGTCACGCTTCCTAGCGTATACTCAACAGGAGTGTAGCATTCCAAAACCTTCAGTTTGGCGTGTACATGTCAAATTTGACCAAAATTTTGGCAAGCGTATATGGAACAAACTTAAGCAATTATTTCCAGTAACGGTATTTAATGTTTTTATAATTTAAATGTTTTTTTTTCGACAGACCTTTTTCAACAATTTCTCTTTCTGTGTCTTTCAATTTGTCAAGCTGACTCTCAGTCGAGCACTTTGCGTTGTAAATTGGGATTATGTGATTGTGATCATTTTCAATATCGTTTAGCCAAGGGAGTTCTATTAAGTCAAAGAAATTTTCCTGCCAATAGGAAGCATTTGTCAATTAGTGAACTCGGTCTTTACTTATTGACAAAAGTATAATAATATATAATGTATATAAAGAACTTCTTACTTACAGTACCTGAGCTCAACCAAAGTTTCTTGTGTGTGGTGTTAGGGTGGTACTTTTTGATGCGTTTAGGAGAAAAAAGTATGCTTCTTAACAGTTTTTAAGATACTGTTTTTAAAAGTATCTTAGATACTTTAACTATCTTGAGAGAAGGTTTTCAATTCGACCCTATGTATTTTAATTTTGTGTTTACGTCAAGTAAGGCACCATGTCAAAGGATTTCAAAGTTATTGCGAAAAATATCTGTCAAAAAAAACTTAAAAAGGCGCCATTACTATGAGACCCCGCTGCATATATTTTAAACACTCCCGGGAAATTTCATCCAAATTGGTTAGATCACAGATTAATCCGTGTACATTCATTAAAAACTAACTTTTTTTATTTAGTAACATTTTTCTTTAAAAATAAAACCGTATACATTACATTTTTTTTGTTACCTACCTCAGCGGTTTGAGTACAGTTCATTCAATATTTCATACAGGTTTTATTAAGTTGAGAAAACTAGTAAATAGAATTACATTTAAACGCAATCAATATTTTGATCTTTAAGATATTATATCTAATTTTATAACAAAAATTTTATATTATTTAAAAAAATACGTTATTTACAGGATGTGCTTTTTATGTATATAAAGGTTCTCATTGGTCGAGAGTTATGAGGCAATCGAACTCCTATCACCACCGTAAATTTAAACTGTTTTGATCAATCGGTATTAAGATTTTCTGTCATCAATATTATACGGAGTGTGCCAAAATCAGTGGTATCCTATCCCAAATTCAATAATTAATAATTTCTTTATATTAGAAGGGACCCCGGTATATTTTCTCATCAGGAAAAATTACATTTTAATTCCCTAAAAAACTACATCGGGATTTTCTATATCTAAATGCAATTGCGTTTTATTAGATTGCGTTCTTTTATTAAATATGATGGTATCGTCTATAGTATCATTATCATTTATGAGAAAATCATGTGCATAGTGACTTTACCTGCTTCTATCTAACCTATGTAGTTTTTTTTAACATATGTCACATAGCGACATCAAAGCTACATCAAATTTTTAGAATTAAGCATCCATACTGTACGGAAAACTACAAAGGAAGTAGTTATTTAAGGAGAGAAGCCCCTCCTCCTCCTCATTATGCATGTATTCCTCCTCCTCCCTAATATTGGAAATTTTTTAATCGACTTTAAGGTGATCCCCTTTGTTAATATAGTAGCCTAGCGGAGACATTAAGTATAAAGAATCACCACTTAAGCTCAGTGTTAACATGGCATTTAATACTGAAAATAACGAATTAACATCAACAACTCAAGAATTGCATAGTGAAATTAGCAAATTACTATATGAAGTTAATGAGCATCAAATGAGAAGTAGACCACCGTTTTCTTCATTTTTTTCCGAACTTTCAGAAGATTATACAAAGGCAGTATCGTTATGTGTTGACTATTTAAAAAAATTTGATTTGTTAGAATTTGTGCGTGAGTTGATAAAGTTAGGCTTTTATAGCGAGGTCATAAGTTCAAAAACATTTATCTCAAGAAGGTTTAGTCTAGGAAATTGTGTAATTGTGATGGAAAAGCTAGTGACCGAAGTGCTTGAAGAGTTTGTTATGTCAGAAGCGTGCTCAAAATATTAAGCTTTTGCTGGCTGCTCAAGATTTAATGAAAAGTACAAATATTTAAAACATACTATATTTTGTAAAAAAATAGCGAAGTTTAGAAATACATTACAATCTTAATGTGATGTTATATTAAGTTTAAATAAGACAAAGTTGTTATTTGCAAGTTATATTTAGGAATTAAATTTAATTTTGAGGTAAAAATCCCGCATGCGTAGTTAATTTACAGCTGCTTTACAATTTTAGTATCTGGGTTGTAACTAAAAACTTTATCATGAAATATTAGACAATACGCTTTTGAGTCTTTTTCTATGTCTTTATTTAGTTTTAATTCTATTTTCATTACAATAGGTCCTGCTTGCAAAGATTCTTTTTGTTGAAAACAATTACTGTATGCAATGGGGTTTTTCTTCTCGAATATGACAGGATCAAATAATGGTTCTTGTGTTTTTCCATAATAAGTATTGCGGAAATTAGAATAAATTTCATACAAGATAGCGAATTTATTTTTACTCATATCTAATATGAAATCTTATAAGGATATCTTCAGCATCAGGATAACATTCAGCAATACTGCAGTGGATACATAGTGAATTAACTTTAATCATTTCTGCAGGAACATCTGAATGTTTACTCTTTCCGTCACCTCTGATAACCTGATCTTTATATCCTAAAATTTTGCATATGCTACCCTCTTTAAATGTGATATTTGTAGAAGATTTAATTATCGATTGTAGAATATAATTATTTGCAAATAAATGAACCGAAATCCCTTTTATGCTATTAGATATTTATTAATATCATGAATTTCATAGCTTCCTGGGGGGATTTCAATAAAATCGTTACCATCCCCATAGAAAAATTTATTATTTTTCTTTTCAATATTTGGAATAGCATTAAAAGATTCAAAATTAGTTTAACATGTAACATATACTAAGTCAACATTTAATAATATAAATAAATTGGAGGGTTAAAACACGCATGCAACGTTGCTCCTTGAGCAGAGAGCGCTATCTAACGTATTGCCTTCTTAAATGATTTTAATTATCTATTGTTTGTTTTTATGAAGAAATGTTAAACAAAATTTACCACAATTTGAGGAATTGTAAGACTGGTAAGAGTTATGATTATATATAATTTTGTTTTTGCTACCATCGCGAAAAAAACAGGATATAATCTCTAAAGGGGGCCTTAAATTGCCGAAACTATCAAAATATTTGACAATTTTATCATTTTTAATATAAGCAGTCCAATGTGTACCTGCTCCAATACTATTATCTAAATTTATATTACCAGTTTCATATTTACTGACAACGTTTGGCATATTAATCCACATAAATACACCACGAAAATATGGAATTTGTAATTTCTTGACAAACTTTTTTGAATCAATGTTAATGGTTTGCAAAATCTTTAACAGTTTTTTTGTGTTTTAAATATAATCCACATCCTTGTTTATATGGACGCGAAAATGAACCTATTCCAATAGATAAATGCTCCATAATTTTATTTTGTCTTTTCTATTCTTCGAGTTTATTTTTAGCGCTTCTCGCCGAATTAACGGCTGTATCAAGTCCAGCAGCCCCACCACTAAGTACTCCTAACGCAGATAATTCTGCAAAAAGGAGGATTAATGGTAAAACTCCGCCGGTTTTTGGAATTGGGATAACTCGATTTGTGGGATTTGTTACTCTTCCTTAATAATTGTGGATTAAAGACAACGCATCTTGAACTATAACACGTACATTTTTATATTTTTTTCCGATTATTCCTGTCTTAGCTTTTTGAACTGCAGACTGAAAACGAATTTTTTTGATTGAACCTGTTTTCCTTTTTTTTAACTTTATTCAATCTCGTTTTCGTAACCCCATTCTCAATCTTGATTTAGCTTTCATAATTCCAGATATTCCTAAAGCGACAATCTTTTCACCGGTTGGTGCCTCAGGTGACTTGAATCTTTCAAATGCCCTTGATGTCAATACCTGATCCGCTTCGTTGCGATGTTTTAAATCAGAAAATTTGCAGTAAGTAAAATCGTATTGTTTGCAAGCTTCGTCTAAAGGATGTTTGCTCTTATCTCCTCTAACAAACCGTTTACCTAGTTTGGTTCCTGGAACATAATAATTGTATGATGGAATGTGTAATTCGAAGGGTGACTTGCTAATTAATATGTTGAACGAACCACCTCTCGTCATGAGCTTTGACCTCCTAATATGTCTACATCTACTTCATCTTCCTGTTTTATATATAACGAAGCTTATATATATATATATATATATATATATATATATATATATATATATATATATATATATATATATATATATATATATATATATATATATATATATATATATATATATATATATATATATATATATATATATATATAAGCTATATATATATATATATATATATAAGCTATATATATATATATATATGATAGTATTTTTTCATTCCACGTACACCAACGTCATAACAAGAAAATGATCCTTGTTTGGAACATGTTCTGCATCACAGCAGATACAATGATCCATTTTAGTCAAACGACGATCGCGATTTCGCTCTTATTAGAGCTCATCAGGCCGCCATAGACTAGCGAGCCCCGTGTAGGGCAAAGCACAGCAGACACAATGATCCATTTTAGTCAAACGACGATCGCGATTTCGCTCTTATTAGAGCTCATCAGGCCGCCATAGACTAGCGAGCCTCGTGTAGGGCAAAGGTACAAAATGGAATCACGAAAACAACTACTCCGCTGGCTAATACCACGACCGGCATTGAATTACATTGTGACTCCTGGCTTTCGTTGGGAGCATTAAAAGATAGTATGTTTTCATTCCACGTACACCAACGTCATAACAAGAAAATGATTCCTTGTTTGGAACATGTTCTGCATCACAGCAGACACAATGATCCATTTTAGTCAAACGACGATCGCGATTTCTCTCTTATTAGAGCTCATCAGGCCGCCATAGACTAGCGAGCCCCGTGTAGGGCAAAGGCACAAAATGGAATCACGAAAACAACTACTCCTCTGGCTAATACCACGACCGGCATTGAATTACATTGTGACTCCTGGTTTCGTTGGGATCATTAAAAGTTAGTATGTTTTCATTCCACGTACACCAACGTCATAACAAGAAAATGATCTTTGTTTGGAACATGTTCTGCATCACAGCAGACACAATGATCCTTTTTAGTCAAACGACGATCCCGATATCGCTCTTATTAGAGTATATATATTATATGTATATATATATATATATATATATATATATATATATATATATATATATATATATATATATATATATATATATATATATATATATATATATATATATATATATATATATATATATATATATATATATATATATATATATATATATATATATATATATATATATATATATATATAAGCTATATATATATATATGATAGTATGTTTTCATTCCACGTACACCAACGTCATAACAAGAAAATGATCCTTTTTTGGAACATGTTCTGCATCACAGCAGATACAATGATCCATTTTAGTCAAATGACGATCGCGATTTCGCTCTTATTAGAGCTCATCAGGCCGCCATAGACTAGCGAGCGAATTTTGCAAGGGAATAAAGTAAGAATTGAAATGAATCAATAAATCTTAAATTTATATACTTTCTTTTTTTTAATCCCAATTTTTGGTTATAGTAATTGTCTACTTCTATATGTTTCTGAAAGGAAATATAATTTTCTTTATTTTGTGCTATTACAGACATTTGCTCTTAACTGTGGCATATATTTTTTATAAATAAATGAAAATCGTAATTTTTTAAATTATGTATTTTCCAAATAAATGGCATTGGTCTGCCACTTTTTCATTATCATTTTCAAATGGCTAGCTTGAATACTGATAGCTCATTTTTTCTAGTTCAGTTACTTTTTCCATTTTTTTAAAGTTTCCTAAATACTCAATATATAAGTCATGAATCTCCCTTTCTAGAAAATTTAAAAAATACTTGAGCACAATTAGGCCCTCTGTATAAGTCTAGCTTCGAAACATTATCATCAAACGAACATTTTAAATAATATGTAAATGAATAAGGGACATGTTCAATTTTTTTACAGAGTAAGTTTTATCTAAACCTAAATCTACATCATCGGTACTATCAACAGCTTTAAGCACACATTCAAAATCGGCATATATGACAAAAAGAACTTGCATTTGATTATGAATATTTTTAAATTTAAGAATATGTCCCGGTACGCTTGTAGAGGGCCTATTCATAATTAAACCTAAAGTTTTTTCTAATTTTTTCCAAAGAATAACTATTAATAGATATATTGTTTTATCTTTCAATTTTTTCTACGACTTTAAAGCTATAGGAGAGTCAATAACTGAAGTATCCAAGATTGTTTCGAAGTGCAGATATGATTCGATTTCATATTCCAATCCAATTGGAGGATACATTGCAGCTATCAGTGGATAGAAGCAGTGGATTATAACTGTTGAAATTTATTTCTAGATGCAAATGTTTCCAAGGAACCCATCCGGCAACAAAAATTTAATTAGAATATATTAGATTTTTTATGATTTTCAATGAAATATTAAATGATTTAAAAATATTTAAAAAAATACCTGAAACTTTTTCTGCTAAAATATCAGCCTTTCGGTCTATTATTTCTCACACTTCATTGATGTTCGATATAATATCTGAGCTGGTACAAATAACTTTAAAAGGAGTATTGAATGACTTGAATGCGTGAACTCCGTTACCAGGATTGAAGTAAATGCCAAATAATTCCATATTTAATTTTAAGCATGTATGTGTTTCAAGAAATTTTTTTATTAAGCTTCTAATTTTTTCTGATATATCATTAAAAAACAGTTGAATGTTTACATATAATGCTTCTCCTAAAATTCTGTAGGATATGATTCTTTGATAAAAGCAGATTTAATAATTTCTACTCCACTTTCCTCGGCACCCAAAGCTATGTTATTATTATAATATTGTGTAGTGTAGTGTTCACAATATTTGTTGCTTTCTAAAACAAGAGCATTCTCTAAATAACTTAAAATCATAATAAAAAAACACTAAGTAAATTTAAACAAAAATAAAAAAGTGCTGCAGTGACATAAAAATGGATTTAAAATAGTGAAGTCACTGCGAGTGTCAATATCCCATAGAAAATGTCACACCTTAAAATGACTCCAAAGCTGCAAATCGTATCTTAAATTTACATGTAAAAGAGGTGAATTTGCAATTGTATCGAATACCAATAAAATTTGGTAACTCTAACTGAAAACACTCTGTATTGAGTATAGAAGCCAGGAGTAAAAAAATGTAAAATATATTATAAAAAATAAACTCTCACCTTCTTTCTTTTTCTATCAATGACTTTTCCAAAACTTCTAGTTGTTGTTTGCTTCTTGCTGATATTTTTACACACTTATTTTTTATGTGAGGAATTAAATTATCTCTTCTAGCAAGAAATGTGTTACAGTTTAAACATTTACCCCCGTATTCACTAAAAAGGTTTAAAAGATAAACCAGGTCTAGTTTAGTATAAATGTACACATTTTTTTATTTGGACGTGTAATATTTGTGACAAATTTTGCTTTGTTTATTTCACATACCTAACATGTATATTGCATATAGGAACAAAAACATTTAGTTGCACTATATATTTAGAAAAATAGGAACAGTCTGTTAAACTATTAGAACGCTCAGAGACAATTGAAAAGAGTGAAAAAGAACTATTTTTAGATACAATTAAATTAGAAATAGTGTACAAAGATTTATACGAATTTTAAACAAATGTTTAATAGGTTATAATATTTTGGTTACATTACATCTCAATTAAGTGCTTAATATAATGCACACATCGTTTTAGTAAATTTATAGTCTCTTAAATAAATTCGGAACAGCAGATTGAAATGATCTAGGAATAGCGCAGTTAAAAAATAATTTTTATATTGTGGTTTTCAATAATATTTGAGCAATTATTACATACTAGATAGACAAAATAACACACCAAGCCCTTTTTATAATTTACATACATGACAAGTAAAAAATATATTGACTTGTATTTGTATAAAACATAAAAAATATACGTGAGTTATGTCACGATCCATTCCCAAGAACTGCTATCCAGCGGATCCGATGCCTATATACAATTACGCCGAAGCAGAGCGGAGCATTCAGTTAGAAGCATCCATTTTTATAACTTATAATTTTGTATTTTTAATATAGACATTTTTTTTTGTAAAATAAAATTTTTTAAAAAGGAAAACCGTCGGTCGTGTTAGTTAACTCGTGTCTTTTTAGTCACCTAATAAGCTCCACACTTATTAACTGCGAGTTGTTTTATTATAGTGAATGTAATAATATTATAACAAGGCGATATAACACTATTTTGGAATTATTTGTTAGGTTAGCTGTATTTTAACGAATGTAGGTATCTGGATTCTGACATAGGTATAGAAATAAACAAAAAACAAGCTAACATTCTATATTTTATTTTGCATTAGCTACAAGTGAATTTATAGTTGTAGATGTAATGTTACAAGCATGTCTTAAATTATAAACATTTTTAGGGCTAATATTTTCATCCCCAAATAACTTTATTCTTCGAATATTTACCGTGGAAACCATTGTTGGGACAATTGTAACCATGGAAAATATCCGTCGAATAACATTATACGGAGATGAAAATCCAGCCCTTAGTATAATAGTCCAATAAACAATGAATGAATGAATAGTCCAGATTATAGGCGATACTTTTAAATGTTAAAACTAAAAAATAAATTAAGTTTTTGGAACTGCGTCAACTTCTATTTGAATTGTATTTACATTACAAAAAACACAAATGTCCGGAAGTATAAACTGATACAATGATTTTAAACAAATTGCACATTTAATATCTAAATCTGAATATCTGACTCTTCGTTTATAATGAGTGTTTATATGTTCATGAGCACCATTTCCAAAAGACAATTGATGTACGTAATAACAAAAATAACATAGTGTATTTTTTGTATGTATACCGTACGAACTATCTTATAACTTTGAACAATACAAAATATTTTATTTATGAAATGTTCATGAAAAATCGGTACTAACGTCTTTTTTGCCGTAACATTTTCACTAGCTTGGTCAATTTCTAGGTCTGAATTACCCGATTTAATGTCAATCGAAATAAAATTATTAAAACCTACAAACGTTCTCCTTCAGGAAGGTTGACGTTTACACTGTCATAAATGTTCACCACTTCCAATATTTCATCCTGTAAAATTTCGTCCACATTAGCCATGTTTATAGAGTTAAAATGTTTTTAATATAAACTTTCACTTCACTCAGATTCAAATTTTTAAATTTCATAAGGTGGCAATAATGCAAAGGAATGGTTTCAGAATTAAATAACAAAATGATAACGCAATTCTCTTTTCTACACAATGGACACGTTAAAAAACTGTCCACCGTCTACTAGACTAAACAGTTAAGACAAAATTTATGATCACAAGAATTAGGCCTCTTTTTTTCATTTTTTTAAGTTATATAGCAAATAGGACACTCATCGGAATTTTCTTCTATCACTTTATTTTCTTTTTTATTTTTTTTTATTTTACTTGCTATTAAAACTTTACGAGAGCTTCTTTTGCTTTTAGACATTTGACAAGTTTCAGAATTGTTTGTTACTATACATTTACAACTTTAAATTGAAGCAGCAAAAGCGTATTTACCCCTTTTAAACTTTAACTTTAAGAGGGGAGTCTCTCGAAGTATTCTTATTATATTATTCGTCATAGCCTAAAAGAAATAACCTTCGGCGACAACTCTAGTTAACGAAGTCGATTAAATAATTTTCAATATTAGAGAGGAGGAGGAATAGATATAATTTGAAATTGATAGGGAGGAGGAGGGGCTTTTCTCCTTAAATAACTACTAAAGGATTATAGGTATAGCTAAATCTAATGCAGTTCAATGGATATTAAATTTTACCTTATACAAAGTCATTACCTACAGCTTGGAATAATTAATAATCATGATACAAGTTATTTAATAGACAGTAACACTACAATAGCAAAACGACAATCACTAAAACAATTATCGTATTCAGATTTAGAAATTTCTAATGTCAGCGCCCGCTCTAGGGTCGGGCGATCCGGAGATTTCTCCGGGAGCATATCTAAGTTGCTTGTGCTTGAATGTACCAGAATATTGATAAGTTAAATACCTAATTAAGCAAAATTTGTACATTACAATTTTTTTTACTACAACTTCTATTCAATTTACATGTAGTATTTACTATTTTTGCCTAAAATTAAAAAAAAATTGTAATCCATAATTCTAAAAAAAACAACCATAAAAGAGTGAGGAGGTGAATTAAATAAAAAAAAGCCTAGGTATATAATATAGTTGTCGATGTATACGCGCACTAGATAGAATAGATCTGCACGCGGGTGTATGAACGTGAACTTCTTACTTGTTTCTTATAGGAATCGGAAGAAAAAGCATGCATTGACTTGTTTGTTTCCTTTAATTATAAAAGGGCAATTTTGTTACGCGCTAGCATTATTCTTTCTAATACATTGGTATAAAAATATTTTGTTGTTCTACAGTTGTTAGAGTGATTTTACAGGTAAGTTCTTCTATAAATATATTAAACAGTTTATTTTGATACATACATTTAAAATTACTTACTAAATTAAGCATACTTTTTAACCAATAGGAATTTATAGAATAGACCTAAACAATTTTTTACCGAATGATCTGTTTAAGACGGGGTTTACTTGTCGTAAAATTAACATCTGCTTTGCAACAGTTTATGTCTCTATAACTTGTTTATTTCTTTATTTTGTCTTCGTGTTGCCTTATCGAATCAAACATTATCTATATATATATTATAGGTAGGGTAAATATTAATTTCTAAATTTGCTATTAATATTCTTTTAAAATATTATACTCTAGTCAGGGTAAAGGTTGTTCAATTTTCGATACTTTTGGGCGGTACTTAACTCCATTGATAATAAACATAGAGGAATGCAGTTTTCGCAATACTATGCTACTTTTTTGTGAAACGAAAGGTGGCACCAACAAAATTTTCACAGTTCTCTTAGCCAGATCTATTTTCTCAAGTAATTTAAAAAGGTGTAATTTTATAAATAAAAAGTTTAATACAAAAATTACGGACCTATTGTTTTATTTTAATTTTTTTGAAGCTTATGATTTTATAAAATAGATTTGCAAAAGCCCTTGTATATTAAAAACGAAGAGAGCTGCAAGAATGTTGTTTATATGATCCCTTGTTTTACAAATTATTAACGAAGTCACCTTCCAAAAGTGTACATTGGAGACCCTATCAACAATTTCTAAAGAGTGCGTTTACAACATTTTTCATGGACCGTAATTAGCCAGTTCCCGCTTTTAATCTTTCGTCAATTATGTCAGAGAAATCAGATTTATGTCTTAGGTTTATAATAAACAGAATAAAAGATATTTTTTACTTATGTTGTGAAACAAGATTGAAAAGTAACGCCAGCATGTTTTTTTTTTAAATTAAACTACGGTCGTAGAAAAAAAATTTATGTAACTTCTGAGTAAAAACCGATTTTTTGACATTCGTCCGGATTTTTTCGGGCATCGCTGAACGCAACTCCCGAACTCATATCAGAAAATTGTTCTTTACACACATAAATTACATTGTTTAGTTTGGGATATCTCTCTTTTTTTAGTTTCATGATTTTTCTAAATATTCGTTTTAGTTTTAACTTAAAACCTATTGAATTTTATTTTAAATAATATATACAGTCAATTTAAGGGTTGGCAACTGCCTCTATGATATTAAATTACAGGATACATTAAAACTGATGAGATCAAAGCATCCTAATTTAACAGTTTGTTGTTTAGTTGTTAATGTAAATTATTTTCCATGTGATTTGCTATTTGAAAAATAAAACGATAATTTCAAAAAAAAATATAAATATATTTCAAAAACCCTAGAAGTTAGACAAAGGTAACCTTTTATAAATGTGGACCAGACTGTACCGAATAATTCTCAATATTAAATAGAACGCAGGGTGTTCAATAAAAAAATTTAACTTTTATTTGGCACATATTTTTGACGCGCGCTGTATATCTCTAAATTGTTTTAAATTGTAGCTTTATCTCATACGCATATATTTTTTTTTAATTTATTTCTGCAAGCTACATGAAAATGAGAATACCGTATCAACTTAAAGATTAGAACAGGTTAAGTTTCAGATGTGAATATTGCAAAAACCGGTACATTTTGGAATAGTTAACATGAAGTTTGCGAAGAGTTTTAAGTAAAAAGTATCAGAAATGAACAATTTTATATATCATGTTCTAGGGTTTTTGTTGAAGAGTAATATTTGAATTATAATTTTAACAGAATGAAGTCGGTTAAAAACGTCAACCGATGATCACATACTCAGTTATGGAAGTGGCAACACCGTAACTTAATCTGTGGCATCACGTGTGTGAACTGCAAACTATATCCCCACATATGACATGTTTAAACTTTTGTCGAAAATATAATTATTGTGGTAGATGTGCCACATTTGAAAATTTTCAACATTTTTCTTCATATGGAGAGTAAAGTAAAATTAGAATTAGTAATGGAATGCTGAGAGATAGTGCTACCAGGTCTGCTATAAATTGCAAGATTTCCACGTTTTAGGATATAGTTTGTATGTATATATAAGGCATGCCGGGAATTATCAGTCCTCGGTCTGGCCGCACCCTACTTCCTGTAGATGTATTTGTATACATGACGGGAACGACCGGCCTGGAGTTCGGTTCTGGTCGCAAAGAAAAGTGTGAGTGTATATATGTATGTATACTAACGTCTACGGTAGCTGGTCCCTCTATCAGGTCATAGCAGTAGTAGTGTTCCCTTCCTGTTGCCGTTGCAGAACTTGCAGCTCGCTGATCGGTCCGTCGACGAAACAGTGGTTCTATTATTATTATTATTGGCAATCAATTTCTCAACAAATGTTGGGTTCCAAACCTATCCTGGATGCATGCATCAAAAGGAGTGGGCTGGTTTCTATTAGTTCTAAGTGTATGATTTCCAGGTTCCGTTCTAGTGTTTTTGGAACTAGTCCAGTTGATGATACGATAATCGGTATCACATGAACCTTATTCAGTCGCCACCTCTGCTGTATCTCGATGGCCAGCTCCGAATATTTGGCCTTTTTCTCTTGATATTTATCCAACACGTTGTTAATGTTGGGTATAGCAACATCTACCAAATAAGCGCTGTCTTTGTTTCCTTATTTAACAGTACCACATCACGCTGATTGTTCATCACTCGTCTATCGGTGATAATTGCCCGGTCATAGTACAGTTTGAAGGCATTATTTTTAAGCACTGAACTTGGTTGGTATATATAATATGGCACAAAGGTGTTCAGAAGCCTGTATTTATTGGCAAGCTTCTGGTGTATGATGTTACACACCTGGTTATGTCGCTGGAGGTAGTTCGTGTTTGCTAGGTAAGTGCAGACAGATGTTATATGCTATATAGTCTCTGATCTTTCGCTACATTTTTGACACTTATCGGATTTAACGGACCGGTCTTTGATGATGAATTTAGTGTAATTTCGTGTGTTAATAACTTGGTCCTGTATTGCCATCACAATACTGCCTTCTGGATGTCGATGAAGGAGTTAGTATGTAGTCCTAAGATGTTCATGTTCTGTTCTAGTGTTTTTGAAACTAGTCCAGTTGATGATTCGTAACTCTGTAGGTTAAATTTTTATTAATTTATTGGTTGAATTTCGTATTTAAGCAGTATCTGTGGTGAGGAACTCCTTTTAAATGGTTCGACCCGATTTTTGCGTCAAGTAAGAAAATAATTTAGGTTAAATTCAATTTTACTGTAAAAATTTCAATAAAAAATGTGAATGATTCATAGGTCGCCAAATTAGTCTAAAAGTTTGCCGATACCGGATTTCTCTAATATGAAACGCCAGCCGTAGAAATGAAAATGTGGAAGTGGCTGTTCTGGGACATGTTGCATTGTCATACTGCAGTTTTGCGAAGAAATGTATGAAGTACTTAACATTTAGTTTTCTGGTGAGTGTACATTGAGTGGCCTGCCAAGTCACCCGCTTTATCGCCTTTGGGACTATTTTCTTTGGGGGCACTTGAAAAATTAATATTTTTCTACAAGGCCCGATTTCACCAATGTATTATAGCTGAGAGCAGGAGCATAACATCTGATATACTACAAAATGTTCGAAATAAATTTGTACCAAATCTGTATTATTGCATGGGAGCAAATGTATCACATTTTCAAAACTGGTTAAATTAACGGATTAATAAATCTTTAAAAAACAATTTAACAGTTGATTCCTTTTTTATAACATAATCTTAAATAATTAACCAACATTGAAACGTAATTGTAGTTGTTTTGACTCCGAATAACTAAAATGTAGGTGCCTGTTTCATTAATACCAAACCTATTGGGCCTAAAACCGTTTTCGCTTTACTTATTCAAATAAAATCCAACAAAAAGGCTATCATTACAAAGGTAATTTTTGAACTCTTTGAAATGATGTATCACTCGATTTGAAATTTTGGGTTTAAAGTGCTTAAAATGTGTCCCACTCCAAAGCAAAATCGACGTGTTCGACCATTTCTGCTTTACATTTCACGAAAAGAGGAAAAGCTATATATTAAGCCCAAAACTAATTGCTTCGAATATCTAGCCCACAACTCTATGTTTATTAACGTATTACGTAGACTTAAAATTAAAAACCCCGTTTTTAAATTCCAAATCCAACAAAAAATTATTTGAACTCTGAATTTTAAAAATGTATAGGCTTTTACCTAAAAATGTTTACTACTGCAAATCTTGAGCCCAAAGCTATTTAAAATTATGCCTTAAAGCTGAAAAATCTACTTTTAAAAAATACACTTTTAACTTGACTATTAATGAAATAATATATTAGTAAGCCTATTTGAAATCTATACCTTACCATTGAAAATAATATTTCTGTTGAAAACAAAAAATTTCAAAGTATATTTCAAGATCCAAGCAAGCATCTAACGTTAAAAGCTAAATATTTGATGTCAAACGCATAATTAAAATTTCCTAATCTTTAAATCTGTATTTAAAATAAAACTAGACTTTAAAATAAGATACCGCTGTAATATTTCTCTCTCCCTGTTTGAACTACTACTAAAATTTAAAAATAGAACCTAGCTGCATAAAGATGAATATTTTGATACCTTACTAATGAAAATCGGTCAATGCGTTTAGCTTGCTTAACATGCAGTCATACATGTAAACATACATACATAGACGATCAAAAATAATCATTTTTGGTGGAGTGTAACATAAACATAAACTTTTAATTCTATTTTTAGTGAGCTGTTTCACTTCCTTAGACTTAACTTATATACAAGAAAAAACTGCTTATATATGCAAAAAAAAAGAAAATTTATTTGCCCTTTTCACCTTTTTTAAAATTAACAAGCGTGATGGAAATAAGGGCTACCCTGTATAGTATGAAAAATGTTTTTACAAAGAGATAAAAGAAATTTGACATGTTTTACGGATTGTTTTTTTAATAACCCCTATATAACAAAAAATATTGGAGATACTACTAATTTTTATTTTACTTATTTATTTGTTTTTCATCTTTACTTTAGCAAAAATGCAAAATATTTACAAGATAATTTTGTTTTTTTTACTTCTATAGGCATCATGAATGTGATAATAAAAGATCTAGCAGTAATCCCTATTTTTTATTTTATTTATTTATTTCTTTTTCAACTTTTTTAATCAAAATGTGACATATTCCCAAAATATTTTTTTTGACTTCTATAAAATTTTCCGAATATGGTAATAAAAAAAAATTCCTTTCGAAACCCCGAATTTTTATTTTAATTACTTATTTCTTTTTTAACTTTAAAACAAACAATTGTTTTTTGAGAGAATATTTTGAAATATATCTGAAATATTTTGCTTACCACTTGGCTTAACAGTAAGTGTAACTGTAAGTCTCTATTGTCTAAAAACTATTTCTACGTAATAACCCTGCGAAACGTATTTAAGAAAACCCACCGTTTTAATTCCCACCAGTGGAAGGTGTATCGACCGGTATCATCAATAGGTCAGGTTGCCAAGCAAGCTATATTGCTACCGGTAAACGTTTAATATTGACAGCTTTTTGATTTCAAATATAAATAGGCACGAGAAATATTTAAGTATGAGCGACGATAAGAAAAGAGAAGACAAACAAGATGATGCGGAGGACGCCAGGTTTGATTTCCTCCTAACTTATTTGACAAAGTCCTATAAGCTGAAACAGGAAAAATGGAATAAGATGATAGCTATCGATGAAAACCGGGTAAGTTGTAAAAATAATAATGTTCATACCACTGATTAATTTTTACTTCCTTATATATAGCATTATTAATACACTATATAGGATATACGAGAAGAGACGTATTGTAATCGCAAAAATGTTTTTTTTTCGACGTTTTAAAGTCTCCTGATTAAGAGAGCCTCATTTTGAAAAAGAAAATTGAATTTAATACATCTCGATGTTTTACCTTTTTTTTGTTTTTGTTAGGAAGCTTACCTTAAATTTACTATATCTAAGCAAAAAAAAGCGTGGATTTTGTCCAAAAAAAAATCAAAAAACTTTTAATAAATAACCAACAAATATCAGAAATTTTACTACTTTTTCAATGCTAAAATAAACTGAAACTAAATTAAATGCACTGTTGTCAAACTTACTTGGTTTTCTTCAAATATACAACAAATAGTACTCCTAAATTTGAACAATATTTATATAAATATAGTTTTGTTAACAAACCTGGTGCTAACCTAATCCGGTATGAATAACAGGACCCTAAGTCGTTTTCGTCAATCACGCCACCTTAAAGTGTGCGCATATTACAGATATGATTTTAATATGTGATTTTATGGTTTTTTTGTTGAACCTGGGTTAACCTAACGCTAACATGTCCCGTTAAAGTATAACAGTATAAGTTTTGTTAAAAAAAAACTTGTTTTAATGTAGAGACCAAATGACTTTTTTGGCTGCGTGCCTAACCAGTTCTAATCTAACCTAATACGCAT